>CAHIKZ030005193.1:247500-325000 GCA_903632075.3 Acanthosepion pharaonis | reverse complement strand
ATATAACTCAAATTATTCACCTGAAATCTTTCCTCGACATTAAATGATCCACCTGGGTTGATGTGCTGTAAAACAGATCAATCAATCAGTCTATTTAACGGCAATCTGTTCTGTTGGCAATTCGGATCACGCTGTACTATCTGTAGATATTTCATTTAATTTGTCTATTACATTGCGCGTATGATTGGAATTGGAACTCGGCTAATCTCGACTTCAGTCACTTTAGATAGATAGATAGATAGATAGATAGATAGATAGATAGATAGATAGATATGAATGTACATCTAGATATAGATCATTGATTTGTTATTTTGTTACAGCTTATCAACCCTTTGGGGATTATTTAAAGCCAAAACATACTTTGGATTATAAGAATATTTTCTGAGAATAACAATGATTTTCAAGATACAAGTTCTACTATTTAATCCGTATCATCGAGAGATGAATTCATACCTGCCCCAAGTACATTTGAGTACGCTTAAAGTAACGAACCCGACAGGAATTCAAACTCGTCTCTTCGATTCCTCATTACGAGCCACTAACCATCACACCACACGCAGAGATGTATAGGTAAATAATTATGAACAGACTAATAGATAGATAGATAGATAGATAGATAGATAGATAGATAGATAGATAGATAATGTTGATAGTGATATATACAGACTATCTCACTCTGCTCATATCTATCTATCTATCCCACTCTGTCCATATCTATCTATCTGTCCATATCTGTCTCAGACTGATGTGAACAGACTATGATAGGTAGATAGCTAGATCGATCGATCGATCGATCGATAGATAGATAGATAGATAGATAGATAGATAGATAGATAGATAGATATTCCTAAATCTGTGGTACCAACAAGCAATTAAAATAAACATGCGTGAACTCACTTACAAGTTGCCACTAACGATGTGTAAAGCACGTTAGTTCTACAACAAATACTCACTAGATTAAATTCCCATTGTATTATCGCCTTGTGCGAAGCGATCTCTCCCAAGTAAATAAAAAAAAATCTTACTCGCGACCATTACTCTAACCACATGTGACACGCATTTTCATCTTTGCCAAAGTTCACCAAGTACCTTCCTTCGGACAGTGATGCCGACTTGGAACAATTAGATCTTGTATTTTTAGGCTACAATTCGAACAATGAAGCTCCGTAGGGGATATAAGGGTGTGAAACGGGTGCACTGAAATGTGGGAAACGTAACAATGCCTGAATGTCGGGAGTGCGCACCTAGATACCCGACACACTTAATTTTACAAGAACGACGCTTCTTTCTGCCCACGCACACCAATAAATAAGACCAATCATTATAGCACTTGGCAAGGAGGGTTATAGATTCCTATACACACGGGTATGAAAACTGGAGCGAACTATTAGATAGATAGATAGATAGATAGATAGATAGATAGATAGATATGAACAGACTGCGACAGACAGATAGATTGAGATGCAGGGTACGATAGAAATACCTCCATAATGGTATGACATTAGTTAGATGAAGACACCATTGTCACTGTCTTACATTATGTGGGAGGTATTTCTGAGATGTATTTCTGGCGGTATATCTGCCGCACCCTGTAGATAGATAGATAGATAGATAGATAGATAGATAGATAGATAGATAGATAGGAACAGACTGAGATAGATAGATAGATAGATAGATAGATAGATAGATAGATAGGAACAGACTGAGATAGATAGATAGATAGATAGATAGATAGATAGATAGATAGATAGATAGATAGATAGGAACAGACTGAGATAGATAGATAGATAGATAGATAGATAGATAGATAGATAGATAGATTGGAACCAGCAAAAAAGACGGGGAAAATAATAAGCTAGTGGGTTGCAGTAGCGAAAGATGCCTTCCTTAAGCTAAATGAAGTATTAAGAAAAAGGAAAAATTTCATAAGGAACAAAGAACAGAGTGATGAACTTTTATGCAATATTAACCCTTCTATATAGCAGTGAATGCTAGACAATTTCATCACAGATGAAGAGCAAACTTGAGGCAACAGAGATCTCGTTCTAAAGAAACATGCTGAGAATCATACGCGTAATGAAAAAGTTTTAAGGAAAATTGATATCCAAAAGAACATTCATACTTTGAATAAGTAAGAGGCAACTGAAATGTCTAGGACCTATAACGAGGAAAGAGGTCTTGGAGAATTTGACACTCACAGGACATACTGAAGAAGGATAGAGGGAACTGAATGAACTTGTGTAAATAGGCGGTAGAACAGAGAAAGGAATGGATAGTAAACGCACAAATATTGCTAGAAGCTACAAAGAATCTGTTGGAGAACCACAACCGCCCACGTCCTGAAAGGACACGGCACATGGAAGTAAAAAAGATTACTAGATCATAATTAAATGTTTACGAATATATCCACAGTTTGGGGTCATTTTGATGACGCCATCTTTCAAATAGTGCAAATCAGCCAACCGTATTTCGGACCTGTTTTAACTAGGAGCAAAAAATGGCTGACTACCAGCTTTGAAAATCAGAATTCGGATTCATGTCTCTTTTTGCGAATTCGAACTCTAGAAGGAAAGAGGCAAGTCTCACTCATTAAATAAAAAAGAATCTATCACAACTGTTAATATTTAATAGCCACCCCCACCCCCGCCACGAGGCCGAGTTTACCGTGGGTTCTCCGAGCCCGTAGGCTCGGCCAAAAATATTCCCGTAGAACCCGTATAAACGGGTTCAGGGCCTGTCTACCTCCCCGAACGAAACTTTGCCCTTCGGCAAAGCCTCGTCCGGGTTCCTCTCTGCTCAAGGCAGAGAGTTCGACAGTTGAACAGTTTAGAACACCGTTCCAATCTATCCCAACTGTTTGCTGTAAATTATGTTGGTTGATTGTTTTAACTGTTGCGTGAACTGGCCGCCTCTGCCAGAAGTAATGGTTAACGAACTAGTCTGGCTGACCATTATTAGGGAATAGTGAATTCGATCCTAACTGAATGACACATACTTGTGGACTTGTTAGAAACTAAAATGAGCTTATTAAATAACGAAAATTATATTTGGCATCGGGTGATGGTTAACGAACAAGTTTAGTTAACCGTTAAAAGTGAATAGTGAGTCGATCCTCACTGAGTGCCACATACATATGGTCTTGTACTAAACTAATCTTTGTGCATATAAAAAATGTCAAATTGTCATGAAGTAAAAGTCAGCATGCTAGTCTTGCTGACTGTTACTATTAAGTCATATCCTCAATGGGTGCGCAAAAGTTAGGAAGCAAACCCCAATCAATACTGGAAAGAGCGATAACAGCCTTCTTCTTCTTCTTCTTCTTCTTCTTCTTCTTCTTCTTCTTCTTCTTCTTCTTCTTTTTGAGCCGTGTACCCTCAGGACGTAGGTGATTAAGGCTTTCCACAACGCCCTGCCCTTTGTAGCCCTTCATAAACTTTATCTTTGTATTATTTCTCCTAAGTTCTTTTCCGCCATCATTTACTGAGTGTGTTATGTGTTGTTTTCCTCTCTCACTCTTGCCTTCAATCTGTCCTGTGAGTATCAGATTTTCCAAGCCCTCCTTCCTCATTATGCGCTCCCAAAACCTCAACTGTCTCTTCCTAGTGTTAAGTATTAGTTTCTTTTTTGTTTCCATTTTCTCCAAATCTTCGTTGTTGCTTACATGTTTTATCGCTTTAAAAACCTATTTTCCTAAAAAATTGTTTTTAGTGAAAAAAAAAAAAAAGAAAAAAAAGCGAGATCAGTACTGGCTGCTCGGTCAATGAATGGCAAATGTTTCCTTTTAAGGAAACGGCTAATATTCCCATTACCATATTTTTAGTCTTGTACCAGACTAAGTTAAGTCTTGTAAATAGCAGCATCAAGTGTCCTTGATTTTGGAGACGAAAGTGATACGGATACGTTATGCCATGTGACAGTTCACTCTTGCGAGGAACTCTTTGCGTACAGTTCCAGTTCTTCATGCATTTTCCTTATTCTTCATTTGAAATGAATCTAAGAAATGATACTTGAGTACCAGTGACTAATGTTTGTTTTGGGCGGGTTGACGGGTAATATTCCTAGCATTTTTTTGGGGGGGGATATTTTATTGTTTTCTTTCTTTTTTTTTTTACTTACAATGTCATTTGTATGTTTCGTCTACCAAGTGACATCAAGTTGATTCGACACCTAACAGAAAATCAATTAGAAGCACCCAGAAAAAAAGTTGACACTTTTTACCATCGGCCGTTCTATCCCCCACCTTATTCTCTCTCTCTCTCTGTGTGTGTGTGTGTGTGTGTGTGTATAACCGGAAGTCAGAATGGCTACAACTGAAAGAAAAGAGGAAAAAGAGAAAATGAGAGAAAAGATTAAGAAGTGAGTGTAAAGTGAAAAAAATGACTGAAAAGACAGATAATCACGACATCCTACGTACGCACATACAGACAGACGTGCACACGCTCGAGAACGCGCGCGCACACACACACACACACACATATACTATGAAAAATAAACTTGCACCAATGAAAAGTGCATATCAGAAAATAAGATTACGAAGTACAAGCAGTCAATTGTTTATACACTCTGACGAGTGGACGGAGTGATTCTCGGAGAGTCCGTCTACGAAACTCTGGAGACGAGATGCCGAAAGTAACATCAATCAGCTAAGTCACAAAACTTTTACTTGTATTAATTCTACATACATATGCGTATGTGAGTGCGTATTTGTATGTGTGCGTGTGTGTGTTCTCTCTGTCTTTTTGTCTCTCTCTTTCTCCCTCTATAGTGATTTTCCAAGCGTAGCTTAGATGTGGCACAAGGCCAAAAGTAGGGGGAACCCAGTGAGGATCGAAGTCATTACTCAGTCGTAATTGTTCTAATGAGACAAGCTTGCTAGCCATTACACCGCCTCAAGGTTCCCCTTTCTCTCTCTCTCTCTCTCTCTCTCTCTCCTTTTATATATATATATATATATATATAAATACACATATATATATATATATATATATATATATATATATGCGTGTGTATTTGTGTCTTTGCGTGTGCGTACGTGTTTGCGTGTATACTTCTTTCTCCCCTACCAAATCTCTTTCTCCCTCTTTTTCTCTCTCTTTCCTTCTCGACTTACCCTCCCTCAGACAGTGACCAAGTCGACGAACCCAAAGTGAAATCTTTAAACTATGCGTGACGTTCAAAAGCCAAAGAAAGAAAAAGAAAAGAAAGCAAAAAAGAAAAAGAGAAAATGAATTCTTATTTGTAGGTGGATACGTGGGAGGTGGCGAAATGGTTATCAGAACGGAAAATGACAATTCTCCGAACACATTTCGAATTCCGACTTACAGCCATTCCTTTTAGGCAATGCATGAAAGCACTTCTCTTTGTGTTATTCCTCGACGCCAGATATGTTGACAAAACACCACGTCGTTTATGGCCTGACCCTAGACGAAGCTGTGTCAAGTAAATTCTTGATATATTGAGTACGGAATATTACAGCAACCTGTCTACCACTGAAGACACGTCCGCACGAACAAGAAAAATGATCTTCTACGCTACAGTGCTTGCGATAGAACTCTGCTTGGCGAGGTAATTTCACACGCCATTCGGTTCTTGTAGTAACTTATATCCTCATTGGGGACTGTAGAGATCTTTCGTGGTACTAATTTTGGCGCATATCAAAAACTAGCTGCTTAACGAACCAGAGATATCACAACCAGGATTTAATAACGGGATATAAACACTTTTATATACTCTGTCTGGGTACATATATAGTGATACGTCTAATTCAGTGTAATAGCTAGAAAGATTGTCTCGCTTGTTCAATTACGAGTGAGTAATGAGTTCGATTCTCACTGGGTACCCCATACTTTTGTTCTTCGCTTAGAAAATCATCATATACGATGTATGTCCGGAAAACGCCCTAACAGGTACCCCCCCTTAAAATACTCCACTTGGGACTTCACACACTTAACACAGGATTCCATATGCTTTCTAGAATTTTGGCAAAGTCCTTTTTCCGCCATCGTCTTCTTAATCTTCGTTATAATCTAAATCTAATATAATCTTCGTTATAATAATCTAAATTTAATCTAATCTTTAGTATAATCTAATCTAATATAATCTTCGAATATAATCTTCGTTATAATAATCTAAATTTAATCTAATCTTCAGTATAATCTAATCTAATCTTCGTTATAATCTAAATCTAATATAATCTTCGTTATAATAATCTAAATTTAATCTAATCTTCAGTATAATCTAATCTAATCTTCGGTATAATCTAAATCTAATATAATCTTCGTTATAATAATCTAAATTTAATCTAATCTTCAGTATAATCTAATCTAATCTTCGGTATAATCTAAATCTAATATAATCTTCGTTATAATAATCTAAATTTAATCTAATCTTCAGTATAATCTAATCTAATCTTCGGTATAATCTAAATCTAATATAATCTTCGTTATAATAATCTAAATTTAATCTAATCTTCAGTATAATCTAATCTAATCTTCGGTATAATCTAAATCTAATATAATCTTCGTTATAATAATCTAAATTTAATCTAATCTTCAGTATAATCTAATCTAATCTTCAGTATAATCTAAATCTAATATAATCTTCGTTATAATAATCTAAATTTAATCTAATCTTCAGTATAATCTAATCGTTCTTCGGTATAATCTAAATCTAATATAATCTTCGTTATAATAATCTAAATTTAATCTAATCTTCAGTATAATCTAATCTAATCTTCGGTATAATCTAAATCTAATATAATCTTCGTTATAATAATCTAAATTTAATCTAATCTTCAGTATAATCTAATCTAATCTTCGTATAATCTAAATCTAATATAATCTTCGTTATAATAATCTAAATTTAATCTAATCTTCAATCCTTCGGTATAATCTAAATCTAATTTCGTTATAATAATCTAAATTTAATCTAATCTTCAGTATAATCTAATCTAATCTTCGGTATAATCTGAATCGAATATAATCTTCGTTATAATAATCTAAATTTAATCTAATCTTCAGTATAATCTAATCTAATCTTCGGTATAATCTAAATCTAATATAATCTTCGTTATAATAATCTAAATTTAATCTAATCTTCAGTATAATCTAATCTAATCTTCGGTATAATCTAAATCTAATATAATCTTCGTTATAATAATCTAAATTTAATCTAATCTTCAGTATAATCTAATCTAATCTTCGGTATAATCTGAATCGAATATAATCTTCGTTATAATAATCTAAATTTAATCTAATCTTCATATAATCTAATCTAATCTTCGGTATAATCTAAATCTAATATAATCTTCGTTATAATAATCTAAATTTAATCTAATCTTCAGTATAATCTAATCTAATCTTCGGTATAATCTGAATCGAATATAATCTTCGTTATAATAATCTAAATTTAATCTAATCTTCAGTATAATCTAATCTAATCTTCGGTATAATCTAAATCTAATATAATCTTCGGTATAATCTAAATCTAATATAATCTTTGGTATAAAGAATGTTGGTATGAGAAAATACCGAAGTTGTAACAGTTTCTTCTCTCGCACTTCTCTCTTGCGGAACTCTCTTCCGACATCTTGCTTTCCAGTCAACTTCAAAAATGCAATGTCAATATTAATCGTTATGTCTTAATTCCAGCTCTTTTATTGTCCTCTTTTCCTTTTCTCATATTCTTTCACATTCCGTAACCCATTTTCGTTAGAAACAAAAAAAAAAAGAATACTGAATTGTTACGTGATATTTTTCTTCCTATATGGCAATGAATACTGGACAATTTCTTCAAAGATGAAAAAGAGACTTGAAGCAACAGAGGTGGTTCTACAGAAGGATGCTGAGGATACCATGGACTGAACATTTTAAAGAAAATGGAAACAAAATGAAAACAAAATGGAAACTTAAACTTAACATCAGGAAGATTCAGTAGAAACTTATAGGGCACGTAATGAGGAAAGAGAGCTTGGAAAATCTGATAATTACATGACAGATTGAAGGCAAAAGAGACAGAGAAAAACAACGCATAACATACGTAAAAGGATGTTGGAAAAGGATTTAGAGGAAATAACAAGAAGACAATTTATTAAGTGAAGTACAGGAAATAGTAGAGAGTCATGATCTCCTACGTCCTGAAGGCACACGACACATAAACAAGAAGCTACTGCATTTTAGTGGCTTTATTACCTTGGTTGGGTTGAAATGATTTTTAAAAAATATCAGAGAACTATAGATGAATTAGTGTCAGACCTGGATGACTGGATATTTTATGAAAAAGAAAAAAAAAGCATGCATGGTATGGAAGGAACAGGCAGGTATATTGTAATAGTCACTGCAACAGTCGTACATTATGCATGCTTACACAAAGACATTTCATTGCTGACTGAGTCAATTTACTGGAGAGTTTCCGTTCACGCATGCGCAGTAAAGTCGTCCTCTGATTGGTTGTATGAAAGTTATGCAAACGCTCTTAGCCACAAAACGAAAACTGAGTTAATTTTACTGATGTTTTATTACAAAATGATACGTTCGCAAGCTTTCAGCACCGCAGAACTAAACAAAAAAATGTAGAATACATAAGCAGAACACCGCTACAGAAAAATACAAATTACAATAGATTTAAATATAGGGATCTACAAAGCTTAGCTTAGATGCGATACAAGGCCGAAAATTTGGAGCACCCAGTGAAGATCGAGCTCACTACTCAGTTGTAATTGATCTAGTGAGACAAGCATTCTAACCATTACACTACGCTCTCTCTCTCTCTCTCTCTCTCTCTCTCTCTCTCTCTCTCTCTCTCTCAAATTTGGTATAGACCGTTTAATATCGCAACGTTTATATGCATAGAGAGTGTGGACATAGGAATCAACATTGCATCGGGACTATCTACGAGTTTCTTTCTAAAGACGTCTAAAAATCGCATTGAGGCGTGAAAGTGGTAGTTGCGATGCGGCGTTTATATATATATATATATATATATATATATATAACTATTTTTTATAAAGCTACAAATTTTGTCGGTTGAATATAACAATATTTGTTCGGATACTCCCTGCATCCACACACACACGTGCATGCATGAACGCACGACACAAAACACACACACATATATATATATATATATATATATATATATATATATATATATATATATATATATATAAACCATATACATATATATCACCCATATATATATATATATATATATATATATATATATATATATATATATGTGTGTGTGTGTGTGTGTGTGTGTGTGTGTGTGTGTGTGTGTGTGTTTAAAATAAAATACAAACAAAATTCTGAAAAACTGGATAAGGATTTACCATATCGGGATTATTATATTAATATTAACTTACGTGCAAATATCCTTGGTAAAGGTATTAATCCACGTCTCCACCCCCACCCCCCGCTATGAGTTAATTAGTAGGACTTGTATCAGTAAATCATTATTATCTCCAAAAAATATGTTCAAATCTAAAAATATATTTCTGGATTTAAATAACCTGCAATCAGAATTCTGAATTTAAGTAACCTTAAATTAAAATTCTGGCTTTAAATAACCTACAATTAAAATTCTGGCTTTAAATAACCTGAAATTGAAATTAAACCTTAAAAAATCAATCAGTAATTCCTGCTTAGGTGTCATGTGTGATTTTTGCTTCATGATTGACTTGACAGAATGATTAGAATAATAGGTAGCCGTTATATTCTGCGGTCGAATAAAGAAATGATGAGCAAGAAAGAAATAAATGGCAAGAACGAATGAAATGGCCAGAAAGAAGAGAAGGAAAAAGACAGTCTTTGATAAGGGCAAAATTACCAATTCGTAACTCGAGGATTCATAAGGTTACGTCATTTTCTGGAGCATTTGTCTGCAAAGTCAATCTCGAATAGAAAAGACGCAACAAATCGAGATAATAAGATGTAGCGAATGCACAACTCCATTCTGCAAGAAATGTTTCAAAGATTATCATCATACTGTTAATAAATATTGAATTTAGAAGCCTAAACTTTATTTTATTTCTCTTTTTCTTTATTTTTATAATCTGAAAAGGCAATATATATTTATAGTTTTTTCATATAATTAAAGCGAAAAAAAATTAAAAATACACTTTAAAAAATCAGTCTTCTGGTATTTTACCCGTTTGACATGCACGTTTGTTGGGCTTTCCCCAGGCAGTTCATTTTTCTACGTTGACCACAAAGATATTTGCTTCCGTTGCTACATATACCGAAAGTACAGTGATTTTCAAAAGTCAGCTAATTATCATAGAAGATCAAGTAATTATCTGGAAGAAAATTAAGCTTTTAAACTTTTCCATGTTTCTAATCTCTTGTCGCTTCTAAAATCTGTCAGGATGAAATAATATAAAAGTGTAAGGGGAATAATTAGCTGTCTTTCAACAAAATTACTTCCCTTGGAACTTTTGCTAAACTGTACTAAACTGGAGTTATTTTCTGGTTTTTCCCGCCTAAGTAATTTTAAGATTATTTACAGTTTAAGCCTCATTCATTAAACTGTAGTGCTTAATCATTTATATTTTTGTGATCAAGATATTTTCACCACATTTAAAAAGTACAATGAATGAATAAAGGCTTCTATGTTACCTGAGGATTCAATTCTAAGGAGTTATCGCCCTTTAATTAAATTCCTGTCTCAAAATATTTTACACAAATATAATACAATGAATCAAAATATATGAAAATGTATAATTACACTTCTAGTCTGACTCAGTTTAAGAATTATCATCAAAGGTTATCATATATATTGAAATCAAATAAGATGCCATGGATTTAACATTATAAAACAGTTAATAAATTTAGAGTCGAAACTATGCTTCAATTTCGTGTGTAGATATCTATTTAATAATTAAAACATTTTCCAAGAGAAAGAGTGAAGTGAAAATAAAACTAATTTCATCTTCTTTTAGAATCTGTTTCAGTCTAACGATATCTATCTATAAAATACACATATCTATGTCAGTCTATCTATCTATCTATCTATCTATCTATCTATCTATCTATCTATGTCAGCTTGTTTTTTCTTTCATTTTATCTCCCTCTCTATAAACAGGGTGCCCAATAAAAAAAAAAAAATTAACACTGTTTTATCTTTCAGGAATAATTGACCTTGAATAACCTTGAATGAATTTCTTGAATATTCATGGCCTTGAATAACCTTGATTGAATTTCTTGAATATTCATGACCTTGAATAATCATTCGACTTTCACGTAATTACTTACCTCTGATTGGTTCTTTTATGATTGGTTAATTGCTGCTTGATCTTGGGATTCGTGATTTAAAGGTTATTTGCACTTTCATCTTTCACTGATTTTGAGCGTCAAGTTATCGGACTTTTCAAAGAGCATCCGCTGTCAGTATTGAAGAAATGTGAAATTTTCAGTCACCAGTTTTCAACGGTTGTCCCACGCTTATCTGAATTTACACCTATTTTTTACTGGGCATCCTGTATGTATGTATGTATGTATGTATGTATGTATGTATGTATGTATGTATGTGTATTTATATTGATAAAGTTCTTCGTAAAGTGCGAGCTATACTTGTGAGTACAATTTTTTGTAGGGTACGGTCTACCAAGAATCCCTTTAATGTGTCTATCTGAACCTTTTCCAATCAATCCGAGTGCTCCAACTACAACTGAAATTACTGATGTCCTCATGTGCCATATTTTTTAGATTTCCACTTCAAGATACTTAGATTTTAGATACTGGCGTGAAATCGCTGGAAAATGAGCATAGCATGATAATAAGGGCCTTAAACTTGACGAAAACAAAATTTTATCATCAAAATGTTTATGTTGCTATTAAGAGGAAAGAGCAAAGTAAAGTATATGTGCTTGATAATTCCTAGTTAGCAAGCATTGGTCCTGTACAACAAGAATAAAACTTTATTATTATTATTATTATTATTATTATTATTATTGTTGTTGTTGTTATTATTATTATTATTATTTTAGATATTTGCATGTTTACATTAGATGTTAGTTATCGTGGCAGCAAGATGTTCTTAGTTCTCCAGTACATCATCATTATCATTATTTATTTATTTATTTATTTATTATTATTATTATTATTATTATTATTATTATTGGGATTAGCATCATTACAAAACTGGAAGAAAAAGATTTAATTTTTCAGCATGAGTGACTGAACGACATTAACAAATCTCCCCGAAGGTTTCTCATGTTCTTCCGGGCTGTATTTGCTGCTCCTGCTTGTAGAGAGGCTTGTATTACAAGATGTCGACATGACACTGCCTTTCTTTCTCTCTTCTTCCTTCCACTGTGAATTATCATCACCGACTTGACGTTTTTGCTCCTCTTCGGAATAATATCCTGCCTTTGGCTTATGATGTTCTTCTTCGACTTCCATGACAATTCCGTATAAACAGTCCACTTGCCGAGCGAGAACATCTATTTCATCCCGGATGCTTTGTCGATCGCCAGCAACGTTGTCCAGTTCATCTTGAAGTCGGACCTGCAGGTTTGTCATTTCAGCTAGTTGGGCGTGAATCTGATCTTGTTGTACGCTATACAAAGTCTTCTTGTCGCTTGCACATGTACAGAGTATGCAATGGTCGCTTGATTCCGATGGTGTCCAGTCATTCTTAACTGTGTTCAAGTCATTCATCACTCGGGACAAACTTTGCTGGTCATCAGCCGAACTGAAGAGATAAAATGAGAATTAATCAACAGTATTTAAACAGGACACCATTTTATTTAAAAAAAAAAAAACATTCTTTATAATAATAATATAACGAGAAAATAGGAATTAGAGATTCTGACATTCACAGGACATATTGAAAACAAGAGGACTTGTGAGCGATTAATTATTTTCTACCTTACAACTCCTTCCTCACAGACGAAACGTCACGAACCTTTCGCTGGTCTATCACTATTACTATGACATGAGTTCTGACACTCAGCTCCACAGCCCTTTTACAACTGGGACCCACCATGCCACGTACATAAGAGTGAATCATCCTCATTCCCCCCGTAGTAAGAAGTAATCTCCATTTAGACAGCTTCTTCCCGAGATGTGATACGTTGTGGTACAAAATCGAATCAGAATGTTTTCCTAATCACTACAATCTTGACCTCTTCAAGTCTAGGGTTAACCGTTATCTTAGTATTTATCGATCCACCCACGAGGATTGAATATGGCACAAGGCCGGTTTAATGTAGGCTCGGCCAAAAATATAGCCTTTGAACCCGCCTAGACGGGTTCAGGCCCTGTCTACCTCCCCTGACGAAACCTTGCCCTTCGGCAAAGCTTCGTCCGGGTTCCTCTCTGCTAACGCGGAGAGTTCGACAGACGTCGCTTACAGTCAAAGACTGTATCACGACTCAGCTAGACTCGGAGGTCTTACCCTCTCTGTCTATCTGTCTTAACCGTTATCTTTCCTACTTAACTCCATGTACTTCGTTTCTTGATTTTCCTCTGCTCATACAACACCACACAGTAACCCTCTACCTTGAGTGGCCTCTTGGCTTTGTATTAAATGAATATCAGTATAAAAAGAAATTTAAAAAAGAGATTCTATTACGATATTCTTCTTATATTTATAATAATTTGCTGATGTTATTTTCGGGTCGTAGCTTATGTTTTTGTTTCGCCATAGTTCTGATGTTCAATGATTTTGCGTCAAAGATAAAACATTCATTGATAATTTACACGCAATATTTTGTGACCTTACCATTCTAGCAAAGTTCGGTATTTGCCTATCTTTGTTGTGCATTCTTCATTCCGGTTCTTCAGAAACGCTATCTCGTTATCAAGATGATTGATTGGCTGGCCGTAAATTGCTTCCAAAGAGGCGAAACTGGAACAACGACTCTTCTCTCGCTGTCCAACAAAAAAATAAATAAATAAATAAAATAAGAAATCAAAATCTTCTTTTAATTTATGATCTTAAGTATTTACTGATAACTGGACAAGTATTTGAAGAAGTAAATTTGTAAAGAATAATATGATGTAATAAAAATGTATAGTGAATTTGCTTTGATAAGAGCAAATTATTAAGAGTTTATGTATATAGAAATAGATAGATAGATAGATAGATAGATAGATAGATAGATAGTGTTACGAACTTGTAGCATATAGACGAACCACGGGTTTAAAAAAAAGGAAAACGTGGGCTCCTTTCTCGGTCTTCACTCAGAAATGGAAGCGACACAAGGGAGTCAACCAAGAACAGACACAAAACGATGGATTTCAAAATAAAATATTTATTTATAAATATATAAACAGGTAAAGGAAGAAAAAAAAGGAAAATTCATTTAACAAAGAGGAAGGGGATCATTAAAGAACAGAAGGCGCGAGCGAATACATACATATATATATATATATATATATATATATATATATATATATATATATATATAAAGATCAAACCAATAGAATCAACTTATCTTTCAGTCGAGTTGATATTTTCACACAAAGTTCTGATTCGCCGAAGTGAGAGTTCTTATGCTACAACAATATTTTGGTCGGCCGGCAATTTTTCCTGGATTCCTTTTCTTTCGCAAGTGTTCGATGTCCACAGCATTTCGTACAGGCGTTTCGTTGGGTTGATTCAGTTTCATAGCAGTCCTTTCATCTGCTGTCTTCTTCATCTCAGTGGGCAGTCCATTTGGAATCGGGACGATTTTGCCCAGCGACGTTCAACTGCCGCTGGTCAGAGGGAAACTGAAAATCCTTCTTTAGATTTTTGCTGTCCCCAAAGACAGTCACATGGGTTCTCTTCGTCCTTGACCGGGTACGCAGGAGGGTGGGGCGCAAATCACGCAGTGTTTGTGTGATGGCCAAAATTTCAATACATGCTTAGTATAGTCTGATCACGTGAATCGCAGCAGGAGATCCTGGTGATGCCTGGAATTCACTTATGGTCAACCGCCTGATAGCTGCGAGATTTTGGAACCAGGTCATTGTCGCGTCGGGTCGCTTCAAAGTTCGCGGGCCCTTGGCTTGTGGGTGGAAGAGTAGGTAAAGAGGAAAAGAATTTGTGAAGAGAAGAGGAGGGTATGGCTGATCATGGAACATATTCGCTCGCAAGTTGAAAGCATTGAATTTTATCTATTTTTATTTATTTATTTATTTTTCTTTTATATCTAATTTCGACTAGAATTTGGGATTTTTCTTTGGGGTGCTTTTTAGCCTTACGCCTATATGGTTAATGACATCGTGGCTACGTCACAATAGATAGATAGATAGATAGATAGATAGATAGATAGATAGATAGATAGATAGATAGATAAAGAAACATCTAATTAAACCAGAAATACTCACCGTTAATCCTGAAACTCATTATGAATATTAAAATAAAAACCTGGTATTAATTATAGATTTTTAAACAAAACTTCTTTATCATTTATAGCTTTCTATCTATAATCCAGTGGTATCCACCGCCTTCAAAAAATATTACAACGAATGTTAATGGGCCAACTTACTTGAGTCCATGACGACGTGGTTTTACAGAAATATGCTGAGAATATCATGGAGGAAGCATCTGAACAACGAGAAAGTTTTAAGTCTAATGGAAACAAAAAGGATGCTTACAGGGTCAGAAAGAAACGGTTGACATTTTGGAGACACATAATAAGGAAATATGGCATAGAGAATTTGATACTCACAATACGTAATGAAAGCAAGAGTGGCATAATGAAACAGTGATTACCCTATCTAAAAATACGGAGTAGGAGGGATAATAAAAAGCTTACAGCTACAAAGGATAGGAAGTCGAAGAGAGCCATCGTTGTGGAGCTGCTAAAAGGACACGGTACATTTGGAGAATTTAAATCAAATTAGTTAATGACGGTCGATAACTACAAGTATCAAGCAATTTGCTTTTTTATTAGTTTTACCTTGAGTTCTTGATTTCTTTCTTCATTAAGGCATTTCAGACGAGCAATTTCTTCTTCTTGACTATTTGTCGCTTGCCTTAATGTCTCCCCAAGAAGGGCTGCCAATTCAAGATCTGAAGAGTTAAAAACATCAAACGATTTAAGTTTCAACGTAATACGGCCGTAAACCCAAAAGAAATCTAATAGGATTCATATCGAATTAGCGTCACCGAAATTCGAAGACGGGTTAGAATAGCGAAAGATGTTTTCCAAAAGTTCAACAAAAGAGATATGCACGAACAAATAAATCAACTAACAGGACAGAAGACATGCTCGTCAACAGGCTGCTTAAAATCAAAGAATGGAACGCTCATATTAGAGAAGGAAAGAAAAAAATTTTACAAATACATGGCAGACTCAAGTTGAGTTCAACCGAAGATGTAAAGAAAACAAACAAGACCGATATATATATATATATATATATATATATATATAAATATATATATATATATATATATATATATATATATATATTAATATATATATATATATATATATCAACAAATATATGTATTAAACAACAATTTTACAAGTGACATAGACATTAACATTTGTGTTTGAGTGTGAACGTAAAGAGTTTGTATTTTAGTGAATGTTCGTACGTACGTGTGTGTGTTTGTATAATGTTCACGGCGTCTGCTACAAATGGGAAGACTCTTATCTTTTGTGAGTGTTTAGATTGTAAATGTGTTCGCTGAAATGAAGACATGAAAAAGAGAACGAGGCAAGAAGTCGTCCAGTATTTATAGTGTAGGGAGAGCGACCCCTAGTGAAAATTAGGGAATTAAGGAGGAGATAACTCCAACAAACTCTTCCATGACGAAAGAGAACAACCAACAATACATAGAATTACCGACGGACCTAAAAACTGAAGTGAAAGCCGCACTGGCCAAATTGAACAGAAACAAGGCAGCTGGGCCAGACGGAATTGTAACGAAAATGCTGACAGCCTTAGATGACTTTGGCATAGACAAGATCACCTAAATAACAAATGAAATCTACAACAGCAGGGATATACCGGAAGACCTCAGCAGATCTAACTTCATAGCAATGACTAAGAAACCAGACGCAAACAAATACGGATTTCACCGAAACATAAGCCTAATGAGCCACGTGACAAAACTCACCATCCCTATTCTGATGAACAGACCAAGCAGCAAAATCAGCCCAGGCATAGAACAAGAACAGTGCTGGTTCGTTAAAGACAGCGGATCAAGGAACGTGTTATTTATGCTCAGGATGTCATCAGAAAGTGTGATACAAATGCAGAAAGATGTTTATCTATGTTTCATAGACTACGCAAAAACCTTCGACAAAGTATGACACAAGGATCTGCTGAAACTGCTCAGCAACCTTGATATATTCCGGAAAAGATATCAGAATAATCAAGAATCTATACAGGCAGCAAACAGCATGAATGCACATAGAGAACGAGTTCAGTGAATATACAAAAATAGAAAGGGGCATAAGGCAAGGATGCGTCTTCTCACCGGACCTGTTCAACCTATACAGCGAGGTAATTCTGAGAGAATTGGAAACCCTACCGATATTTAGCATTGGTGGCCATAATCTTAACAACATAAGATATGCAGATGACACAGTACTGATAGCAGACATCGAAAAGAAATTACAAAATCTCCTACAGAAGGTAGCGACGGAGAATGTGAAGAAGGGACAAATCATAAACTACAAGAAAACAGAATGCATGGTCATCAGTAAAAGAATGAGCCCGAAATGCGATTTGCAGGTCGGGAAAACTAGAATCAAGCAGATACGGAAGTTTAAATATATGGTAAGCTTTGATAGAGGACGGTAAATGCGACAGTGAGATCCGTAGACGTATTGGGATGCATTCCAAAAGATAGGCTAAGTATTGCGAGACAGGAGGATTTCGTTGGTAACAAAGAAAAGAATTACTGATCTGTTACGTGACATCTGTCCTTCTTTACGGCAGCGAATGTTGGACGATTTCTTCAAAGATGAAGAAAAGACTCGAGGCGACGGAGATGTGGTTCTACAGAAGGATGCTAAGGATATCATGGACCGAGCGTGTGAGCAACTATTAGGTCTTAGAGAGGATGCAAACAAGGAGGTGGCTTATACGTAACATCACGAAGAGGCAGCTGAAGTTTCTGGGACATGTAATAAGGAAGGAAGGTTTGGAGAATCTGATACTCACAGGTCGAATAGAGGGAAAGAGAGACAAGGAAAAACATCGCATGACATACCTAGCGGGCTTAAGCAAGTGGATAACATAACGTGGTCTGTGGGAGGTGGCAGAGGGAAGGAACTTGTTGAGAGCTGCAAGGGATAGAGGAAGAGATGGAGATCCATGATCGCCTACGTCCTGAAAGGACACAGCACATAGAAAGAAAGAAAAGAAGCTGGAAAATGTTGTTAGAAATTATGAAAAGCGTGTTCAACTGCTATGGTTCTCCTATATGGCTGTAAATGCTAGACAATTTCCATAAACATGAAGAGGACACTTGGAGTAACAAATGTGAGTCTACAGAAGGATGCTGAGAATACAAATGACGAATAATGTGAGCAACAAAGAAGTTGTAAGGAAAATGGAAACAAAAAGTACACTTATACTTAGAAGGAGAAAGGGTAAAATAAAATTTAGGAGACACATAAGGAAAAAGGGCTTGAAAAATATTAGCCCCCCCACACACACACACACACAGAGGACATATTGAAAATAAGAGGAACAGGGAGGAACAACGAGTAACCTGCCTAAAGAGTTTGTGTAAATGAATAGCAAAATAAAGTGTAAGAAGGATAGTAAATAATAATAATATTAAAACATTGCCAAGAGCTACAAAGGACAGGAAGCTGTGGAGAGCTATGATCGCTTATATCTCGAAAGGACACGGTACATAAAAGAAGATTAAAATCTTTTGAAGTACTGGGAAAAAAGTAATATTTTTAAGAAAAAAAATGGTTGAACATTATTTGGTTTTGATTTGTTTTTTATGATTTATCAACCCTTTGCCGGTTATTTAAGGCCAAAAAATATTTTTAGACTGTTTTATCTTTTTTTTTTATTTTTTGAGATAATATTAATTTAGTGATACAAGCCTTACTAATTAACCCATAGCTGGGGAAGAACAAGTGAATATAACGAACCCAACTGGAATTAGAAATCGGATTAACAATTCCGAGCGATTATCTACAACACTACGCACACATCCAAACTTAGAGCACCTGGCATTCTCAAAGCGGTCACCCATCCAGGTAAAAATCAGGTTCGTTGTTTATTAACTTCAGTGTTCGTACGGGAACCAATGTTTCAACATGATATGGTCGTAAAAAAATCATCTTACTAAACCAGAAACTGTTTTATCAAACAAGACATCAGCAAAATACAAAAAACATTAAAAAGTAATGCGGTATCTTTTTTTTTTTTTTTTTTTTTTAGAGAGACATAGGTATAGATATAGACATAAAAAAAAAAACATAATGGTTACAAATAGACCAGAAGGAAAAACGAACTGAATAATATAGATAAGCAAACTTATATCGACATATGAAATCACGAATGCGTATGCCGGGCCCGGGTGCAAGGCTCCCGTGTCCGCCTTCCGAACCTATGATCCACCCGCAACTCTACAACATCTCAATATTTATAAGGTAGTAATCATATAAAATACAAATTTTTATTGCAACCTAATTATATACAATAATGGATCATATACCATGTAGATGAACAATTCAACTTGATTCAAATTGAAAATAAATACAATGTATCTAAATACAAATTATTAGAGATGTCATTCCATCTTAAATAAATCAACAATGTTTTGCGGCAATTTTTAGCATTAACTTGAGTATTTTCTTGTAAAAAATTGAATATTTTAACACATTCAATATTATGTATAAAAATAGTGAATTTCATCGCGTGTTTTTTTAAGAATCGACATGAGCAAAACAAACTCACGGATTTGGACGGAAAAAAAACTCCAGAATGACATCAAAATCGGCGAAAATTTTTCTTTTTTCTCTGCTTAATTTAAATAAATATAGGTAGAAAAAAAAAGCAAATGTTGATAAGATAACGTGGGTCACAATGCAGTGCTTGCGGCCCCACCCAAAGTCGTATAAAATCTATTAAATACAAATCCCCGGTTTGTATAAAATCTGTTAAATACCTGTATAAACTGTATTTTTAAGTTCCATCAGTTTAATACTTTCTAATATTGTCCGCTCAAAAGAATATCCTCCACATGTTGCCATTATGGACTCCCATACAAAAAAATAAACTATCCAAAATATTCGAAGCGCTGCAAAAAAAACAAAAAAAAACGAACACGACTGTTTCTGAATCAAATTAAATTTGAGATATTTTTTAAACAATTTATTTTAACAAGCAAAAAAAAATCAAAATCATAAAAAACAACCTTTGACATTTATTTTTATCTATTTTTATACGACCTCAATCTCATAATTGATGCTATATACATATATATTTCATACATTAAAGTTAACAATGGAATAAAGGGAGTATTTATTATTTATTTTCAAACTTGCGTTCGATTTCGAGTTCATTTGTTTGTTCACAATTTTTTTTTTATTTTGTGTCATTAGTAAATGACCCAAATTGGATACGAATTGTAATTGAAAAAAAATCTATTGAAAATATATTTTTAGTAACACGAACTTTGAAAATATCAACGATTATTTTCTAAACATAAACGTTGAATATAACTCCGACAAAGAAATTTAAATTAAATTGATATTTGATTAAAAATACGTACCGCCAATGATTTCTAAAAAAGAAGTCCGAAAAACGCATTTTAAATCATTTAAATGCCTTCTTTTAGGTTAAATTTTGATTTTATCTAAAACTGTTAATAGCCCGAAGCTAATCCGTATTAAAAGAAAACTAAATTTCCTATGTAAATAAAGTGTTTCGACATTTTGGGAACATTAGCACGTTCGCCTCATCCCTCATCTACTCATCAAATCGTCATTATAGACGGAAAATATAAACACCATATATCTTAAAAATCACTTAAAAATCCAATATTTGTTCTCAAGATGTGTTTCAAAATCAATTAGTAAATTTAAGGATTAATTAGCTGGATTTTACGTAATGTTTACATTTGCTTAAAACCTAATAAAAATTACGTGTATTTACGCCAGGTAACCTGTGATGTCATAGGTTAACAGCAATTGTTTTGTCACGTAAGCTCTAACTAGAAAAAAAACGCGGAAAAAATTAAAAAGGAATAAATAAATACGGAACACCAGCAGTGCAATAATCAAAAATAGTTGTTTATGTTTAGAAATAATTACCTTTAACCTTATATAACAAATAATTTACGAATATGTCTATATTTCTGAGATCAGGTATTGTAACCATTTACACTATTTACATTGTTCGGACTATTGTCTTCATCTTTACTGTCCAAAAAAAAGCGTTGGTTGATTGATCAAAAAAGTGACTTCATCCAAACTGTTGTGAGTTCAATCCCAGGCCTCAGCTTTTCAGGGTTAATTAACTAAAACTGAGATATTCAAAGGCGTGGTACGTAGAATTAAAACAATGTGCACCTCGTGGACTTAATAAAGAGTTCGGTTCGAGATTCCAACAATTATCAACTGAAGAAGGCCGGAGTGTACAGCGGTCGAAATGTCATTAATGTGAAAATAACGATGAGAACAAGAGTCAGAACAATGAAGCGTAAATAATTAACGAATATGTTTTTTATTCTATACGCTTTTATGAAACTTAGAAAGAATAATTTTATTTTTTTATACTACATTAGAATTATAAACAAAAAAGAAATTAATTTGTTTAATTCTTTAATTCATTCCTTTTATTTATTTATTTTTATTATTTGCATACCTGTTTAATGTCATAAGATATCTTATTGCACCCAATGAGATCATTTTAATAATTTTGAATTTAAGAGTTATTGAATTATCATATATGATAATAACTTTCAACAGAACTATTTTCTTTATTATTATTTTTTTTTTAATCTTACGCTATTTTCGTGAAAAAATATTTTAACCACTTGAACATGGCTGGCGGAATATATCTTGAGTAATTTTTTTTATCGTGGAGTATCTGATGAAATATCTTCATTGTCGTGAGTCTTCCGTCAATAAATCTGAAAGTGATTCTAAACAATTCATATTGATTCAAGCAAGCAATGAAAACAATATATTATCATGAGACGGTTGACGATGTATAACGTCACCAAAAAAATATCCTGGTCGTAAAAGTTTCCCACGTCACAAAAAATCTGCAAAATTTCACTGAATCTATATTGTAATGTAAAATGACTTAAAATTCCCAATTTACACTTTACTCCTAACGATGTTCCCCTATTTTTATTTAATTATTAAATTGCATTTAATAGTCATTGCGATTTTTTTCGTCTTAAAAATGATTCTGTTATGAACATACGATTATAATTCAGATTTCAGACAGACAGAAAAACGGAAACTAATAAGAAAATAGAC
Source organism: Acanthosepion pharaonis (assembly GCA_903632075.3). Classification (NCBI taxonomy): domain Eukaryota; kingdom Metazoa; phylum Mollusca; class Cephalopoda; order Sepiida; family Sepiidae; genus Acanthosepion; species Acanthosepion pharaonis. Next base: position 302,598 of record CAHIKZ030005193.1, on the reverse strand, counting down.
AGATAGACGCAATGACAGATAGTAAAAAATATATTGCCAGAGTTTTCTTTCGTTAAAGAAAATATATCAACAAAAATAAGGTTACAGTGCACTAGGCAAAAAATATCTCTATATGCTCATGTAGAGGATGAGAAGAGCGTTGTTTTCAGAAGGACACTTTTGTGACCGCTGAAGAGAGTTGTCCTGAAAAGGATAGTTTTGTGATCGCTGAAGAGAGTTGTTCTGAAAAGAATAGTTTTGTGATCGCTGAAGAGAGTTGTCCTGAAAAGAATATTTTTGTGATCGCTGAAGAGAGTTGTCCTGAAAAGAATAGTTTTGTGATCGCTGAAGAGAGTTGTCCTGAAAAGAATATTTTTGTGATCGCTGAAGAGAGTTGTCCTGAAAAGGATAGTTTTGTGATCGCTGAAGAGAGTTGTCCTGAAAAGGATAGTTTTGTGATCGCTGAAGAGAGTTGCCCTGAAAAGGATAGTTTTGTGATCGCTGAAGAGAGTTGCCCTGAAAAGAATAGTTTGTGATCGCTGAAGAGAGTTGTCCTGAAAAGGATAGTTTTGTGATCGCTGAAGAGAGTTATCTTGAAAAGAATAGTTTTGTGATCGCTGAAGAGAGTTGTCCTGAAAAGGATAGTTTGTGATCGCTGAAAAAAGGATAGTTTTGTGATCGCTGAAGAGAGTTGTCCTGAAAAGGATAGTTTTGTGATCGCTGAAAGAGTTGCCCTGAAAAGGATAGTTTTGTGATCGCTGAAGAGAGTTGCCCTGAAAAGGATTTTTGTGATCGCTGAAGAGAGTTGTCCTGAAAAGAATAGTTTTGTGATCGCTGAAGAGAATTGTCCTGAAAAGGATAGTTTTGTGATCGCTGAAGAGAGTTGCCCTGAAAAGGATAGTTTTGTGATCGCTGAAGAGAGTTGCCCTGAAAAGAATAGTTTTGTGATCGCTGAAGAGAGTTGTCCTGAAAAGGATAGTTTTGTGATCGCTGAAGAGAGTTATCTTGAAAAGAATAGTTTTGTGATCGCTGAAGAGAGTTGTCCTGAAAAGGATAGTTTTGTGATCGCTGAAGAGAGTTGCCCTGAAAAGGATAGTTTTGTGATCGCTGAAGAGAGTTGTCCTGAAAAGGATAGTTTTGTGATCGCTGAAGAGAGTTGCCCTGAAAAGGATAGTTTTGTGATCGCTGAAGAGAGTTGCCCTGAAAAGAATAGTTTTGTGATCGCTGAAGAGAGTTGTCCTGAAAAGAATAGTTTTGTGATCGCTGAAGAGAGTTGTCCTGAAAAGGATAGTTTTGTGATCGCTGAAGAGAGTTGTCCTGAAAAGGATAGTTTTGTGATCGCTGAAGAGAGTTGTCCTGAAAAGGACAGTTTTTGGTACTGAAGAGCGTTGTCCTGAAAAGTATAGTTTTATAGTCGTTGAAGAGTCACATGCAAATAGATATTGAATGATGTAAAACAATAATAGATAAAACGAAGACTTGAGTAAAAAATATATTGTCAAGTTTATTTTCGTTAAAGAAAGTACAGCAGGAATGTTGTCCAGAAAAAGAACAGTTTTGTGGTCGCTGAAGAGTGTTCTTCTGAAAAGGACAATTTATTGCATATCATTGCTGCTGGCGTGAATGGCTGGCGCTGGAAGCCTGCTGGAAATGGCTAGAGCGGTGGCTGATAGCGAGCTGGAACTGCTGGATCCTAAGGCCGGCAGTTGGCTGCTGGAACAGATACTAGGAACAATGTTTTGCGACAATTTTTAATATTAACTAAATTGATGGGTGTGTGCAGCCACGGGCAGCTGTTCCCCGGGACCGGGAACCTCACCGTATTTATTTTCCTCAGCTGTGTGTTTGTCTGAAGAATCTGAATCGCAATCTTCCCAAAGACAAAGATGAATATATATATATATATATATATATATATATATATATATATATATATATATATATATATAAAAATAATAAAATAATAAATAAGTTAATTGAGTGAAATCGCCTGAAGTTATGGAAATTATATACAATTGTATATATTGGGATTTTTAACATATGGGGTGATTTTTTTCCTAGTACGTGCTCAGTGTGTGTGAGGTATTTTGGTGTATGAAGGAGCGAATGGTGACGGATAAATTCTTATGGTGAATGACTATATTGTAACGAATGGATGAGTCGTGACAGACAGAAAAACAAAGACTAATAAGCATATCGATTGACAGACAGATAGCCACAACGATAGTTAGACAGAAAAACAGAAGTTAATAGGTAAGTAGACAAGCAGACACAACGATAGATAGACTGAAAACAGCAACTAATGGACAAATAGATACACAGAAAGATCCAACGACAGCGAGAATAGCAGAAACTAATATGCAAATATACAGTTAAACACAAGGATAGACAGAAAGAAAGAGACGAATAAGCATATATATAGACAGAGAGACAAGATAGATAGATAGATAGATAGATAGATAGATAGATAGATAGATAGATAGATAGATAGATATGAATAGACTGAGATAGAAAGAAAGACCGGCAGATAGAGAGATAGATAATGAAGAGACATAGATAGATAGATAGATAGATAGATAGATAGATAGATAGATAGATAGATAGATAGATAGAAAAACAACGAGTAATAGGCAAATAGATAGACTGGCACAATGATAGATAGACAGAAAACAGAGGCTTTTAGGCAAACAGATAGACGGAGAGATTGACAAACACATACCCAGGCTTTATGCTCGATCCACGTTATCCGTTGATTGACTGTTTGAATAGCTGCAATAATTTTACGACGTTTCATCTGTGGGAAAAAAGCTGTAGGGTTGGAAATCACCCACAAGGCCGCGTTAATGCTTTTCAATTCTGTAAAGGCAAAGGAAACGTGTAGTAGGACACTTGCTATATTCAGGACTGCCTGTAATCATGCTAAGAGAGTTCTAGAAAACGCAAAGTGTACCTATGCACAAGCAGTTCAGGTTAAGGTCGAAAGCCAAACTCTTGGATCCCAGAAGTTCTGGAAAATCTCCAACTAAATTTCCAATAGAGGTAAAGCGTCAACTATCATAAATGGCCCCGAGGCAGGGCCATGCTTAGGTCATCTCATCCTCGTCAGATAAGGCAAAGATCTTCGCAACAATTTTACCTCTAACTACACGTTAGATGACAAAGGCCATTCCCTTCCCAACTTCCAACGTCCCACAGAGTACAATCTCAGTAATATTTTTATTGCGTACGCATATAGATTGACTCGGTCTGCTGCTGATATATTGTCATTAGATATTACGAATGTGTGGTATAAAGGGTTGCTGCACAAGCTCTCCGGCTATGGAATCACTGGAAGAGTTTCCTCAATTATCAAAGAAAAAAGTTAAGCGAAGAGGTACATGACGTCCTTCCTAACGGGTAGGTCTCTGAAGGTAGGACAACGATCAGATCTCCGAGGCCCAAGTGTTCAACGCAGGCGTCGCCCAAAGCTCGCTTCTCGGTTTAACTCTCTTTCCACTTTACATACTCGTGCCGCTCCAGTATATACCTGGCTCCTCCTGCTATCCTCTACTTAAGAGCCTGATTAGGCCGAAAATGGAGTACTGCTGTCATGTATATCCAGTCTCTACTTTCCAGTCTCGTGAGAGTCCTAAAGTGTCTCCACATCATTGTGGGGTATTAATTATTTTCACCTTACAACCCTTTTCTTACCGACAAACCAATGTCTCTATCGTTATTGTCATGGAAAATGTTCAGACCAACTACATTCGTTAGTTTCACTTTCGCGGTTAAGACCCACTTTGCTACGCACACTGTAGGGAACCACCCCCATCCCATTCGTATTCCATTGGTGAGATGTACGTTCCACTTGAGCAGATTCTTCCCACGAAACGCTACTTTGTGGAACCGACTCCCAAGATAATGCTTCCCCAATCACTACACTGTTAATCTGTTCAAGAGTAGAGTTAACAGTTACCTACCCAGATATCGCCATAAAATGTGCCTCTTACTCTGTAACCCCCTACTACGAGTGGCTCTTAGGACTTGTACAAGGTGAACTTATTGTAAAAATAAATAAATGAAAAAGTTCACGGCGTTGAAACATCAGTTCTCATACAATTGCCTGAGTTAAGCAACATTGAACCTGGTCAGTACCGGTCGGTTATACCAATTTCTGTAAGCTTGAATGTGCAGATAGTGTAATAGATAACAGCTCGGAATGAGAAATAGGTGAGCCGAGTTCGAGTTCCAGTCGGGTTCATTATATTCATATGAATCTACCTCTTCTTATGGGTTAAATAGTAAGACTTGTACCAGGAAATTATTATTATCTCTCAAAACTTCTTACAATCCTAAAATGTGTTTCAGTTTTAAATAACCTTAAAAAGATTGATAAGCTGTAAAAACATATCACTGAATCAATAAATAAATAAATCAACTGAATGTTTCGCGACGTTAATGCTTATCTTGACTTCAGAAGAGTGAACATAGCAAAACATTTTATCAGTTTAGATAAATATTGTGATCGTTATTCATTAGTAACATGTGTATGTGTGTGTGTGTGTGTGTGTGTGTGTGTGTGTACCGGGTATAACAGCAAAATTGTCCAAATCGTGTAACAACATGGGATAATTGTCTATCCCATAAAACGTTTAATATCTAAAAAAAAAACACTAATTGACTTTCTTTTTTCCAGGTTTTCAGATAAAATATTTAGCCACCTTAGCCACCTTGACACCATTTATGTAAGAATCACAGAAAAGCCCTTTCAGTTATTCAGCTAAAATGAGAATAGGTTAAAATCGTTTTTGTGTCAGTCCTACTATGTTTTCCTAACTGAGCAATGGTGAGAGGAAAAAGATCATTCAGGCCTTCAGTGATGGTACCAACATTCATACTCTGGCTTCCATCTTTAAAGTCCACTCAAGAACCATCAAGAGAACGGTGAATATGTTTAAAAAAGAAGGAACAGTAGAAAGGAAAACTGGATCGGGGGGGTCACAGCAACAAGTGGGATCATCATTTAAACTTAGAGCTAAATAGATTCTTATTCTTCAAAGAAGAGTCCAATAGTTTTGCAAAAATCTCGGAGAATTCCAGTAAGATATCTTTAATCATTTCTATGATGCAACGGTTCAAAGCTTAATCTAACAATTTGATAATTTTTGTGTTACACGATTTGGACAATTTTGCTGTTACACCCGGTATCGGGCAGCATTTAAGCTAGCTGCTGCGGAGGACTCTTGATTGGGCCTTCGGCTTGGAAAATTTGATACTCAGAGGGCAGGACAGTAATCAGGGCCGCACACCAGACAAGTCCATCTCCTGCGAAAAGTGGAATTTACTTGAATTGGATGAACAATAGTAATATATAAATGCGAATGTCAGTGTGTCAGTGTGTCACACATTTTCAACTTTACTCCTAGAGGCCATAGCCCAAAATATCATACCATTTTCGAATTAGGTCGACTCCATGAACAAATTAAAAACATTCCAGGCCAGATCCGGAACCGCAATCCTGAAATGATGGATCCCCAAGTTTTCATTATTGCGATTGTTTTCGGATTCCACCATCTTGGCTTCTACCAATAAAAATAATTAAAGGGACACAACTCCCTAAATTTCTAATAACTTATATGTTCAGATGAAAAAAAAATACTATTCTCTAATTACAGTGTTTCAAAATAAAATTGTACGTGTTTTCAACTTTACTCCAAGAAGTCGTAGCTCAACATATCATACCATTTTAGGTCAACTCTGTGAACAAGATTAAAAGCATTCTGGGTCGTATCCTGGACCACAATCCTGAAATTTGGGATTCTCAACTTTTCATTATTGACATTATTTTTGACGACTTCTTTTTTTTTTTTTTGCTTAGTTCTTTGCAATTATTTTTTTTTTTTTTTTGTATGATAACAATTTTTATAACTTGGAAATAAATTTGGGAATAATCAAAATTAATTACAAAATACAGCGAAAGTCACCCATTAATTAAAAATAATTGTTTGTATAGAAAGTTAGGACCTACATATATCAAATTGTCTTCAAATTAGGTGGCAGCAGAAGAATTATCGTTGAACTTATTGTTGAAGGTAAGCTTAAATATTAATGGAATACTTAAATGCAGCGATCAATTTTGAGTTATTCTATAGTTTATTGTTGCCTGTTACATCTATTCCTCCCCACCTTTTGTGATGGAAGCCCAATGAAGAGCCCTCTGCAGGAGCTAGCATAAATGCCACCCGATAGGACAGCTTTTAATATATATATATATATATATATATATATATATATATATATATATATATATATAACATGTGAAAATATATATAGAAAATAGGAAGGAACTGGTTAGATGAATTAAACTCAATTTAATTTAAAGGATTATATTGAAGTTTTCGGCTCTTGTTTTGAAACATGAGACCTCTTATGTAGCGATTTGGAATCATATTTTTAAATAAATAATTATATATATATATATATATATATATATATATATATATATATATATATATATATACAAGAATTTCATTATAAGCATTAGAGCATAAGGATTTCAATATATATATATATATATATAATGAAATTCTTATGCTCTGTTTCTACAAGTATGCTACTATGGACACACGTGAAGAGGAAGAAGATATGATTTTATCTTGATCTTCTCAAATGTTTCTGTTTTATGGAAAGCAAATTCTTTTTTGAAATTTTGTATCCACTTTGACCGAAGGGGAACAGAGGAGTAAAGGAGTGGATGGGAGCTTCTGGAGACTAAGTGACAACAAAACTTGATAGTGAGTGTATCCGTCCTTGCATGGGATCGGGGAGTCAGTTGTGGCCCGCCTTTGGCAATAAACAGACTGGTCCGTTGCGTCGTTATAATTACTAGCACTTGTTATTGATCAGTTGAGCCAGTTCCGTCAAATAAATCTGCTGCCTCCAAATAAAACCTGACGAAGCTTGACAGACATTGTATTTATTCGGATGTGCAAATTTATAGGAGTTTCAGTGGGAATTTATATTCACAAGCAGTCTCTAGACGCATGTATACACACTTTTATGATAGTTCGATTCGAGCATTTACATGACAAGTTAGCCTGACGGAGCTCAGCACTCTCAAGCTGGTTTGAATTCAGTTTCCATCTCCTAGATCAGTTACCACCCAAAACTATAGGACCTAGTCTGCTCTGTTTTTACCCATAGCTGTGGGGAGAAGAGATGAACTCATACCTTCCCTAAGGGTATTTAGCACATAAGTGAATGTAATGAACTCAACTGGAATTCGAACTCGGCTCTCCAATTCCACAAACCGAGTCATTAACTATTATTATCATGATGGAATAGTTCAAAATCCACCTATTCATATTGCCATCCACACATCAGGATGTGCAGATGAGCGAGGAGTTGGTAAGGTGAAGGGCTGATCTATGAGAAACATAGAGGAAGCCGTCTCAAGTGTTACCTACCTATCTACTTAAGTTAAGCCCTGAATAAAACGCCTAAATATAATACTGGGAACAGGATTCGCATTGTAATTTCTCAGTGTAGCACGTGTTTTTTATTGACATTACCTTGTGAGCATGCAACATATCCTTTCCAAGATTTTGGTGCGCACCAACGTGAACCAGACTGGAATACAATGTGGGGAAATCATTGGTCAGTCAGTGGACAACTGAGTGGAGCCGCATTGTGCGTTTACACAAAAACGAACATGAAACAGCATCAGAAGAAACGATGATCACTGGATTGATATTCTTTAACTTTCTATTGAGAGGTTTCTTCTTGGGTTAAACTGACATCAATTCTTTTGTACCTTCTTGTAAATTTCAGGTAAAACCACAATTTTCTCTTTGGTTCACACCAATCTGTTCCGTCGCTATAGCACACAGGAATCACTTTTTCCGTGTGTACTGGGTTCGAATTCCGAGTATAACCGACGACTATTTGTGTCTGTAATAATTGTAAACATGACCGCAAATAAGATAAGTCTTTCTTAGTAGATAGAATGAGGCACCGTCTACCCTCTAATGGTTCTGGTTCTCTCGTGATTACTGGCAGCTCTCTGTAATAGTGTGTTAAATAAGAGTAAGTCTTCTATCCCTCCACTCTTCACTCAGACGTAACATCTTCTACCGATAAGGTAGAATATTTGGCTTGTAAATTCTCTTCAAAATCTACTCTTGACTCATCTGGAGTATCTTTGCCTAACTTTTTAATTAGGACTGATTCTCTATTGAATAATATGCATGGTTTCTGCTAAACTGGATCCTCACAAAGTATGTGGACTTGTTGGTATCCCTGCAATAGGCTTTAATTCCTGTCTTTCAGAACTCAGATGAACTGTGTGATCCTTCTATTGGCCTATTAGCCTTCTAACTTTTTTTGGCAATGTGCTAGGGGCTCTAACCAACTCTGAATAGGTTAAGCATCTCTTCTTTCAGATACACAATATAGCTGTCGCTTCTGACCTTCTTCACAAGTTGAAAGTTTATAGCAAGATGAAAGTGGTCTTGATTGTCTATAATTCTAGATCTTTTTTGCATTGATGCAGTTGTCCTCCAAGAGCTTTTCCTTGAACATTCGTTGTTCTTAATTTTCATGATCGACCATCTTGATGCCATCCATTCTCAACTTGGTATCTACAATTATTTACTCCTGTCTTAATAGTAGGGATTCTCCAAGCGTAGGTTAGATGTGGCACAAGGCCGAAAGAAGGGGGCACCTAGTGAGGATCAAACTCACTACTCAGTCGTAATTGTTCTAGCGAGACAAGCTTGCTAACCATTACACCGCCTCGAGGTGCCCATCCTGTCTAGTATGATTGATTCAATATGGTCAACTTGGCAGCTGATCTCAAAAATGACCTACAATCTTTTGTTAACTGGGGCAAGGAATGGCTTGTTAATTTTAATGCCTCCGTAATAAAAACTGCTCTCTTTTAATCGTCCGAGAGAACCTATTTTGCCTTCTATCAGTATGACTGATGCTAACCTCCAGGAGAGTGACTCATTGTTCCTTGTCAGACTAAGGATTCTCATTGACAGTGGAAAGATTATATTTAATCAATAGCTAGGCCTGTTGCTGGGGAATTTGATTCACTGTGACGGGCTATACAAATTTTCTCACCAGTATCTGCTTACATATTTATAAGTCTATAATTCATCCCCCCTTTGAATATTGCTGCCACATCTTGTCTAATGCACTTGTTATAAGAAATTCTTGATAAAAACCAAAGAAAAACCTGCAATGTTACATGACATTTCAGCTTTAGTCACTTTCTCACTACTCTTAACTTAGTTTACATGTGCCTTTTCTAGAAATGCTTTCAAGGTAATTGTTCAGATGAACTTTTCAATATGGTAATTAGGCTGAATGAATTTAAGCACAGTGCCTGATTGTCAGTAGAGTATTGTTTTACATTTGAAATGGCTACATGCCACTGTAAATTCTATGCAGTATCTTCTATTGCATTTCTAACTTAAGGAACTCTCCTCTAGTTTCTTACTTCTCAAATTTGTTCTTCAAAAATTTAAATTCAATGTCAATCATTATCTTCTGGTTTCTGAATCCCTGTTCTTTTATTGTTCTCTCTCCTTAACAGTGTTTTTCTTATATTCTCTAACACTTAGTAACCCCCTTGTGTTTTAATGACATTATTGTCTTGCTTGGGGTGAAATGATAAAGAAAAATTTTTTTTTCATATTTCATCTCAGACAAGATCACAAAGCATATGAACTTGATGTTATCCTTGCATTAGTCTTTAATCCCAATCTTTCAGAATTTAGGTGAGCCATCTAATCCTTCTAACTTTTGACCTATTAGACTTTTTGACAATGTTCTAGAGGCTCTAACCAAATCTGAATAGGTTAAGCATCTCACATCGCAGGGTTCTTCTATCAGGTAAGAAATATGGTTTTCACTTCTGGCCTTCATGTCAATCATTATCTTTTATGTTCTTTAATCACCATTCTTTTACTGTTCTCTCTCCTTAACATTGTTTTTTTTTTTTTATTCTCTAACACTTAGTAACCCACTTGTGTCTTAGTGATTTTATTGCCTTGCTCGGGGTGAAATGATTTTTTTTTAAATCTAACACACTGACTATATTGTACGAAATATCACATATCAGCCAAAATAATGAAGATGACCAGAGACTACTTGCCCAAAATTTTGTAACACCTTGAACAACCAAAGTTCTGAACAAAAGTTCAAATAAAACTAAATTTAATGACAATTTCTCAACTCAAAATTAAAAATGATAAAATGTTTTTCAATTCCTCACTGATCTTAAGTCAAACTGATAACAATGAGAAACTCATCAAGGAATTATGTTAAAAGCTTTAAACTCATTATACTGTTACCTAGTTTATATCTTTGTCTGACACAAGGCTACAAGTGTGGAGCATTTAACAATTTGCATCACAAATGTTTCATCAATTGCATGAGTTTTGATTGATTATTCGGTCTGCAGTTTTTGTTATTTTGATTTCTACATTTCAACTGATGTACTCTCTGAATTTCAACTGATGTACTCTCTGAATTTCAACTGATGTACTCTCTGAATTTCCTCAAGTATAATCCCCAACTGCTTCAATGGTCTGGAAGACAGAATCCAAAGCTTCATGTGGTACTATAAAACTTTATATCATTCTTACTTGATAGAAGACTTCACTCCAGAATAGGTCTGGATCTGGCTGGGAATTTTTTAAATTTGTTCATGCAGTTGGCCTGATTCCAAAATGATATGACATGTTAAGCTAGGAGTAAAGTTAAAAAATGAACAATTTTATTTCAAAACACTGTGTTGAGATGTTGTGAGTTTCCCGCGTGTCGGTGTATGAATCAAGACAAACACAGTTGTAGAGGAAAATACTGGTATATTCATAAAAGCAATTAACAATAGAGTGATTAGTAGAACGAAGGTTGGTTAGTACGAAACAATATCCAAAGTCTATAGTCCAACGGTATGTACCGGGTAAGCTTATCTGGACTGCTCACGCTGACTCTCTCTCTCTCTCTCTGACGCTCTGTCACTCTCTCTCCAGAGCTGACTTATATAAGAGGGACCAGTCCATTACTAGTTAGAAGGTGGGTGCGCCCCAACAGTTACTATAAAACTTTATATCATTCTTACTTGATAGAAGACTTCACTCCAGAATTTCTGACAACAAAAAGAATTGCTGTTTTGTGCATTTCTCAAACACTGGTCTTTTCACTTGCCCTGAAAAGTGTTGCAAACAAAAGCAACCATTACAGCAACGATAAAAAAATTCCGTTAGAAACCAGCAAAAATAAAATACATTTTATATGAAGTATCGATATGCTTACATATTTATAAGTCTACCATTTTTAATTTTGAGTTGAGAAAAGATTAAATCAGATTAAATATGTTGCAAGAATCAATTGGTTTCAAATTAGCTAAAGTTTGTTCATAGATGACTGAAATACCCTCTTTTTCTGGAAGTAATTATATATAAAAATAAATTTAAAAATTTGGAAAAGACCAATCTTTTAATATGCAATGAACTGAGGCTTGTCCATTGATGATTACATTATCCTATGTTATTCCTGAAGGTAATTAAAAATACAAAATGAATTTAAAAGATGGAAAAGACCAAATTTTTCAGATGCCCAGAATTAAGGTGTGCCCATTGATAATTACACTATTCCCAGCAGTTTCTTGAGGCAATGAAATATAAAATAAATTTTAAAAAATGGAAAAGACTAATATTTTCATGTGACCTGAATTGAGGCTTGTCTATTGAAGGCTAGCTAACCTCTGCTCTTCCTGAGGTAATAAAATATAAAATAAATTTAAAAATGAAAATGATCAATCTTTTCATGTGCCCTGAATTAAGATAAGTCCATTGATGACTAGCTAAACTCTGCTATTTCTGGAGGTAATTAAATATGAAAAGATAAATTTAAAAAATGGAAAAGATCTATTTTTTATATGCTCTGAATTGAGATTTATCTGTTGATGACTACACTATCCACTTTTTTCTGGAGGTAATAAAATATAAAAAGATAAATTTAAAAAATGGAAAAGATCTATTTTTCATATGCCCTGAATTGAGATTTATCCATTGATGACTACACTATCCACTTTTTTCTGGAGGTAATAAAATATAAAAAGATAAATTTAAAAAATGGAAAAGATCTATTTTTCATATGCCCTGAATTGAGATTTATCTGTTGATGACTACACTATCCACTTTTTTCTGGAGGTAATAAAATATAAAAAGATAAATTTAAAAAATGGAAAAGATCTATTTTTCATATGCTCTGAATTGAGATTTATCTGTTGATGACTACACTATCCACTTTTTTCTGGAGGTAATAAAATATAAAAACATAAATTTAAAAAATGGAAAAAGATCTATTTTCATATGCTCTGAATTGAGATTTATCCATTGATGACTACACTATCCACTTTTTTTCTGGAGGTAATAAAATATAAAAACATAAATTTAAAAATGGAAAAGATCTATTTTCATATGCTCTGAATTGAGATTTATCTGTTGATGACTACACTATCCACTTTTTTCTGGAGGTAATAAAATATAAAAACATAAATTTAAAAAATGGAAAAGATCTATTTTTCATATGCTCTGAATTGAGATTTATCTGTTGATGACTACACTATCCACTTTTTTCTGGAGGTAATAAAATATAAAAAGATAAATTTAAAAAATGGAAAAGAACTATTTTTCATATGCCCTGAATTGAGATTTATCCATTGATGACTACACTATCCACTTTTTTCTGGAGGTAATAAAATATAAAAAGATAAATTTAAAAAAATGGAAAAGATCTATTTTCATATGCCCTGAATTGAGATTTATCTGTTGATGACTACACTATCCACTTTTTTCTGGAGGTAATAAAATATAAAAAGATAAATTTAAAAAATGGAAAAGATCTATTTTTCATATGCTCTGAATTGAGATTTATCTGTTGATGACTACACTATCCACTTTTTCTGGAGGTAATAAAATATAAAAACATAAATTTAAAAATGGAAAAGATCTATTTTCATATGCTCTGAATTGAGATTTATCCATTGATGACTACACTATCCACTTTTTTCTGGAGGTAATAAAATATAAAAACATAAATTTAAAAAATGGAAAAGATCTATTTTTCATATGCTCTGAATTGAGATTTATCTGTTGATGACTACACTATCCACTTTTTTCTGGAGGTAATAAAATATAAAAACATAAATTTAAAAAATGGAAAAGATCTATTTTTCATATGCTCTGAATTGAGATTTATCTGTTGATGACTACACTATCCACTTTTTTTCTGGAGGTAATAAAATATAAAAAGATAAATTTAAAAATGGAAAAGAACTATTTTCATATGCCCTGAATTGAGATTTATCCATTGATGACTACACTATCCACTTTTTTTCTGGAGGTAATAAAATATAAAAAAGATAAATTTAAAAATGGAAAAGATCTATTTTTCATATGCCCTGAATTGAGATTTATCTGTTGATGACTACACTATCCACTTTTTTCTGGAGGTAATAAAATATAAAAAGATAAATTTAAAAAATGGAAAAGATCTATTTTTCATATGCTCTGAATTGAGATTTATCTGTTGATGACTACACTATCCACTTTTTTCTGGAGGTAATAAAATATAAAAACATAAATTTAAAAAATGGAAAAGATCTATTTTTCATATGCTCTGAATTGAGATTTATCCATTGATGACTACACTATCCACTTTTTTCTGGAGGTAATAAAATATAAAAACATAAATTTAAAAATGGAAAAGATCTATTTTTCATATGCTCTGAATTAAGATTTATCTGTTGATGACTACACTATCCACTTTTTTCTGGAGGTAATTAAATATAAACAGATAAATTTAAAAAATGGAAAAGATCTATTTTTCATATGCCTTGAATTGAGGTTTATCCATTGTTGACTATAATAATCTCTGCTGATTCTGGTGGTAATTAAATATAAAAATAAATTTACACAATGGAAAAACCGATTTTTTTATATTCCCTGAATTGAGGTTTGTCCATTGATGAACACACTACCCTCTATTGTTTCTGGAGGTAATTAAATTTCAAAACAAATTTTCAAAAAGCAAAAAAAAGTAAGCAAAAGAATCTTTTCAAAGTTTATTTCATTTTCCACAATCATAGTTATAACAACCTTCTCAACATATTATATTTGGGATAAAACAATAAATGATTTTTTAATCATTAACCATGTTATTAACCCCATTAACCAACCATAAAATACAGTATTAGTTATAAAAATTAATATAAAAGGTTAGTTTTTATTATCATTTACTAAAAAATCCAGTATTCATTACACTTTGGTTTTAGAAAATAAGAAAAAGAAATAATCTTGTATGAATTATAGGATTCATCCTATAACTCATATAAATCATGCTAACCTCAGAGATAATAATAAAGATATCAGCAGAAACCATGATTCCATATGTCATAAAAGGATATGACATTAAGAAAATTCATGTTATTTATCCATTAATGAAAGTATCTCCAACAGTTGACCAAAAAAGAGGATCCATGATGAAAAAAATATAGAAAACATAAAACATATATATGATAAGAATTAGATTCCTCCTCTGATTCATTAAAAAATGAGCATACCATGATGAAAAAATTTCCAAATTTAATAAAAATAAAGTTTTATCATCAAAATCTTTGTGCCATTATTAAGATATTTTATGTAAAAATTATATTTTTTTTAATCTTTCTCAAAACACTCCAAATTTTGGTTAAAATCTTATTTTTATGGCATCAACACAGGTCCATAAATTTGTATAGTCACAGCATTCTGTTTTTATGGATCTATGTGTAAGGGCTGGTGTAGGGTATGCCTGCACTCCCCAAACAACCAATCCAGGCTCTCCCTGCAAATGTCCAAATATGGGGAGGCCCCTCCTCCCTCCTTGGAATTCTACCTGGGCCTTCTCTTTCTTGCTTTGTGTGAGTGCCTGGTCACCTGATCGAACCCACCTACTTCCTGCTTTGTGTGAGTGCCTCTCAACATCACTGCCTGATTTAAATTGCCTAATTCTTTTTTTTTTTTTGTAAACCTCTCTGCTCTTAAAAGTTAATCCTTATCAATTGACCAAATTCATGGCCAGAAGTCTGTTTCCTCAATGGTCATAAAAATATTATCTATTTCCTTCTGGAGAGACTAAGAAGGTAACAGCTGGAAGACTCTATGCATGGCAACAGGACTCTGCACCATGCCACACAAGCAGGAGAACACAGTCATGGCTATCAGACAATTTCTGTGACTACATCACCCCTTACATCTGTCCACCTAAGTCCCCAGGCTGCAAACCTCTTGATTATGTATGGGGTGCAGTTGAGCAAAAGAACAACAAAACTCCTTGTAACACCAAAGAGGAACTGAAGACAAGCATTATGACAGCAAAGATTTGCTAAACATTGGTTTTATTAAATTTTATGTGTATGTATATATATATATATATATATATATATATATATATATATATATATATATATATATATAAAATAAAAACCGGATTTAACTGACATTGCTACCCATAATGGTCCATAGACCAAGATATAGAAAGAGTCATGCTGCCACTAAAAACACATAGTCTGAAGATTGCATCCAATCATGAAGCAAATTGTCACCAATCAATGTTAACATTAGCAGCCATCTTTATCTATATCAAACACTTGACCATAACACACAAACAAACTTTTTAAAATATCAAAGGGACAAACAGAATTTGAATATTAAATTAAAAACAAGTAACAAGGTTTTAATTTCAATTTGTCTTTGTAAAATTCATATATGATAAATAAATATTATAATATTAAATATAAGGAGGCTTTTCTTCCAGTTTACATTTTAATCTATACAAGTTTTTGTTCAGAATCTTTCTAACAATTTTTTTACCTATATTTATATAAATTTTTTAAAACAAAGAGAGAAACTGCAAACATTTTGATTATAATGAGGATTTTCTAAATATATATTATACTTTATTTTCCATATTTTTACTACAAACATTTCCAGTCTCATGATCTTCATCAGGCAAAGAGTAAATATTTTCACATATTATTAAAAGGAATTAATTTTTATGATCTTTTCCAATGTTTAACCATTGTCTTTTTTGTGTAGTAATAACTCACATGTTTCCTCTTGGACTTATACATAATTAATATACGCAAAAGGTTTATCACTTAACCTATTGATATTACCTATTGATATTACCCTCATCATCCCAACTTCAAAGTCTTATATACAGACCCTCCAGGTATTACACCATCCACTCATCATGGGGTATCAGCAACTGGCTGCTTATTCTACTTGATTTTTTTTTTATATGCATTTTTCATTGATGCAAGTTTTTTTTGCATACTATGTGTGCATTCACATATATGCATTTTTCATTGATGCAAGTTTTTTGCATACTATGTGTGCATTCACATATATGCATTTTTCATTGATGCAAGTTTTTTTTGCATACTATGTGTGCATTCACATATATGCATTTTTCATTGATACAAGTTTTTTTTGCATACTATGTGTGCATTCACATATATGCATTTTTCATTGATGCAAGTTTTTTTTGCATACTACGTGTGCATTCACATATACATATAAAAATGATCAAAATATTATTTGCATATATATCTCTTTATATATGATGAAATATTGTTTTAATGTATGCTATATTTATTGGGTAAAAGTGCTCAATATCTGCAATATAACATGTGTGATAAATGTAGATACTGGCATCTACACCAAGAGGTGCCACTCTATTTCATATTTGAATGGAATGCAATCTTATTTATCAAGGTAACTACTATTTTCCAATTGTCTATTTTATTCAATTTGTTTCCTCTTGTGAAATATAACATCAATCAGCAAAGTGACACATTTTATATTTATATTAATCATATATATATATATATATATATATATATATATATATATATATAATTATTTATTTAAAAATATGATTCCAACTCACGACATAAGAAGTCTCATGTTTCAAAACAAGAGCCGAAAACTTCAATATAATTATTTGAATTAAATTGAGTTAAAGTAAGCTCTGTTCCATCTTCAAGCGAAATTCTTTTTTGGAATAACGTATTTCTGAAATTTACATGTTTTAATAATTGAAATCAAAAATCCAAATTTCCATGGTAACAGCTAGGGCGAATTGTTTAAATTGGGTAGGCGAGTGTTGGGTGTTAATAATAAGTATCAGTATAGAGTTACTTTCATAGATGTCAAGTCAGAGAAAGGTGGGGGTGTCTAAATTTAAAACGGAAGATGTATTCACCCTCGTCTGGTATGCGTGTCTATGGAGATTTAATTATTTTTTTATTTTATTTTTTTATGATGAAAGGGATTTGTGCATATAAAAAAAAAACTGCCGTAACGTTTGTTTTTTGACGACTTCATAAAGGGTTATCTTTTTTGTAGGGTATTTAAACTATTTATTTGGGCTATGGATTATGAAAGTTATTATATTGTATGCTTGTTTTTAGCTAATTATTCAAACCATAAATCTGATGATGACAGAAAACCGTAAACTCATGTCTATTGTTTAATAGATTATTATTGTTTAGAAGTTTAATAATGTGCAATTTCTCATGGAGGCACAAAAGGCATAGGTCATCCCAAGTTTTACATGTTCTAGCCCTGTTTATATATATATATATATATATATTACAATCTAGTCATTGAGCTTACTGTTCATCATTGACATCATTATTCCTCAGATATGAAAAAAAAATTCTCTGAATGGGAATTGAAAGTAATGTTCAAATAAGAACACCAAAGCGTCTACGTATTTCTTATCAATGTTCAAACAGGATGCAATTCGGTATGAACATCCAAGAAATGCAATTTGTGCTGTTGTTAATAACCTGGGTTCACGAAGTAATGTTTTGATCCATATCAGACGACCTAAAAATAGAACAAAATGACAAAATTTTAGAAAGAAATTAAGGAGGGTTTTTTTTTTTTAAATAAATGAATGTTTATAAATATTTTCATAGTAATGGTTTTTATGAACTTTCCTTTTTGAAACCTAAATATGACAAATTTAAACTCAGTTCTAGATTGGCAACAAGGTTACATCATTTTACAATTAAAATTATTAGATATGACATTAAGTTTTATGTTAAGTCTCTTTTCTTGCACATTTCACTTGTGGAATTCATTTCCAGCTTCTAGCTTTCCAGTCAAGATCTTCAAAAATTTCAATGCAATGTCAATAGTTATCTTCTATCTTCTTAATTCTTATTCTTTTATTGTTCTCAAAACTTTATTTTTTTTTCTTTTTCTCATATTGAGTCTTAGTGGTTTTATTGCCTTGCTTGGGGTGTAATGATTAAAAAAAAAAGAAGAAAAATGCCCAAGTAATTGAAAATGCATTAACTATGTTTTTCAAACATTTTAAAATAATCTGCACTAAAAACTGTAAACATTTTTGAAATAGTTGAGTAAAATACAACTCCATGGTATTGTTGCTTTTTTCTTTATTCAGTATTTTCATTCTAATTATAAAATGAGTTTTAATCTTTTAGAAAAATATTCAAAATTTAGGATTGTGTAATTGTAAGCAGTTTCTTTTTTGCAAGGTTCATATAAAGACATGAAATGACAACAAATTTTTTAAATATCAAAGCAACAATCCGAATTTGAATATTAAATTAAAAACAACATTTTATATATATATATATATATATATATATATATATATATATATATATATATAAGCAAAAAGCTTTATCACTTAGCTTATTGATGTTACCTTCATCAACTCGACTCCCGAGTTTCATAAACAGACCCTCCAGGAATTGCATCTTCTACTCATCAGTGGGGTATCAGCCATTGACTGCTTATTCTTCTCAATTTTTTTTTATATGCACATTTCATTGATGGAAGTTTTTTTTTTCACATATACATATAAAAATGACCAAAATATTATTTGCATATATATCTATTTATATATGATGAAATATTGTTTTAATGTATGCTATATTTATTGGGTAAAAGTGCTCAATATTTGCAATATAACATGCGTGATAAATGTACAGTAGCGTCCAAAACTAAGAGACAAAATTTTAAAACCTAATATTTGTTAGAAATAACAACTGTCAAAAGCTGAAATTTTGACAACTGGTAGTCGTTATCACCCATAATAACATACTAAAATTTTAATCATTTGCAAAGGATAGAAAAAGAATTATAACAATTATTTATTTATTTTCAAAAAAGGATCGTCCAAAAGTAAGGGACAAAATTGAGAAAAACAATGTAAATGGCAAAAAAACAATAAAAATACATGTACAATCAATATTTAGTAAATGAGTCCTTGCTCTCAATGACAGCTGCACATCTTCGACTACAAGAACAAATCAGTTCTTGACAATCCTCGATACTAATTTTAGACCATTCTTCTTGAAGCTTCACCCACAAATCCTCCGTGTTAGTGGGATTTCTTTCCATAACTTTCACTCCTAAGGTCTTCCAAATATTTTCTATTGGATTTAAGTCAGGACTTTGCGGTGGCCAATTCATAATTTCCAAATCTTGCTCGCTAAGGCAACTCATTACCACCTTTGCCTTGTGACATGGGGCATTATCTTGCATAAAGGTAGCCCTATCGAAACCTGAATTCTGTATGATTGGCACAACATGATCTTGAACAATGTTTTATAGATCTGCACATTTACACGAGTTTGTAACCGGACAAGAGGCGTTGTATCTTGGCTAGAAAACATTCCAAATACCATGACGCTTCCGCCCCCAAACTTGACAGTTTTCTTAGTACACTTTGCACTTAATCTTTCACCAATACGTCTTTTTACATTGTTTTTTCCATCATTTCCAAGTAAATTAAACTTGCTTTCATCACTGTAAAATACTTTTGCCCAATTTTCATATGTCCAAATTACATACCTGTTTGCAAACTCTAATCTCTTCTTCTTATTCTTCGAACTAACAAGTGGTTTCTTCCCTGGGGTTCGATTAAACAGCCCTATTTCTTGCAGTCATCTAGAAACAGTCTGTCTTGACACATTAACACATGAGGTACTATTCATAACCCTTTTAATTTCTGTGCAAGACTTAAAACGGTCCTTTAATGACATGCTGCATTATTCGATCTTCTCTTGCCGAAGTTTTGCGGGGTCTGCCGGTTTTACGCTACTGTAGATACTGGCATCTACACCAAGAGGTGCCACTCTATTTCATATTTGAATTGAATGCAATCTTATTTATCAAGGTAACTACTATTTTACAATTGTCTATTTTATTCAATTCGTTTCCTCTTATGAAATATAACATCAATCAACAAAGTGACACATTTTATATTTATATTAATCATATATATATATATATATATATATATATATATATATATAATCATATATATATATATATATATATATATATAAGCAAGTGTAAATGGATATAAATCCGACAGAATGAAGAAATTTTGAAAAAACAAACAAAAATCCTTAAATGTAGTTAAATGAAAGAAATGTCGACGTCTGACGTTTCGGTTTATTAAACCTTTTTCAAGACAATATTCATCAAAATACAATTCAGTTCAATATGACAAATACGATGGACATAAAAACACAAGTCTTATTCCGAACAGATAACTGAAAATTTTTAAAAATTTTCAGTTATCTGTTCGGAATAAGACTTGTGTTTTTATGTCCATCGTATTTGTCATATTTTTAAAAATTTTCAGTTATCTGTTCGGAATAAGACTTGTGTTTTTATGTCCATCGTATTTGTCATATTGAACTGAATTGTATTTTGATGAATATTGTCTTGAAAAAGGTTTAATAAACCGAAACGTCAGACGTCGACATTTCTTTCATTTAACTACATTTAAGGATTTTTGTTTGTTTTTTCAAAATTTCTTCATATATATATATATATATATATATATTAATCATATATATATATATATATATTAATCATATATATATATATATATATGTATATATATATATTAATATATATATATATATATATATATATATATTAATATATATATATATATATATATATATATATATTACAATCTAGTCATTGAGCTTACTGTTCATCTTTGACAGGATAATTCCTTAGACATCTAAGGAAAGTCATGAATGGGAATGGAAGAGAATATTCAAATAAGAACACCAAAGCACCTGTATATCTATGATCAATTTTCAAATATGGTGCAATTCGGTATGAACCTTCAAAAACTAAAATTGTTGTAATCATTATTACACTGGGTTTACAAAGTACTGTTTTGATCCACATCAGACGACCTGAAAATAGAACAAAATGGCAAAATTTTAGAAAGAAATTCAGGAGGGTTTTTTTTAAAGTAAATGAATGTTTATAAATATTTTCATAGTAATGGTTTTTATGAACTTTCCTTTTTGAAACCTAAATATGACAAATTTAAACTCAGTTCTAGATTGGCAAAAAGGTTACATCATTTTACAATTAAAATTATTAGATATGACATTAAGTTTTTTCGCCAAGTGATTATCTGGGTGGTCAACTAAACACCTTCGCACCCTGTCGCCAACAGTCTGTCCAGGTAACAACTTTTATCATGCCAAGGTCTGGACATAAAACAGGTGGTTCTCTTCCAAAACCAAATGATATCTCCGAAAGATAGTTAATAGTTTATTCTTTTCTTTTTTCTCTTTTCCCTTCCTTTTTCTGTGGTGTGGTCTCTGTTGATTCTATCTCGGTCGCACACTCGACCTAAATTCTATTTATCTTCTAGCATTCCGCTTTGTAAGCCACTTGACCAATTTGAAATTTTCATTATTGCCATGGGCAGATTGCTATCTTTTATTCACATTCTACCATTACTCGGCGCGTCATGGCATAAATTAATTCTGACAGATCCGAGATCTTATGAACTTCCTATCTTCTGCGAAAAAAATACTTTTCTTCGCAAATGAAAATAAAATCTTTACCACTTTTCTTTTGTTAAAAAACATAACATCGGTCAGTATGTCTTTCGTGATAACTTCTTCTCGCCATAAGTATTTCTTGCTTTTAATTTTCAAGCTTAATTAATTAGCCAAACTCTAAATAGTGTCACAGGACATTGGCGGCCTATCTCCTGATGGAATCATCAGGACTGAGATGGCAACAGGATCATTGGGGGAGGTCGTCGGTATCCTTACCCCAGCCATGTTCAATGCAGAAGGACAATCCTAATTGGTTTGATAAATGTCTCTCTGGTTAGCTAGTCTGAATGCCAGAAGCCTAAGGTCGGAGTCTCGCAGACGAGGCTCTCTCGTGACCTTCAGCATCTCGGGGTGAATATACGTTGCGTGCAAGAGATCCGTTTTTCTTCTCGCGATTATGAAGGCATTCTGTCTAGGGGGTTTCCCTTCATTCAGCGTGTTTGGATGTACGCTCAAGAGGTGTCTCTTGGCTAGTAAGCAAATCTTTGAAGGCTGCATGTGCTCGTCTTCGCTGATCCGGCGGGCAGACTTTGCATGCTGGATGTAACCATAAAGAATTAGGCTCTTCGTCTCATTGGGGTTTATGCGCCCAATGTCCATGCTGAGCGGCTTGCTTTGTTTCGGCGGGTCGTACTGTTTTTGGCGACATCTTGTCGGGTAGTTTTAGCATGGGATTGGAATGCCCTCCTTGACCTCGACATAGATCGTATAGGGTCAAATTCAGGTACTAACAACTGGGACGTGAAACCATTTTGGGACTTTATCGACAAGATCAAACTTGTCGATAAGTACCGGAATGAACACCCCCGGGAGGTAATGTGGACTTTGACTAATAGTGGCAGCTCGGCTGTAGAAGTGTGTTCTAGCTACCTCGACCGAGTTTTAGTCAATAGAGTCGATGTAGGGCTCCTCGGGTGTCCAAGTTCCCATTACATAGTTTATTCGGATCATAGGCTTGTCCGGGTCTGTGTAAACTTAGATAAGCCTAATGTTATGATAGCTGGCTACTGAAAATTAAACTGCTCATTATCTGGTGAGCACGATTTCCGGGACCAGCTGCTACTAATGATACAGAAGGAATTGACGTGGATGTGGTTGGGAATGCCTGGTGGGACAAATTAAAATCTAAAATTAGAACGTTTGAAGCAGATTTTAGTCGTCGACTCTAGATAGATTAGCGGCGCAAACGGCTTGTGAGCAAAAGGTAGATCGGGCAATTAAATCCCGTGATAGTAGGGAATAGCTTTAGCTAAGGCAGAATTGGCCTCCTTGCTTATCAAGAAGGATCAAGCTCTGGTAGTTAGGCTTAAGCTAAAAAGAATGTCCTCTGAGGCGACGAATATGGCCGCTGAATTGCATGCAGAGGAAAGTAGGAATGCATCTCGTTGACATATTGCATGCGTCACATTGCCGGATAAGCGGACCGTGACTACAAACACGGGCATATGTGAGGCTTTTCGGGATTACTTCGGGAACTTTTTTCCAAGGAGCCCAGTTTGAGCCAGGCTTAGTTCGACGCCTATTTAGCAGACTTTTCCTGCTTTGAGGTAGCTGAAGCGGCTGGGTGCGTGGGTCCCATCACAGAGTCGGAAATCTGGGAAGCGCTGAAGCAGGTTGGCTTGGATAAATCTCTGGGATTCGATGGTCTTCCCTACGAAGTTTACTTGAGGCAGTCGCCCGTTTTTGATCCTTTGATGGAACTGATTTACAACAACTGGATGAAGCAGTGGTCTATACTGCAACGCTTCACAAAGGGTATGATCAAGTTGCTATGCAAAGACAAGAACGGTGGAGATGGGTTAGATAACTTTTGCCCTTTAACCATGTTAAATACAGAGTTAAAGATTTTGGCAAAGATCTTAGCCAACCGTTTGCAGCTTGTCCTCTCTAGTCTGATTGACTTCGAATAGACTTGTGCTGTGAAGGGCAGGACTATTCAGAACAACCTTCCGTTTGATCATTGAGAAAGTCGACAGTGAAGCCGCATTGATCAATTTAGATCAGTCAAAGGCCTTCGATAGGGTTGACCATCTTTTCCTAGAGTTTGTCCTTTCAGCAGCCGGCTTCGGGCCTGACTTTCGCACCTGGATCCGACTTCTGTATGCGACTCCCGGTGCGCTGGTTGAAGTGAATGGGGTAAGATCGGAACCTTTCGTATTGTCTTGTTCCATTCGTCAAAGTTGTCCGCTTTCGCCTATGCTTTACGTTCTTGCGTTGGAACCTTTCCTCCGCAAGTTAAAGACGAATCCGGCCCTACGCAGAATTTCCCTGTCCGGTGCTATTACTTCGGCCAGGTATTCTGCCTACGCTGATGACGTTTCGGTTCTTGTGTCGAGCAAAGCCAAGATTGACGAAGTCAGCAAAGAAATCAGCGGTTATGAGATGGTGACAGGGGCCAAGATCAACCGCGATAAGTCTGTTGGCTTGCGGTCTTTCCTCTGGACGGATAGGCCGGTCAAGATACTCGGCGTCTGGCTCGGTCCTGATATGAATTGATCGGAGGTACAAGGGAAGGTCGAGATTGCAGTTAATCTGTGGTCTTGGAGGAATCTGTCCTTGAAGGGGAAGGCGGAGGTATGTGTTTCACACATCTATCCGATTCTCCTTTGCCGACTCTCTGTACTTTCACTTCCGTTTGCAACACTAAATAACATTAGTAAGGCTCCTGTTCTTCTTGTGGGGAGTCAAGACCGCTAGGGTAGCTCGGGCGATCTGTTGCCTTCATCCATCTGAAGGTGGTTTAGGTATACCTAGCATTGAGATTCGTCAATATATGCTTCGCATCGCGTTCCTAGATCGATTGTTTCGCGAGTCGGATGAGGAGGGCGCGCCTTCTGGAAGGAAGACGCCCGTAAGAACTTCCCATCTCTGAATGCTCCTTCTATCATGAATTTCGTCCTGTTCTGAAACGCCTCTTACAGGCGTCGGATGGCCTCTCCAACGTCCAGGTGCTGTCTCGAAGGGCATTACATCAGATGTTAGTCAGGGGTCCATTCGTGATGAGCTTATTGATGAGCTCGAACTTACGAAGCAGGAGGTTCGATCAATATGGCCTTGGGCGCCCGGGTTGAAATGTCTCAATAACGAGGCATCACCTGGCTGGTGATTCGTGGGGCCCTCTGGGTTGCCAAAAGACTTTGTTCAGTGGTTATGGAGAAATCTCCAAACTGCCAACGCTGTGGTGAAGAAGTCAAGATCTTGGGTTACACCTTCCTTCATTGCAGCGTGGAAGCACCGTCGTGCAAGTTGAAGGACTCATGGTTTGCATGCTGCAGGGAAAATTCTTTGTCCTTGAAGCCTCTTCTATTTGTAGCAATGTGGCACTGCCGTTGACAAAGGCTGAACAATATATGTTTTTTTGCTTGCTAGGTGTTATGAGAGTCGTGATTTGGACAACACGTCAGAAGGGATTCTATGGAGGCGAGAAGCTCACTTCTTCCCAAATGATCTTGTACTGTATCAGCTTAAAGTCAAGATTAGGACGGAAAAGTGGCGGTTCACTTCATCAGAATTTTGCAAAAGGTGGGTGAATTTTGCGTGATTGTGTCGAGTGAAAGGGGCTGATCTGGAGTGACACTTTTGTTAGGCATCAGGATATTGTTCTTCCTGGGCTGAACATAGGCAGCCCATCCCTAAATTAGGCTAGTTTTGGGTTTGTTTTTGAATCTTTAGTTTCTTTTTGCAGTTAACTTAGCTAGGGTATGTATGCTCATTGGCCCCTTTTTATTTCTGTCCCTATTTTTCTTTAGTTTAATTCCCCATCCCCTCCCTCGTTAGGTGGTCAGTGGTG
Organism: Acanthosepion pharaonis; assembly: GCA_903632075.3. NCBI lineage: Eukaryota > Metazoa > Mollusca > Cephalopoda > Sepiida > Sepiidae > Acanthosepion > Acanthosepion pharaonis. Next base: position 276,859 of record CAHIKZ030005193.1, on the reverse strand, counting down.
TCAGTTCTCTGGTAGATATGGGGTGCCTTTCGTTTCGCGTGTGTGTTTTCGTATTTGTTGTTGTGTCTGAATGCGTGCGTGTCTGTGTGAGGGCTTTGAATGAATGAATGTTTTATACTATTATAATCCCGCATCGATTTCGTCCAGTTAACAGTTTCTGCCACATTTAAGGATTGGGGGGGGGTATTACTAACATGATTTTGTTTAGTTTCTTGTAAATAAATTATATTCATATTGTACATACTCATTGGGGATTTTTTAAATTGTTCTTTTGTTTCCCTTCCCCCACAGACAATGATTTGTACATATGGGACTATTTAGGATTTTCATAGAGACAATGAGGTATTATGGTGAATGTAGTAAGAAAGGTAGGTAAGAATGTGTTGTTTTGGTATTAGGACCATTGGTTGTATGTTTGGGTCAGTGTTTGTGGCTAGCTAAGTTTAAAGTTAAGACAAAAGAAGACCGTTCCTTTTCCCAATCCCCATTTTGGCCTTGTGCCACATTTTGTACCATTGTGCAAATAAATATCCCTAATCCGCACAGTGTTATCTTATTACCCTTAGAATAGTCAGTAACCATCCACCTTAATTTATCTATTATTATTATCTATTGTTATTTAGCTCCTTGATAAAATACAAATAATCAGCAATATTATTGGTCCTGATCTGGTGATTCAGCTTCAGTGACTTTTCTACCACCACAAGGTGATATCTCTGTGACTTTTCTATAAATACTTTCATGATAATTGTTTGGATGAGATTTTCACTATGGTTTCTTGTAAATAGTTTTGTTTTCATATTGTAAATATTCATTGGTTTTAGTTTTTAAATTGTTGTTTTATTCCCCCCCCCCGAACAGACAATGTATTGTACATATGGGGACTACTTAGGAGTTTCATAGAGACATTCAGATATTATAGTGTATGTAGTAAGAAAGGTAAGTAAGAATGCATTGTTTTGGTGTTAGGAATATTGTATGTATGTTTAAGTCAGTGTTTGTGGCTAGCTAAGTTTAAAGTTAAGACAGATGAAGACCATCCTTTTTTCCCCATTTTGGCCTTGTGTCACATTTTGTACCATTGTACAAATAAATATCGTGATCATCATGACACCAAACGAATTGTAACTAAACTCCACGTCACACCATTATTTTTTTTTATACGAACATTATACAAACTTGAAGAAATTCACACTCACTCACCAAAACTTTCAGTAAACTTTATTCCACTCATTAACCAAATTCATTATGCAGAATCTTAAACAAAATTCTTGCAAACAAATCAACTTTTATTTCTCAACTTTCGAAAATATTGTATTACACAAAAAAAATAAAAGGTAGATAACTTCTTTGATTACAAAATTGTATACAACTTTACAAATATTTACTTCTTACATGAACACTGAACAGTGAATTCTTAAAAGTAATTTTTTCTCTTGCAATTAATTTACAGAATCTTCATTAACAGATTCTACCAAACATCATTTAATATCAGTACTCATTAACAAAAGTTAATCCTTCACCAAAATTGAGTTCGACATTTAAACTGTAGTGGATGGATCAAATGTGGTAATATTTGTTGAGAATAGGTTGCGTGTCAATTAACTATTTCTACTAACATCAAAAATCTCTATGTTCATACATAGAATAAGATACAAAACTCAATGGAATGATTCCAAAACATAACAATTAGATTTATTAATGTTTGATTACATGAATGCAAACTGAAAGGGTAGGACAGTGTCGTGTCCCTTTGATTCGGAAATATTTGTACCAGAGTTCATATTAAGAAGAAGTAATTTACCTTTTACTGTAATATTGAACTTGTAATTTAGAAGAATAAAGTTTGGAATTGTGAGTTCTAAAGTTGGGAAAAGTTCAGGAGTGATTTCAGAGTTTGTGAATGTTGATAATTATCTTTAACGTATGCTCAGCAATGACTAAGACGGGAGTCGGTGAAGGTTACATCTTGGCACTTGGTAACTATTACTCTAAAAGTTCACACGTGTTCGGTTTATATAATGGCCGTGTACCACGTGAGAGGATCACGGCATATGAGCGGGAAAATAGAGTGGTCGCGTGCAGGTGGTTTGATTGGTCGAAACTGACCAATCAACAAGCCAGATTGGAGGTGAATGACCAATGAATACTTGTTATATTGTATGAAAGTAGAATTTGGCTTAGCAGATAGGAAGAGTGCATTTCCTAAAAAGGGGTAAGGCTGGTTGTGTTGAGGAAGATTCCACAAAACTAACAAGATTTCACTCAAAAATCTACAACATTTTTGTAAAATATTTTCATTACAAAAATATATTGAAAGTTACTTGTTATTCAATTATTTGTCTTCTGTCAAAAATATTTGTTGTTTCATGTTATTTCCTCTTGTTGCTTTTACGTTTGCTTAACATATTCGCGGAGAGTAAAAAAAAATGTACGAATTGATTTGTGTCGTCAACACCGCAAAAGTTAATTCACCTACGTTCCGCTACAGATTGCAGAACCAGGTGTAATAGCACGTTCCATATGACAGAGAGATTCTAAAAATTAAAACGCTGCATTCCAAATGCTCTACGAGCAGTATTTTCCACAGAAGCCGTAGCTAACGAGGAATGGAAAACTCTCAATTTGCTTTATGAAATTCTGCATCTAGTAGAAATTATTTTGAAGGCTATTTGCGCTGATGATACGGATTTTACTCAAAGTGGAATATATACTATAGAATTTTTACTGGATAAACTTAATATCGTCGGCAAACGTTTGGCTCTAAATCTCCGTGAAAGATTTATGCATCAGTATAATAAGAAAAGAAATGTTGTGGACTCTTCCACAACAAGCCAGTTAACCCCTGCTAGAAAATGCACTATTTCTGTTGTAATTTTCACCATCACAATCTTACAAATATATAACAAGCATTCATTGGTTAATCGCCTTCAATCATACTCGCTGATTGGTCAGTTCCGACCAATCAGATATCCTGCACGCGACAAATCTGTTTTACCGCGTTTTCCATCTGAGCCGGTCACGTGATTCACGATGATATATAAACAGAACAGGTGTAAACTCCCTTGTTTTCATCTCTATTTTACTTTAAGTTTAATTCTCCATCCTATCCCTCATTAGGTGGTCAGTGACGTCAGTTCTCTGGTGGATGCGGGGCGTTTTTCGTTTCGGGTGTGATTTTTCGTATCTGTTGTTGTGTCTGAATGAGTTCATGTCCGTGTGAGTGCTTGGGATGAGTGGACGTTTTTAATTTTTATAGTCCTGCATTAATTTCGTCTAGTTAACAGAACTGATGTTTCGGCCACATTTAATGATTGTGGGGGTTTTATTACTAACTCGATTTGTTTAGTTTCTTGTAAATAGTTATTTGTTTCATAGTGTATACACATTGGGGTTACTTTTTAAAATTTTAAATTGTTGTTTTATTCCCCTTCCCTCACAGACCACAAATTGTATATATGGGGTCTAGTTAGTATTTTCATGGAGTCATTGAGGTATTATGGTGGGTGTGTTGAGAAAGTTAAGAATGTGTTGTTTTGGTGCAAGAAATATTGTTAGTATGATTGGGTCAGCGTTTGTGGCTAGCTAAGTTTAGAAGTTAAGACAGAAGACCAACCTTTGTCCCCTATCCCCCACTTCGGCCTTGTGCCACATTTTCTGTTATATTTCAGAAATAAATAATGTTTCTTTGCATCTCTCTCTCTCTCTCTCTCGCGTCTCATTTGCCAATGAATGCTTGTTATATATTTGTAAGATTGTGATGGTGAAAATTACAACTAATGCAGTCAGACGTTAAAGACCATTACCAACATTCACGCAAGTACGAACTCTGAAATCTCATCTGAACTTTTACCAAATTGTACAATACACAATTCCAAACATCCTATAGAAACTTTATTCTTCTAAACTACAGTTTAATAATTACTTTCACTTTATGAACTTGGGTACAAATATTGCTTAATGTAAGAGACACAACTCTGTCTAACCTTTTCACACAGTATCCATGCATGTGTTATAGACAAGCGTATGGTTGCAAGAAAGAAATACGACAATAGCAGAAATAGATTTACGTGGTTTATTTCAACAGGAACGTGTGGGTTAGGGACAGCTACCTTGTGGTAAAGTTCATAAGCCGGCTTTGAGATCTGGTCGATCCCTCATAGTAGTTCACACATGTTGATGGTGGTCGATGCTCTCCTGCTGCTGATCGCTCGGCCTGACCGTGACAGGTCTGTTTGCGGCTACCTGTGGACAATATTCAGTCACCCCCCCACGAGGGTGTCATGTGGCACAAGGCCTTTTTAACGTGGGCATTTCCGAGCCATTAGGCTCGGCCAAAAAATAGCCCATTGAACCCGTATAAACGGGTTCAGGGCCGGTTTAATCTCCCCGAAGGAGACTCCGCCCTTCGGCGTAGCCTCCTTCGGGTTCCTCCCGCCCGTAGGAAGAGAGTTGAACCGAACAGTCGCTCAGAAGTTCACACATGTTGATGGTGGTTGATGCTCTCCTGCTGCTGATCGCTCGGCCTGACCGTGACGGTCTGTTTGCGGCCACAAGTGGTCGATCCTTGGCATTGGGTAAGGGTCAAGATCGACTAAGACCTTGTTGAGAGTTCTTTTAAAGTTAGCAACGACAAGAATCGATCCGTTTTTCTTGCGTACGGCAAATACAGGGCTATTGAAGCCTTTGGGGTCGCTGCAGTTTTCAATTATACCTTCATCAGCCATACGCTTAATTTCGGTATCTACGTCTGCTTCCAAAGCCTGGGCTATTGGGTGTTGTTTCTGGCTGCGAGATTGGACATTGGTTGGTATGCGGATGGGTTGGATAAATGTGCCTTTGCTGCTGTTTTCGGTGCCGATAATGTCAGCGTAGCGAATGAGTAAGTTTGCAGTGGCCTCTAGTTCGTCTCGGTTCGGGTGGTTTGGTAGCGATAGTCCCGTGTTATGTTTTAGCCAGGTTAGCTTTTGATCCAGTGTCTGGATGTTGGGCTGTAGTTCCATAGTAGGCTGGTTTTGGATGATGTCAGCTTGGGCGCCATATGCTGGATCGTTGGTTGACGATGACGGTGATATGATTGCGGCTGTGTGTGTTGTATATCCTGAGGAAAGTGTGCGTCTGAATTCTATAGTCACATTTTGGTTGTCGATTAGATAGGAATCGAGCGTGTTGTGACGTAGGATATTTTGGCCGATCAGGATTGGTGTGGTTTGAGTAGTTACCAGCACGTTAACCTTTTTGAATGCGGGTGAGTCTCGACTGCCGATGGTGATGTCGCAAGTCAGTTCGCAAGTCAGGGTGGTGGTGCTGCCGTTGATTCCTTTTACTACGACGTCGGAGCGGGTTTCTTGGCTTCTCTGGGTAACTGAGATATTGGCACGATGGAGGTGGAGTATCCAGAGTCTAGCACTGCGACGCCAGAGAAGGTGATGTCCCTGAAGTTGAAGGTGGATATGTCCTTTTTTGAGTCAACCATCTGCTGAAAGATACTTTGGTCTAGTAAATCTTTAGCAGACTTGACGAATTCGCATTCCAGGCTGGGATAGGCGCTGAGTTCTGGCGTGGCGTGGATTGTGTATGCTTTGTTTAGGGCCGTGATGAATCGGTTCACGTCGTGTCCAGGGTAAAAAGTTTTCTCTAGCTTCAATGTGTCGCGTATAGTTTGTTGGCGCATCATTAAGCTGTAATCACCGTTTGTTTGAGCGGTGGGAGGTGTTGAAGCAGTTGATTTTAGGGCAGTCAGCATGTCATTTATGTCGGTTTGAATTTCCTGTATCGTGGCATCGAAAGGCTGTGTTGGTCCCGTTTTCAAGTTGAATAGTAGTGTTTTCTGTTCCTTGATGAGAGTAAATAGTTCGGCTCGGGTGAAGCTCGTGTAGTCGGCCATATTTCTCTTGCTGTACACTTCTGACACCAGTGTTATAGACAGCAGAAATAGATTTACGTGGTTTATTTCAACAGGAACGTGTGGGTTTGGGACAGCTACCTTGTGGTAAAGTTCATAAGCCGGTTTCGGATCTAGGTCGATCCCTCATAGTAGTTCACACATGTCGACGGTGGTTGGTGCTCTCCTGCTGACAGCTGCTGAACGTGACCGGTCTCCTTTGTGGCCACCTGTTGACTGACCGTTGAACTTCCGTGTGACCCCTTTTATAGCGTTTTTTATGGCTTAACAGGCTCGAAAAACGAAGCTAGTATAATTAGAAGGGAAGCATTTTTATTGGACAAAAAATAGAGCACTTTAAATATTATTTTATTTTTCGAGCAGAACACATGTGTCGGGAACATTTGTAAAGAAAGATAATGGTCATTTAGTGACGAGGCTTTGTCCCGTTCACATCCGGTTCTCGCTCTTGAGTATTTGCCTGTAAATCAGCCGAGATATGTCTTATTTTATTTTATAACACATGTATATCAAATACTGTATTAATAAATTCAATTGTTACGTTTTGAAACAAGTTGTTTATGAATCTTTATTCTATGTCTTGTATTAATTGTGGATTGGAAGATTATTGAACTGTAAGTAAAATTAGGACCAAACAATAGGAAGGGAACGGGTTGGCCCGGAACCGCCTACTTCCGGAAGAAACAAAACTCCTCAGCTTCAAGACACCACTGATCTTTGCACTCAATTATTCAAACACCGCCTCGTAGTTTGCTACACACAATCTCCCGAGTGGTCTCCCGCTGTCACATTTATGCCAGCGAACACCAACCAATTTGCATACGGCCAAGTTCACCTCTCGCCAATCCTCACAGCTACGAGATTGCGTTTCCCATAAGACCGACTCACGGCGGTGTTTCTTCCTTCAGATCAATTACTGCCCTGCACGCCAGACACAAACGAACCCTCTTATGTCGAGAGCCACGGCTAGTCTCACTTTCATGTCCACATGAACACACACAATTTTAAGCCTTCTGATAATTTAAACCTTCTATTCCTCTTCAACACATCACACACACCCGCAACAATGTCGTAACCTTTACTCTCTTTTATGCAATCCAAGGAAGTTTAAAAACGAATCAATCTCTGGACCTTTTTTCTTTCCTAACAAAACAACATTTAAGGAAATATGCTGAACGAGCATATAGGAGATTATTTTCTGGACATCACGAGAAGAACACAAAAGAATTATGCGAAGAAATTAAAATAGAAGGGAACCTAAAAACTAAAAACAATTATTTCTGTTGTCCCATCTACTTCCGAATCTGATGATGAACTCATGTGTGAATATAGCGCAATGAAGAAAATGAAGAGCCCAAGATAGTAACAAATGAACTTGAAATCTACAAAGAATTCAAATATTTTCAAGCAAGGAACAGAAGCGAAAATCTTTAGAGAATATTTTTAGAGCATTGTTTACAATCAAAAATTAGAACAAGTTTCTCCGGTAAAAAAAAAAAAGAAAAAACAAACACTTAAATGTGTTTTTTGAAATATCATTTCCAAAGGAAAGTGTGTCGCAATGTGCCCAATCACCACTCCCACCTTTTCTTAAACAACCCCGGATATGCCTGCCGGTAGAGAAAGGTCACGACCCTTGTGTGCTAAAAATAGCAACGACATCCTTTCAAACTGACAGAAACACACAAAACTCAATTTTCGCCACTAAACAAAAATAAAAGACCTTTAATTTCGAACTGAAATTAATTTAAATACAGTTAATTTAAATACAAACACCAAACACACTTTTGACTGTAATTAATACGGCCCGAAATTAATTATATTCATTTACTTGTTTAGCGTCACCGCTTCTCTTGTATAAACCGTCATATCTAGATGCCCGAGACTTCGCAGCGGTTTTTAGCCGGCCCGGGGAGCAGCCCGGCCTTCGGGCTGGGTTGCGACCATGGCAAAGTCTAGTTTGGACCATATCAGGACCTGCTAAGACAAGCCAAGACCAACTTGGACCAGAACTTGACTAAGCTTTGACCAGCTTGGACATGTTATGACCAAAACATTGACTAAGCCTTGACCAGCTTGGACATGTTATGACCAATCTTTGACCAGTGACCCTATGCGGAAACGCTTGGGTTTTCCCACGAAAAACGACCTTGTGTCACTTCTTGACCCCGTGGGAGTCAAGTCATCACACGAAAAACGACCTTGTGTCACATCTTGACCTCGTAGGAGTCAAGTAAATACCGCCGGCCAGGGAGCAGCCCGGCCTTCGGGCTAGGTTGCGACCATGGCAAAGTCTAGTTTGGACCATATCAGGACCTGCTAAGACAAGCCAAGACCAGAACTTGACTAAGCTTTGACCAGCTTGGACATGTTATGACCAAAACATTGACTAAGCCTTGACCAGCTTGGACATGTTATGACCAATTTTGACCAGTGACCCTATGCGGAAACGCTTGGGTTTTCCCACGAAAAACGACCTTGTGTCACGTCTTGACCCCGTGGGACTCAAGTAATCCCACGAAAAACGACCTTGTGTCACATCTTGAACTCGTGGGAGTCAAGTAAATACCGCCGGCCAGGGAGCAGGAAGCCTTCCTGAATCGCGACTTTGACGCGCCAAGTCAAGTCGACCGAGCCCAACAGCTGACGGGACCCAGCAGCAGCAGTTGTTCAAACAGTCCTTTTCAGGGCTAACTTCTGAAAGTCATTCGATCACCACTCTTCGAGGCTCCACTCACTTCACTCTCTGCTACTGTCTTCCCTCTGAGACGCCAGCTCACTCCTGCAGCTTCCAGACGCCTGACGATCTAATCCAGCGCCCACTGACGTCCAGCGACCAGTTCCAACCTCCGGATACCGTTCCCGAACAAACGACCTCTGTCGCCTTACCACCCACTGTTCACAAATAAAGACACGATTACCATCGTCTACAACGGACCATCTGCGTTTGTCATCCTTCATTGCTATTGCCAACTCCTTGCCTTTGTGTCCCCTTTTTTAGTTGTAGGGTCGATTGGTACTCACACCTCTCGGCCCACTGCAACAAGTGAATCTTCAAGCAAGTCATTAAACTTGATTGATTCTTAGAAATACAAGGACTAATGATTTAAGTGACAAGTAAATTCTTAATTTATCTTTTATTTCTTGCAGAGTATCGGTTTTTCGAGAAACTTCATCCATGCATATGCAGGAAATAAATGGTATTATTATTATGATTATGTTTGTTTTGGATCTATTTCTTTTAAAAATCAAAAACTGGGTGAACTAAATTAAAAACATAGAAGTCGCTCAGTTTTTTTTTGTTTTTTTTTGTGTTTTGCTAACTGACATTTTCATTCATTTATTTCTTAGCATAGATTTGGTTAGGGGAAGTGCTTCTTAGTGTTTTGTTAATTTTTACACTCTCGCACACTCTACATTAAAAAAATAGCACACAAAAAACGCAATAAGATATGAAAGATAAACAAAAATAAAATTGAGTGACTTAGTTGCAATGTTGACACAAAAGCATTTTTCTGTTACGGTGATTAATATTTTAAAACATTTTTAATTCATTCATAAGTCAAATGTAGCCAACGCCAGTGTAAAAATATAAATATCATAGAGACCCGATTGCTCTATGTTGAAAACGGCACACAAATGAAAATAATGAAAATAATTCCAATTTGTTTTAACAAATTAATTTTATAATTACTCATGCTTTTTAATTTTATTTCATTGCATCTTTTTAATTTCATTCTATTTGTATGCAGTTTTTAATATGGGATGTGCGAGGGTGTAATAATAATTACACCTTCGTACATTCCACTACAATACACTGTAATATTTACAAACCAGATTACACTCGATTTTAAAAACGGTGCACAAATGAAAAAAAAATTTAAACTAACTTCTAAATGCTAGGACCGTTTATTAAATGACGCAATGAACCCCACCCTCCGCTCGCCGGAAACGTTGAAAAAATAGTGTTGCGGAGGAGTAGGTTATTTGGGAAAATATGTATACATCAGAAGATATTATTTGTATTGGCTGCATGAAAATAAACTTCTCCACAAACATTTAAATTTTTGGGTATGGCATAAGGTCATCAACAAAAAATATAAAACAAACAATATTCCTTTTGAGAAAAACAAGAACAAGGCATTTTATATAACAAATATGTACAACATGAGAATGAGAATGTTCTTTAGGACAGACAGAGTTTCTTCAGTGTTCCTGTCAGTAAAAGGATTTTCAAAGAATTTAATCAGTTCAGATAAAATAATATTTTATCATAAATTTCTATCATAGCTTGTATTTGGAGATATGGTAAGAGTTGCTTCCCTTTACCTGTTGAATATATATTTTTTGTTAATGAAACACTAAAAAAGATGAAAGTTTAAATATTACGTGAATGAAGTTGATTCAACAAATGAGTAAAGTCTTTTGAAGAAAGTAAATTGTATTCTTCTTGGAAAGTTTGTTGTAATCGAAATTGGCAAATGGAATGTTGGTTTATATTAAAAGTTGAATTTTGTGTTTAAAAGATAAACTTTTAAGCTTATAACTCTTGAGTAAATTGTGCATTAAAAATGTTAAGAATCTTTTTGGTTGTAAGATAGTTGATTAAAATGTAAAAGTAAGTTTGTGTTAGGTTATGTTCAAATTTGCTTTTTGAATAAAAAATGTTTGTTTGGCAAACTGTATGTTCTTTGAGTAGAATTCTTGTTGTCTTGATAAAAATCAAAGATGTTGAAATTGAAGTGTAGTTGGTTGGTGAGTCAGTGAATTCAAAGTTTGGTTTACCCCACCCTAATTGGGGGCTCAGGGGTAGTACGCATACTTTAAGTATGCATGTTATAAATTAATATTATGAATAAGAATAGTATTTCAACATCCCCTTTCTATTTATTATTTTTACATTAACTGTTTAGTGATAGATAAATTTAAGAAATAAAATAAAGTTAAATAAAATGCTACTAAGACAAAAGGAATTAATGCGAGTGCAAGAAAATGAGAAAACTTTAAATTTCATAAAAAAAATATTTAAATTACATTTAATATTTGTGGGGTTGTTCTGTGATGCATCAACCTTGTCTGAATGTACTTCTTTTTTTTATATAGGTATGTATATAGTTTTGTTTGGGGGGTTAAAAAGATGTCATTAGCCCCATAATAAAACTATGTAAATTACAAACAAATCTTATACAAGATACATTACATTAACTGTAACAAATACAATAAAAGAACTTTTGTATACATTTCAGAAAGAAAACTATATATTTAAGAGAAGATATACATATACAGATATAAAAAGTTTTTGCTTATTTGGTGGGAGCCACATGGCTTGTGGGAGTGCTGTACCTGGACATCTGCTTCATTTGACTGTCAAAGATTAAGTGAGAGAAAATTTGACTTTTGCTACCATCGTTGGCAAAATGCATTTTCTGGTGCATGATGGGAGTTTTCATATTTATTTCACTGTTTTTTCACAATCCCACTTTTTTCTTCTTTATTGTTAATTATCATACTTATTTATGTTTTGAAGTAATTTTATTACTTAATTTTTCAGTTTTATTATTATTTTGGTTTTCTACTTCTACATAATCTAACAATAAGGGTTAGAGGTTATTTAGTGATTTATTTGTTGCTATCAGTACAAATATATGCAATTCATGAAGATTAATAGGATAAATAAACAAATGATGAGATTACTAAAGAGATAAAATATATAGCTCAATATAAAACATGCAACCATACTATCTAGATAAGTAAATAAATAATCAATAATAAAATAATGTAAACAATAATTGAATAATAATCATTACTTTTCTTATTTTCTGTTAAATTCTTCATTTTCAAGGACTGATATAAAATGCACATGTGTTTAATTTGACAACAATTTTCCATTCCTCAATATATATATATGAATATCAGGACAAAGCAGTGAAATTACCTATATATTAATAAATAATAATTAACTATATATTAATCTGATCTGATAAATTATCTATCACAGTATGTTCTAATCTATCAACTATATATATATATATATAACTAGCAATACCTTAGGTAAGCTTACAAAGCAAGTTGGAAAAAATATAAAAATCAGGACAAAGCATTAAAATTACCTGATGATCTTCCAGAATTTTTACTCGCTTCTGTAATTTTATCATTGTCTAAAAATAGAAAGAAAATTGAAAATGAATTAGAGTTGTTTTAATAACTTTCTCTCTTTGTGTTTATACATCTATCTAACTATATAGTAATCTAATCTGATAAATTATCTATCACAGTATGTTCTAATCTATCTATCTATCTATATATATATATATATATATATATATACACCTATCTATTCATTTGATTTGAACATAAATCATCTACCACAGACATTCCAATCTATCTATTTGTTACTCTATCATTCCATCTGTTAATATTTCTATTCATCTATCTACAATTCACTTTCAAATAGATGAAATGGTTGGAATAATATGTATAGCTATATATATATCTATATGTATGTAATGTATGTGCTCATAATTAAACAGTGCTCAATGTATAATAACAGGGCTTAAATGTATACTATTAATAAATATACACTTCGTTCCACACCATTTAACACACCTGTGAGTTTCATGCACAAGGCAATCATCAGGAATAGATTGAAAATTTAAAAGTAAATATTTATAAGGGGAGCTATCCATTTATTTAAAATTAAATATACATTTCTAAAAACTATATAATATATTAAAAAATTGATTAAATACATACATACATACATACATATATATAATTTGACTAAATGCAAAAATAAAATAGATTAGGAAAAAGTACACTTACATACATCCAATTACACACATATAAATATATATCACTCAACAAATGTAGGCAAATATACAAATATATGGTTTTTTAAAAGGATGCATGTTTGCTTATGGTATGTCCATTTCCTTTTTCTTTGTTCAGAAGTTAGGGTTAGTAAGTTGATAAGATAATGAATGTCACAAAGCACTGCCTGTGAACACCAATCAGGCTTCAACAAGTTTGGATGTTTGGGGGTAGTTAGCAGCATCTCTGATTGCCATCATTTTTTGAGTGAATTATGCTTTTATTTTCTACTGACATGTTTTGGATGAAGTCTGGTAGGCTTGTGTGTGTGTTTAAATGAGTTCAAGTTGAGCAGTGGTCAGATAGGTGCAACGTAAGTCATCTGGATAGGCATGTAGTGGTGTGAATAATATAATATTTTATGAGTTCGGTTTGATCAGTTGATCATTATTGTCTATATAGTGGACATATATTTTAGGTTTACTGACCTGTTTAAATATTATGTTTTCTACACGAGTCAAGCGAATTTCCCATACTAACACCATTAGTTTGAGTGTAGATGTTACCATTGTGGTTGTAAAAGGAGATTTTGGTTGTGCAAGTATGTAATAATTTTTGAGGATGTTTGTTTTGATGGATGGAGGTGGGATAGAATTATTTGTGTACACAAAGTTAAGGATAATGTCAATCTATCTCTTAATAGGATTATCATTCCATCTGTTAATGATGCAATTCAGTCCTAAATACATGACATGGCTGGAATTATAAGTTTGATTATCCATATATATATATATATATATATATATAATTATTTTTTATAAATAAAAAAAAAATTATAACATAAGTATGTTATAAAATCACTACAAAAATAGCCATTTTGTTTCAACACAGTCTGTGTCTTATCAAGTGATGATGTTGAAAAGAAAATAAATGGTTTTATATATATTATAAATTAATTGATTTAAAATATGGTTTTTTCAAAAAAAAAAAAAAACTATTTTTTAAATCAATTAATTTATAATATTAATGCTCTGTAAATTTACATTGAGCACTATTTTGTAAAAATAAAAATAATATCTATAAGAACACCGGATTATAAATCTTACTGTTCTTTCTTTTTATATATATATATATATATATATATATATATATATTGTGTATTTAGGCAACAATCCCTCTTTTATATATGTTTTATTAAAGAGTTTTCTTTTCTGGACACAAAGTGTGTAAAAGCTATCAAAATGTTCTACATTTCCATATATATATATAACAATAAAATAAAATATCACCTATGGTTATTTAAGTCTCTATTTGTCATTATATAATATTTGCATTCTACAGTACACTACTCGAGTAGGTATTTCAACTCACTGAACTACGCAGAGCATTGGAATTAAAGCAAGCATTTAAACACAACCGTGTCGGCTGACAGCAATTCACCCTGAAGACATGTGTACACTTGGTCAACACATATTCATTCAGACTGTGCTATGCATTCACTCCAAATATAATTTCAGCACACTGACAAGGCACACACTTTCACGACCATGTCAACTGATAACATCACGTCTTCACCTTTAACATGCGTCAATCATGTTGGACATTTTCTCTATTCAGCTTATAACTTTTTGCATCTTAAAGGTTTTCATTACTGCAACTGAGGTTAGGTATTGTCAGATTTAACTCCTCCTTAAATGTAAAAATTGTTCACTAGGGGGCGCACTCCCTACGCTATAAATACTGGGTTACTTCTTGTCTAGTTCTCTTTTTACTTTGCATTTCAGCGAACATATCTACAATGTAAGCTCTCGCACAAGATTGCATCTTCCCATTTGTGTGAGACGCCATGAACATTATACACACATACACGTACGTACGAACATTCACCAAAATACAAACTCTTTACGTTCACACACAAACACAAATGTTAATGCCTATGTCCATTGTAATATTGTGTTGTTTAATACATATATTTATTGATATATATATATATATATATATATATATATATTGGTGTTGTTGTTTTCTTTACACTTCTTTATGGTGGATTCATTCTCCGAGTCCGCCATATTCTTGTAATGGACTCCTAACAGGAATAAAAACGCACGTGTTCCTAATTTAACAACACGTAAATCCATGGTCCGCTACACACCAGCCCTGATTTAAACAAATTAATTGTGAATAATCACCAATGCTTTTTATAGTCATCTTTCACTTGTTACCAACTAAAACTGTTTTTACATCTTTTGTAACCTTTCACTTTGTTCATTTCTTTGAAGACAAAGTGTTTCTCAATTGAAATGTTCTGTGTTATCTTCAAATGAACATTCACCAATAAAAAAGAAACGAGAATTAAGACCGCAAAAGCTATTTTCATTTTATAAACAAAATTTCCATGAGCGTTTGCTGGACAGAAGAAGAAATGAAGTAGGCTAAGGAAATTTCTAATAGTCGACTAAAGTTGCATAAATAACTTAAATTTGTTTAGTAAATTTAAATTTTAAGTTCATAATTAAAAATAATGATAGATTTGCATCATTTCAAGTTTTTGATATTTGATGCTTTCAAAATGTCACTTTAGAGTGAATTTCATTTTTTAATTTTAGCACCTGTCAGATTATTTTTAGTATAGAAATATAGTAATCATTGATTAGTAATGTATATACCTCGAAAATGGGTGTAGTTTTCAAGTCAGAAATTTTTAACATTCAACCGACAAAAAAATGTTATGGGAATATATTTATTTTCGTAATTGTTGAATTTTACAAATAATAAATCTGTTTAATTGAGAAAAACGTAACACATTACGCAGCACTTATTTCGATTAACCGTGTTACTTAGAACGATTACTTGCTTACTTATTTCATAATTTCTCTACAGTAAAATGAACAATGTGAAATATTTTTATTAAAGATATCTTCAATTGATAAAATGTTACAAAAATGTAAAAATAGTTTTAGTTGGTAATAATATTGATTAGCGCGTTACTTAAATAAATGAAATTTTTTCAAAATGTTACGACGGAACGTGGATTGAATTTGAACTTCAACAAAATGTATCGACCTGAATCGTTATGAATATAAACATTTTGATTTTTTTCTAACAATACTTTTTTCAAATGTTGACCTTTTTTTTTTTATAAAAAAGAAAACAAAAAAGTCAGTGAGAAAATTTTTTCCCGTCTGATTTTGTTTGTTTTTGTGTAAACCTTTTTTTCCACAGAAGGATGCTGAAAAGTTTTTAAGATATGCGAAAAGCATCCTTAAATTATTCCCATTTTGTTTGTTATATTCAATAAAAAAAAAAAGGAAAAAGAAAATAAATCTAACAGACCCTTGGTAAATATACCATCAAGAAAATCGTCTTGTTGCACTGATTCGAAGTTTGGATAAACTTTATTTCTTTTTGTTTCGAATTGACTTGGTATGTTTTCCTGTTCGATACCAATTCCAATGATGGCCAATCGCTTGTTTTTCTTAATGCTATGGAGGAGAGACCAATGTTGTGCAAAGGAAACCATTAATGATTTGATAGATTCTTTCGTCATGATGATACATGTCATATTTGAAGACCTGATTAATCTATCAAATTCCTCAAAAATGTTACTTCCTGGCCGATAGTCGCGTATATATCTCTTGATTTCACACTTCTCATCGTATATGTCTTTTATCCGATCCACCAGTTCATTGGTTTCTCTTTGAACTTCTGTCTCATTATCATCACTATAGTCATAGATTAAAAATATTTTTCTTTTTTTATCCATTGAACTTCTTCGCGCTCGTCTTCCTTCTGTATCTGATGTATTACTTTCACTATTTAGAACTGAGTTATCTCCCTTATATAAAACCCGCTTCAAAATAATGATTCCGAAATATATAGGTACTAAATTTTATATACCCTTTTATTAAAAAGTTCTCCTTGTTCTTCAAAAGTTCTAACTTTTTTTTTAACTTTTCACCCCAAGCAAGAAGTGCCACTAGAACGCAAGGTGTTACAGAAATTTGGAACAAGAGTAAAGAGGCGTGAGAGAGGAAAACATGAAGAGAAGGACGGGGAATCATGGCATCTGGAGATGGTGCCAGGACAGGAAGGGTGACACAATGTCACCCCCAACAAAATTTTTCAACCAGGCTAAGGTGCCAAAAATAGTCTGAAAACAGTAGTGGAGACACAGGGTTTCGCAGGCGGGCATATGACCACACAGAAATAATTTATGACCCCCCAGTTTTGTCCCCCCGTCAGAAATTTTCTAATAAATTGTCGGGAAATTTGTGAGTAGGAAAAATATCAATGTTTTCAGCTTTCATGTGTTTCAGTTGCTACAATCTTGGTTACTAACAATTGAGACATTGTTGTAGCATTTTATCGGATGATATGGTGTTTTAACTCTGCATCATTAATAACAACAAAGCGAAATACAAAGCCAAAAGTGCAACAATTTCAGTCTTGCCTGTGTATCAATTCGCTGAGATACAATTTTCCATTGAGTGAGTGATATACTTTTGAATATATCTACTAGTGTTGGGACGATTAATCGGAATCGAGAATCGGAAAAATCGGAACTTTTGGGGGTATCGGAAACGGTATCGGAAAAATTTGTGCCTATTTTCCGATTCCAAAAACGATTCTTTTAAATTTTTAACTTAATTTTCCATTATTGGTACTAATGATAAATATTTATTGTTTTTAAATTATCACTAAAACTAAAATCATAATAACATCAAAATACGATGTAAATTTATTTTACTTGTATAAAGAAAAACAAAAAAATAAACTTTGCATAAATTCACCTGAAGAAGGCCGGAGCGTACAGCGGCCGAAACGCTGTAAAAAATATCGCGACAAAGATGAGGACAATAGTCCGAATAATGTAAATAATGTACATGATACCTCATCTTAGAAATATAGACAGATTTTTGGTTGTAATGTGGATTTTTTAGAAAATATATATTTTACTTTATTTTCCATAATTTTTCTACACGTGTTTCTTTAGGCATTTCCCACATGAAATTAATTCATTTTAATAAAAATATTAACTCTTTGCCTGAAGAAGGTCACGAGACCTGAAACTTGTGTTGCAAAATTATGGAAAATAAAGCATGATATATATATATTTTTTAAAATCCATATTACAACCAAAACTGTTGATATATCAATACTATCCTTTATGTGGAGATAGAGAGGATATTGTATGTGTAGCACAAGCATGTAGCACTGCCGTGTATATGTACAGAAGTCTGTTCCCACGGCAACAGACGAGTGTCAACCTGTGCAAATCTAACCGGTTGGAAGTATTCAGTCACGCAGGCACTTGGGCGGATCGAGATTTATCCTGACCTCGTTACACTTCGGTGGAGTCTTGAGCAACTGTGCGGCACTTTATGGTGATGCATCCCTCACCTATGCCTCATGCTATTCCACATGTTTTTTTTTCTTTATATGCTGTGTCTCCTCAGAGAGTATGGCTCTCCACATCTTTCTGTCCCTCGTGGCTCTTAATAAATGTTGTCTTTCTCTTATATCGCTTAAGCCCTGTCCCACCATCCATTTCGTAAGTAAGGATGTTATGTGTTGTTTTCCCCTGTCTATTTTGCTTTCAATCTGCCCTGTGAGTATCAGATTTTCTAAGCACTCTTTCCTCATTATGTGCCCTAGAAGCATCAACTGACTCATCCTGGTGTGAAGTATAAGTTTCCTTCTTGTTTCCATTTTCTCGTCGTTGCTCACATGATCCGTCCATAGTATCCTCAGCATCCTTCTGTAGAATTATATTTCTCTTGCTTCAAGTCCCTTCCTCATGTTTGAGGAGATTTTCCCAAATCCTTTACAATACATGAAAGCAGTTATTGCGTAACAGTTTAGTACTCTTCTTCTTGTTTCTAGCGAAGATTTACTATTTTTTCGTAATCTGCGTAGCTTTTGGAATGCATCTTTGGATATGCCTATACGTCTTCGGATTTCAGTGGCACACTCTCCATTCTCTGCTAAAACATTGTCCCAGATATTTAAATTTCCGCATTTGTATGATATGGTGGAGTAATGGATAACAGAGCCGTGTTCGAATTCTAGTCGAATCCATTATATTCACTTACGTGCTAATAACCTTGAGAAAAGTATGAATTCTCTTCTCCCTCTCCAGCTATGGGTAATAGTAGAACAGAACGGGTTTTATAGCACTGGATGGCAACTGGTCTACCGCAGAAAGAAATGGCAACCTACTGCGTGGAAAAAAATCTGTCTTGTCAGTCATGTATTGAAAGATACACACCCTTCTCCCACCCTGTTTTTTTTTTTTTAACTTGTCAAGTCGCAGAAGTAAAAATCTTTTCTGTGTTACCTTGTCGACTATGCTTAATTCTTCCCTCTTTCCCTCTTTCCCTCTTTCCCTCTCTCCTTCCCTCTCCCCTCCCATGTCTCTCTCTTTCTCTTTGCCCCCCCGCTCCAAAAATACTTATATTGAAATTTTTGTTTTTCTTTCTTCCTTTTTTAATATTAAAACTTTTTTTTCTTTTTTTCTCTGTTTTTTTTTTCTTTTTTCCCTTTCCTTGCGTCTGGATAAGTTGAACTCCATTCATTAATAAGAAACTGGTCTGAAGAGATGAATGTAAGGTCCACGAAATAAATTTATAATCTGATGGATATTTAAGGATTCTTTATTCATTATTATATTGCTCTGTTCTTACATTGAGCTCTATTTGGATTAATCTTTTCCTTGGAATTATTCCGACTTAGCATCAACTGATATTATATATATATATATATATATATATATATATATATATATATATATATACAATAGAAAAAAAAGTCGGAAAAAACACTTAAAAAGTAAATATAATGCAAATAGTGTACCTAAAAAGTTTTTTTCTATAGTAAGGACATCTCAAACTCTTGCCCTCTTTACATAAATTTCACTATTTTTCTTTCAAATTTCTCAAACTCTAGTCCAGTTGGCATTCATTTCACTTAGCATTAGTTTAAAATCACAAGGATGTCTACTCAAACACGTGCATCCACTAAGAAAACTTTAAAATAATAATGTTCACAATAACAATAATAATAAAAAGGAATTCTACCAATTTTAGAGCAACATAAATCATCAACAATAGTAATAATAAAAATGAAAAAAAGAGAAAACATTTAATATTTTGTAGAAAAGAATGAATAAAAATAATAATAATGTTAATAATAATAATAGCAACAACAACAATGAAAGTGTTGCGGAGTTTGTGCTAAGTAGGATGTGTCAGAAGGTGAGATTGTGCGAAGGCCTATAAATGTTCGTGTTCGTAAAGCATTCATCCACAACAAATAAATTAAACAAACATTTGAAGACAATTCAAATCGAAGAAACCAAAAACACAACGTCGTGACAGATTTCGACAAATAACATGAATTTCTATATAATTTGACATACACAAAGTGATATTAAGATTGCTTGTTAAATGTGGCAAGTGAGATACAATTGTAAAGAGTGACCATGCAGAGATTTGGTGTATGTATGTTGATGGTTTAAGTTTGTATGTGAGATTAAAACAGTTTGAATTCTGCAAGGTAAAATGAGTTCAAATATTAGTCTGTATGTGTGTGACAATTATAATTATTGATTTAAGTTATGAGGAGTTATGTACCTTTGACTGATATGTTATAAATTGACTAAATATACAATTACTATTTCTTAGTGATAATGTCACTTTTTTTTTAGTAAATTGTAAGTTGAATTAATTCACGCGGCAAGGCTGTGCAAGTTGTGTTGAGTTGCTGAGAGAGAGTAGTGGTCGTTGAGTCATTGTACTGGCGTGCGTGATGTCTGTTGGGATCTCTCTAAAACTCATTTACTGACTGGTATGATGAGGTTGATTAAATGTACAATTACTATTACGTAGTAGTAATGTCACTTTTTCAGTCAATTGTAATTTAAGTATCTTCACGCGGCAATAGCTGTGTAATTTGTGTTGCGTTACTGAGAGAGAGTGGTGGTTGTTGAGTCAGTGAGTCGGCGCGCTTGGAATCTGCTGCCATCTCTCGCAAATAGGTTCCTGACTGCTTGAATCAAGTCAAACGATACTATTTATGGATTTTTTGGATTTCGAACTGGCTCCAGATAGCTGCGCGGGAAAAAGGATTTCTCTCAACTTGCTCCATTTTTGTGCCCTTTTAACCAATGGAAAGTTAAGTTTGAAAAAGTGAAGTGATGATTGGTTAAAGTTAATTTGGAAGAAGAATGCAATTTCCTGCAGTGGGTGACAGGCAAATATGGAGGATTCCATAAAAGCAATTCGAGAAATTTTGAAATATTTTCTAAAAAAAATGAATAATAATGGAAAGCTACAAAATTTTAAAATATTTATTTCATATAAACATAGCATAATTAATAACAATAATAAATGTATACAACAAAATCTTTAAAATATTTCATGGAAAAAATAATTATCATAATAATAATAGCAATGAAAGGAATACATTTAGAATAAAAACTTTTGAAATATTTTGCAGAAAATAATAATAATAATAATAATTAAACAGAGGCTAATGGACAAATATATACACAGATAGATACAATGATAGATAGAAAAGCAGATATTAATATGCAAATAGATAGGCTGACAGATAAACCCAACGAGAGACAGAAAGGCAGAGAAATAAACATATATAAAAACAGACACAACAATCGATAGAAAAATAGAGAGCAGACAGGCACAATGATAGACAGAAAAGCAGGCTTATAGGCAAATAGGCAGAGACAAACAGATGACAGGCTTTGTGCTCGATCCACGTTGTCCGTTGAGTGACCGTTGATTGTCCGTTTGAATGGTTGAAATAAATTTACGACATTCCGCCTGTGGTAAAGGTGCTGTAGGGTTGGAAATACTTCGTCACCCACAAGGCCGCGTTAATGCTTTTCAACTCTGTCAAAGTAACGGAGCGGTGTAATAGGAGACTAGCTGCATTCAGAACTAAAGCGTCTCCACATCTTCGTTGGGGATTAATCAATTCCACCCTATAACCACTTTCTCGCCGACAAACGTCGCAACCAAATTGTTGGTCTATTTTTATTGTCATGGAAAAAGTTCAGATCAACTACATTCGTTAGTTTCACTTTCGCGGTTAAGACCCACTTTGCTACGCACATTGTAGTGAACCACCCCTATCCCATTCGTATTCCATTGGTGAGATGTACGTTCCACTTGAGCAGATTCTTCCCACGAAACGCTACTTTGTGGAACCGACTCCCAAGATAATACTTCCCCAATCACTACACTGTTAATCTGTTCAAGATTTGGGTTAACAGTTATCTCCCTACATATCCCCATAAAATGTGCCTCTTACTCTGTAACCCTCTAACACGAGTGGCTCTTAGGACTTGTACAAAGTGAACTTTATTGTAAAAAAGTTTTTCCAATAAATAAAAAAAAGTTCACAATACTTATCTGGGCTTAGGGCCATATCACGTCGAAATACCAGTTCCCGTACAATCACCTAAGTTAAGCAACCTGGTCAGTACCTAGATGTGTGACCGGTTGGGAATACCAGTTTCTGTAAGTTTGAATGTGCAGATAGTGCAATAGATGACAGCTCGCAATGAGAAATAGGAAAGCCGAGTTCGAATTCCAGTCGGGTTCATTATATTCATATGAATCCAGCTCTTCTTCTCCAAGCTATAGGTTAAATAGTAAGACGTGTATCAGGAAATTATTATTATCTCTCAAAAATTCTTACAATCCAAAAATGTTTTTCGGCTTTAAATGAGCTTAAGAGGGTTGATAAACTGTAAAAAACAAATCACTGAATCAATAAATATATAAATCTACTAAAAAGTTTTGTGATGTTAATACTTCTCTTGACCTGAGAAGATTTAACATAGAAAAACATTTTGTCGGTTTAGATAAATATTATGACCTCTATTTACTAATTATATATATATATATATATATATATATATATATATATATATATATATATATATATATATATGACAGTTATCTAAAACGAGTAACAGGTAATTGCATAAACCTGTCCTGATAAAGAATACCGAAACATCAAATATAACATTTTACAGTTATATACGTTGAAATATTGGTTCCCGTACAATCACTGAAGTTAAGCAACGTTGAACCTAGATGGGTGACCGGTCAAGAATCTGATATAAAAGGCTCTAAAAATACACCTCCTGATGTCCTTCGGATATAAACGTATAAAGTATTGTTCTCATCTGCTGGTCATGATTTAATCCTTGGTTATTCCCTTCGTAGTGCTTTGGTAAGGAGGAAGTTCCACTCAGACAGCTTCTTCCTCAGCACAGTCACATTGTGAAACAGACTCCCGAGAGGATGCTTCCTCGATTACTAAAATCTTAACCTCTTCAAGTTGAGGGTCACCCGTTATTTATCTTATATATCCTTATAATCTGCACATCTTACTTCCTCTTTTTTATATACTAGCTGAATTATCTGCTATTTTCAAGACTTACAAAAATTAACCTTTTTTTGAAAAATTTAAAACATATCCCCACCTCTAAAGTAATGATCGTTATTCATTAAATAATTCTTTAAAACAAAATCTATTTTTATATAAAAGTATTTACTTTTATGAAATGTTGCATTTAGTACTGCTGAAATTTCTAGAGCCCATAATGAGGAAAGAGGACTTGGAAAATTTAATACTCACAGCGCAGGACAGTAATCGGAACCATGCAACAGACAAGTCGGGCTCACGCCAAAAACGGTCTTTACTTGAATTGGGGGAACAAGAGTAAAATAAATAAATATATAATGAAATCCTTATGCCATGTTTCTGCAAGTGTGACAATATGTGAAGAGGAAGATGTGATTTTATCTTGAACTTGATCTCGATTTTAACTTGATCTTCTCAAGTGTTTCTGTTTGATGGAAAATGAATGTTTCTTTGAAATTTGGCACCCACTTTAACCGAAGGGGAACAGAGGAGTAAAGGAGTGGATGAGAGCTTTTGTAACAACGAAACAAATAGAGTGTATCCGGCCATGTATGGGATCAGGAACTCAGTTCTGGTCAATTTTGGCAGTAAACGGACTTGTCCGTTGCATGGCTCCGATTACTTGCAATTTTTGTGGCATTCGCCCGGCCAGTTGAGCCAGCTCCGTCAAATAAATCTGCTTCCTCCAAATGAAAGCTGACGAAGATTGGCAGACGTCATATTTATTCGGATGTGCAAATTCATAGGAGTTTTAGTGGGAAACTGCCCTGCTATTTTACCCATAGCTGTGGGGATAAGATATGGATTCATACCTTTACTTAGGGTATTTAGCACGTAAGTGAATGTAATGAACTCGACCGGAATTTGAACTAGGCTCTCTAATTCCACAAACCGAGTCATTATTTAACGGTGGAGTAGCTCCAAACCCACCCACTCTTATTTTCATCCACACATTGCAGTGTGTAGATAAGCGAGGAATTGGTAGGGTGAAGAGCTGATCTATGAGAAAGACATAGCAGAGATTGTCCCAAATGTTACCTAGCTATCAAACCAAATGAAGCCCTGAATAAAACGCCTAAATATAATATTGGAAATAGGATTCTAATTCTAATTTCTAAACGTGGCACGTACGGCTCCACTCTGCCTGAATAGATATGATAACTGCATGAGTTGGCCTCCATATTACGCAGAATGGAGCCGTACGGTTCTGCAGCAAAGAAACACCAGAATGTGCAGTTATCCATATTGACCATTCTGACTTTTCTGTGGAATTCAACGACCAGCAAAGAATCTGAAATCAACGTGTGAATCGATGCAAGCACCTTAGCGACAGGAGTGGTGCTGGAAAAAGATGGAGCAACGTTGGAGAACACATGCTGGCTTCAGCCAACAAACAACGCCCAACATATCAACTTGGCTGAACTGGATGCTGCAATCGAAGGACTCAATTTGGCTCTCCTGTGGCAAAGAGTCTACATAAAAATCTATTCCTTATGCGATAATATAAGTCTGTCGCGTAAAACCAGAACTTGGCAAATAAGATAACACTTGTATCCCAAAGGTGGCTTGACATGGCCAAAAGTGGAGCTGAACTTGTTCAACGAGTATGCGCTGCTTACTTCGACACCATGAGTCCCAGTCAGATAATGGAAGTACATCGACGCAGTGGGCCTCCAGGAGTACGTCGTACCACATATTTTGTGAGAAGAGTTTGTCCTTCCATGACAAAGGCCATTGAGGCCTGCGTGGAAAGCACAACAATAGATTCTGCGCCAGTCCATTGAGAAAAGTACAGACTAGGTGTGAAAATTAATTTGTACCGGCTCGGCATGGATATCACTCACTACTGCGGCAGTCATTACCTGACACTAACAAATTGTGACCCGTCACGTTTTTTCTCTATGGCGGCCCTTACACCGCCAAGACTCATTTAGTATCATACATCAGCTGGAGTCTGTGTTCTGTGAGAGACGACCAGTATTAGAGATATTTACAGATAATGACACCGCGTTCCACGGCAAAGATTTCCGTGCCTTTGTCCATGGATGAGACATGCATTTTTTATTCCGATGCGCTCATGTCCTAGCAGGAAATGGAATAACGGAGTGGTGTCAAGAGGATTGCGGCCAAGATAGTGTTGAAGAGACCACCAACCCGCGGAAGAAGAATCACATGGGGATGAGGTGGAGAACACGAACCAGTCCCACTTCGGAGAAGCACTCGACGAAAGTGACCCGCTCCATGCTGTCTTATCTGTGATCAGGAGATTGGTGGAGTGTGACGAACGTACATCAGTACAGATAAAAAAAAAAAAGCTCGGTTCACATGCAGACATGTTTTTCAACACCAGTTGCATCCGGGGTTTTCCCGTTAGCAGCGGGACGGTTTGGTATGTCTAGCTAGATACGGGCCACTCTGCATCTGCTCATGATCCGAGTCAATGAAAGATGCCACATGCCAATAAAAGCTGTAGGAACACAGTAGTCAACAATTGGC
Organism: Acanthosepion pharaonis; assembly: GCA_903632075.3. NCBI lineage: Eukaryota > Metazoa > Mollusca > Cephalopoda > Sepiida > Sepiidae > Acanthosepion > Acanthosepion pharaonis. The sequence continues at coordinate 251,193 of CAHIKZ030005193.1, read as the reverse complement.
AATGCACGGTGTCTCGTGAAGTCGGTCCCGTGGGCATTTTGTTCCTCAAGTTGCTGTGGTTTCCGAGGCAGTGTTATTTTTTTTATTTTTTACTTCCCGTCTCATTCCCCTCTCTCCCTATTACCCCCGTAATTGTTGGGAGAGCAATCGGTTAGATGTTTCTCCCTAATCTCAACAGACTCTTTGCTTACATTACAACATTTTTCCATTGCCATTACTTTGTGCACATGCGACATGATTTTTCCAAACTTTCGGTACGTTCCAACGTGAACCAGACAGGAACACAACGTGGGGAAATCATAAGCAAGTCGATGGAAATCTGGGTGGGGGTCGCGTTAAATGTTTACACAAGTACGAACATGAAACTGCGTCAGAAGAATAAAACAACGCTCGTTGGATTTATATTCTTGAACTTTATATTGAGAATTTTGTCGCAAAGATCTCTTCTTGGGTTAAAGCCGGCATTAAACGGAACCCAGAAGAACCGATGGACATCGGCGAGAGGTCAACATTACGACGCCCGGCGGAATGGGAAACGAAACCGAGGACCACATGGACGTGGATGAAGACCAGATTGCAACTGAGCACCCCACACCATCGGTGACCCAGGACCCACGACGGAGCACCAGGCCATCTCGACCACCCAGACCGTTGTCCCACAAGAATGGGCGGAAAGTCACACGGGTTCTGGGACGAGTGAAATAACCACGTCAGTTCATCCCGTGGTCACGGGGTGGGGGGGTCATGTGTAGATGAGAACAGAGTTATCTGTCCCTGCGAAACAAGCTGAGACAGAGTTACCTGCCCTTGGCATAGTATATAAAGCGGACCGGTGAACACGGCCGGGGGTGTTTTACTGACTTACAGTACCGGATATACTCGTCACACTTTACAACTTTCTACTCTCGATTCATCTGGAGTATCTGCCTGACTTTCTACTTAGAACTGATTCTCTATTGAATGATATGCATATAACTCCGACTATGGTTTCTGCTAAACTGGATACTCACTAAGTATGTGAACTTGATGGTATTCTTGCAATAATCCTTATTTCTAGTCTTTAAGAACTCAGGTGAACAGTCCGAGGCTTCTATTGGTCTGTTGTTAACTGAGCAAAGAAATGGCGTGTTGATTTTAACGTCTCCATCTCTTTTAATTAAGCCGAATCTACTTATTCCCACAAAACATTAATTAATTTTTCCACAAAGAATTAACTCACAAAATTCACCAATTAACTGATGCTGCTAAGAAACCTGGATCCGCCGAAGCTTTGAAATGGCACACGACTTACAATTAAGAAGATGATGTCAATAGTCTTGGAGACAATTCTGACTGGCAAAGCAAGTAGTGAGGCTGTATTTATTCTTAAAATTCCACTTATTCCCTCAGAGATGCCTTTCTGGTTCAAGCGGCTGCAATTCTCAGTGAAACTGAGATTTTTCAGTCAGCATTAACAAAGCTCAGGGATAATCCTTGAGTGTGGCTTGCCGTAACCTTGTAAAACTGGTTTTCTTCCACAGCCAACTTTATGTGAGTTGTTCAACAAGTCAACAATTCCAATCATTTGTTTATTTATCCCACACAGAAAGACGAAAAATGTTGTTTATCAAGAGGTAATGCAAACTTGATAAAAAATACCCAATCATCAGATGTTTATGATTTAAATGTACTATTTGTCAGTGTTGTAAATCTTTTGTTAATCAATATGTATCAGGTCATCCCATATGTTCTGTCCGAATTTTGAATAAAGTAAACAAGTGACCACAGGTTACATTTAATTACAGATTCAATCAACAATGCATTTCCCCTGATTATCTATGACTTCTTTCCATCTATTAACAAACTTACTAATTCCATTACTGTAAAATTCTTTTGGCTTTGATTCGAAGAATTCACAAATGTCAGTTTTAAACCTCTTCCTATGTTACAAAAGCTGTTTCTTCCAAATGATTCTGTAAGCTACGAAAGAAATGGTAGTCTAAAGGAGCAAGATCGGGAGAATAAGGTGGATGAGGAATTTTCTCCCAACCAAGTTCTTCGATCTTTTGTGACGTGATTCTTGCTGTGTGGGGTCGCGCATTGTCCTGATGAAACATCACCCCTTTTCGATTCACTAGAGCAGGTCTTTTTTCCTCAAAGCTTGGTTCAAACGCTCTAATTGCTGACAGTATATTTGAGCATTAATTGTTGCATTAGGTGATAAGAATTCAAAGTGGATTATTCCTTGGCGATCCCACCAGATTGAAAGAACCTTTTGCCCATGAAGTTCCCTTCTCAGCTGTGACTGGGGTCCTTCCCCTTTACCAAGCCACTGTCTACAATGCTTAACATTTCGATAAAAGATCCATTTTTCATCGCCAGTCACAAGTCTATCCAAAAAAGGTGAAACAAGTTGGCGAGAATGGAGAGAAGAGCAGATGTCAACTTGGGATTTGAGGTTGTTTTCAGACAATTCATGAGGCACCCATTTTCCAAGTTTAGGAACTTTTCCAAGTTGGTGAAGATGACGATGAACAGTTGTATGGTTTGAACTGAGAACCACTGCCAATTCCTTAACTGATAAAGCAAGATTTTCTTCAAGGGATGCTTCAAGAAGCTTTTCATCAAACTCAACTGGACGTCCGGTTCAATCTTCATCTTCAAGGGTGAAATCTCCACCTTTGAATTTTGCAAACCATCTTCTGCAAGTTCTTTCATTCACACATTCCTCTCCATAAACTGAGTGAATGTTTCTAGCTGCTTCGGCTGCTGAGTTTCCTTTCTTGAACTCATAAAGCATTATGTGCCTCAAATGGTTCTTGGGTACTTCCGAGTTAGCAGGGTTTTAATCAAACAAAATTTAATTTTATTGTTCTCTGAAATAAAATTTGATCAGTTTAAATGCATCTAAACATGAAAATAATGTTCACCCCCATTAGACATTATAAAATACTCTTTAAATTTCGTTCATTTTAACAAAAAGGTAAAATTCAGACAGAACTTATGGGATGACCTGATAATTCTTTTTGTAAATCTATGTATACATCTATTTGCAAGTCTATTGTGAAACTATATATCAGTCTATTTGTACCTCTATCGTAAATTTATTTTTACACTAGTCTTCCTAAGGGCTATATTCTCTGTGAATGCACAAAAGCCCTTTTCAGGACTGCTTACATTGAATTGTCACTTCTAGATAACCAATTTATCTGCTTTATGATTTGGTATTTATAACTTATTGGTATTTCCTCCAAAAATCCTAATAGAGGCAGTTGGGTATTCTTCTGTGAATGCAAAAAAAGCCCTTGTAAGTGATACTTACTTTGAATTGTTACTATTGGATAACCAAAAAAAGAATATGAGAACAGAATTTGGGGACAACATCAGCTTTTCCGGGAATTACTGGATACATTAGCTCGTTAAACATAAAAATAAATTTAAAAAAATGGAAATGACTGATCATTTCATATATCCTGAATTGAGGTGTGTCCATTGATGTCTACACTATCATCTACCGCTTCCGTAGGTAATTAAATATAAAAATAAATTTACAAAATGTAAAAAAAGACTAATCTTTTCATATGCCCTGAATTGAGGTTTATCCACTGCTGTTTCTGGAGGTAATTAAATATAAAAATAAATTTTAAAAATCTCAAAAAAGAAACAAAAGCAATTTTTCAAACTTTATTTCATTCTATACAAACATAATTATAA
>CAHIKZ030005193.1:192500-242500 GCA_903632075.3 Acanthosepion pharaonis | reverse complement strand
TATTTTTTCAGATATGCTATATTTATGGGTTAAAGTGCTCAATATCAGTGACAGAGCATATGTAAATGTAAAAGTAGACATTGATGTTAACACCCAACAGCAAAAGTGTGTTTCATGCTTAAACTCAATCTTCAGCAGGAAACAGATTTTTTCCACTGGGTGCAGCATCTACTTTGATATTTGATATCTCCTGATGAGTAGACCGAAGATCAAATGATTAAAAAAGGTTTGTCTATGTTGTATTTTGTGTTTTCAAGATAACAGAATAAAATAATAATAAAGACAAACTCGTTGGTAAGTAATAAAATAATTTTTTTTTCTACATAAAGGTACAATTAGCAATTGATCTAATTCTAACTCTACTTATCTCCACTTAACTCCACTTATTTACATAAACGGACAATTCCATTCATGTATGTCCTGTATGACAGTCTACAAAACTCTGGAGTTGGGGTGGTGAATATAACATCAAACAGCTAAGTGACAAATTTTATATTTATATTAATCAGATATATATATATATATATATATATATATATATATTAAAATCTACTGATTGAGTTTACTGTTCATCTTCAACAGGATAATTCCTCAAACGTCTAAAGAAAGTCATGAATGGAAATGGAAGAAAATATTCAAATAAGAATTCCAAAGCACCTATGTATCTATCAGGAATGTTCAAATATGGTGCAATTCCATATAAACCTGCAATAACTGCAATTCCTGTAATTATTAATACACCACGCTCATGAAAAAATGTTTTGATCCACATCAGACGACCTGAAAATAAAACAAAATAGCAGCATTTTAGAAAGAAATTAAGGAGGGTTTATTTTTTAAGTAAATGAAAGTTTATACATTTTTTATGGTAATGGTCTTTATGGGCTTCCTGTTTTGGAACCTAAATGTAATGAATTTAAGCACAGTACTACATTGACAGAAGGTTTCATCATTTTACAATTGAAATTGTTAAATATAAAATCAAGTTTTATGTTAACACTTTCTTTTCTTGCACATTTCACTTATGGAACTTTCTTCCAGCTTCTTGCTTTCCAGTTAATTCTGATCTTCAAAAATATAAAAGCAATGTAAATTCTTAACTTCTATCTTCTTAATTCTTGTTCTTTTATTATTCTCAACCCTTAATGCTCTTTTTTTTTTCTATTTCTCATATTGAGTCTTAGTGATTTTATTGCATTGCTTAAAGTGAAATGTTTAAAAAAGAAAAAAAAATGAAAAATGCCCAAGTAATTGAAAATGCATTTTTTCAAACATTTTAAAATAATCTACGCTAAAAACTGTAAATATTTTTTAAATAGTTGAGCAAAATGCAACTTGTAATCATTTTATTATTAGTTTTGATCAATGTTATTGTTGTTTTTTGATAAAGTATTTTCATTCTAATTATAAAAGCAATTTTAATGTTTAAAAAAAAAAATCTAAATTTTGGATGATGTGATTTTAGGCAGTAATTTTTTTTTTGGAAGGTTCTTATAAAGACATGAAATGACAACAAACTTTTTAAAATATAAAAGTATGTATTATTAGTATGTATTGTTTGTAAGGAAGCATTTTGTCGATCAGGTTTCATTGACATATTTTATAAAGAGGGATTTTGTCAAGAGTCAAATGTATTGCTGGAAAATTTTTTCCTTCCAAAATATGTTACAAAACAATGTAGGTATATATATATATATATATATATATATATATATATATATAAGTACAGTGCATGCTTGTGTGTGTGCGTGGTGCAATGATTCAAAAGCACTAGAAAAGTTAAGTGCAGGGAACAATTTTCGTTGAGCTCAGATGATGCAGGTTTAAAACTATATATTAACACATTATACTATATATCACTGTTTCCATGGTTCAAGGGGAGTAACTCTTATTTTTCTTTTGTATTCAAAATTGCAGTGCACATTTTATTATAAACTAGCTTAGACGCTGCCCTATCAGGCAGCGTTTAAGCTAGCTCCTTTGAAGGACTCTTGGTTTGGCCATCATCACAATAGCTAGGAAGGAGTAGATGCGATAGGCATCAATAAACTACAGAAGAACTCAAAATTGATCACTGCATTTAAGTATTGAATTAATGTTTAAGCTTACTTTTTAAAAGTTCAACAATAATTCTTCTACCAATTAATTTAAAGATGATTTGATGTATGTACATCTTTATTTTCTGTACAAACAATTATTTTCATTACATGGGTGACAGAACAGGAGACAATTTATAAGATAAAATTAAAATAGTGTAAAGATGGGAAATTAGAATTAGTTATACATTCAACATTTGAAAAGTTAGAGAAACAAACCTATATTATGGAATCTAGATGAATAAATATGAAATTGGAGCTCAACTCTCCCACAAATTCTGAGATAAAAAAGCCCCAGCTCTACTTTATAGTAATTTGGTATTTACTCAACCACCCACAAAATCACATTGTGACACAAGGTCAGTTTGATGTGGTGAGCCTGGGTGCATACACCCAAACACAAAAATTACCTCACATCCCTTAAAGCTCATTATATGCATTATATATTATCTACTTCTAGTCACTATCACTCTTCAACTAATTAGCATATTTATTTTTAAAAATTTTATTTCATTAATTAACTGTCCTTCATTACTGTTCTTTTATTTGAGGATTGTTTTGATTTTCATATCAAAAATAGTTATGTTTAGGAATATTGTCTTATATAGTACAGAAAAGTGTTTGAAATTTTATTTAGCCTTCAACAAGTTGGCATCTATTTGTAAAATTTTCCTTCACTATAATAAGCCAATTTATGAATGAAATGTTCATTTAAAATTTTTACTTCAAAGATTTCAAGTAGTGAATAAATCCTACTTTGCAACACAATAGTGAGTGGGTGAAGCCTACTAGGATATATATATATATATATATATATATATATATATATATATATATATATATATTTTTTATCAGTACTGAAATCTGCTACTCAAAGTTTCATTTATCAACAAATATCAGGTGGTATTGATATTATGTTACATTTAGGCTCTATCGACTTTGGCATTGAACTTTCAGTTTATTTTATATTAAAAACTTTGAGTTTATTTCAAGTGTAACACTAGATGGGCAGAGGTGTTTCATCAATTTAAAACTGAAATTGTTAAATGCAACTATAAGTTCTATGCTAACAGTTTCTTTTCTCACACATTTTGGTTGTAGAACTCTCTTTTGGCTTCTTGCATTCCAGTGAAGTTTGATTGTCAAAAATTTAAATGTAATATAAAAAATTGTAAAATATGTTTACTTTTTCTTTATTATATATAAAATAAAGTTTAACAATGTTAAATTATGAGTAAATAAATAAGGATCATTCACTTGTGTTAAATATATAAACCAATTAGCAGATAAAATATTTAAATTCCATAATAAAAATATTTAAATTACATTTCATATGTTGTGGGTTGTTCTCTTATACATCAGCCTTGTCTGAATGTACTTCTTGTTTTTATATAGGCATGTATGTAGTTTTGTTTGGGATTAAAAACATGTCATCAGCCCCACAATAAAAATATATAAATTTCATTAACTGCAACAAATACAATAAAAGAACTTTTGTATACATTTCAGAAAGAAAACTATATATTTAAAAGAAGATATACATATACAGATATAAAAAGTTTTTGCTTATTTGGTGGGAGCCACATGGCTTGTGGGAATGCTGTACCTAGACATCTGCTTCATTTGACTGTCAAAGATTAAGTGAGAGAAAATTTGACTTTTGCAACCATCGGTGGCAAAATGCATTTTCTGGTGCATGATGGGAGTTTTCATATTTATTTAACTATTTTTTCACAATCCCACTTTTTTCTTCTTTATTGTTAATTATCATACTTATTTATGTTTTGAAGCAATTTTATTACTTAATTTTTCAGTTTTATTATTATTTTGGTTTTCTACTTCTACATAATCTAACAGTAAGGGTTAGAGGTTATTTAGTGATTTATTTGTTGCTATCAGTACAAATATATGCAATTCATGAAGATTAATAGGATAAATAAACAAATGATGAGATTACTAAAGAGATAAAATATATAGCTCAATATAAAACATGCAACCATACTATCTAGATAAGTAAATAAATAATCAATAATAAAATAATGTAAACAATAATTGAATAATAATCATCACTTTTCTTATTTTCTGTTAAATTCTTCATTTTCAAGGACTGATATAAAATGCACATGTGTTTAATTTGACAACAATTTCCTCAATATATATATATATGAATATCAGGACATAGCATTGAAATTACCTGATGATCTTCCAGAATTTTTACTCGCTTCTGTAATTTCATCATTGTCTAAAAATAGAAAGAAAATTGAAAATGAATTAGAGTTGTTTTAATAACTTTCTCTCTCTGTGTTTATACATCTATCTAACTATATATTAATCTGATCTGATAAATTATCTATTACAGTATGTTCTAATCTATCTATATATCTATATATCTATATATATATATACACACACACCTATCTATTCATTTGACTTGAACATAAATCATCTACCACAGACTTTCCAATCTATCTATTTGTTACTCTATCATTCCATCTGTTAATATTTCTATTCATCTATCTACAATTCACTTTCAAATAGATGAAATGGTTGGAATAATATGTGTAGCTATATATATATCTATATGTATATAATGTATGTGCTCATAATTAAACAGTGCTCAATGTATAATACCAGGGCTTAAATGTATACTATTAATAAATATACACTTCGTTCCACACCATTTAACACAACTGTGAGTTTCATGCACAAGGCAATCATCAGGATTAGATTGAAAATTTAAAAGTAAATATTTATAAGTGGAGCTATCCATTTATTTAAAATTAAATATACATTTCTAAAAACTATATAATATCTTAAAAAATAGATTAAATACATACATACATACATACATACATATAATTTGACTAAATGCAAAAATAAAATAGATTAGGAAAAAGTACACTTACATACATCCAATTACACACATATAAATATATATCACACAACAAATGTAGGCAAATATACAAATATAATGATGAGATTACTAAAGAGATAAAATATATAGCTCAATATAAAACATGCAACCATACTATCTAGATAAGTAAATAAATAATCAATAATAAAATAATGTAAACAATAATTGAATAATAATCATCACTTTTCTTATTTTCTGTTAAATTCTTCATTTTCAAGGACTGATATAAAATGCACATGTGTTTAATTTGACAACAATTTCCTCAATATATATATATATGAATATCAGGACAAAGCAGTGAAATTACCTGATGATCTTCCAGAATTTTTACTCGCTTCTGTAATTTCATCATTGTCTAAAAATAGAAAGAAAATTGAAAATGAATTAGAGTTGTTTTAATAACTTTTTCTCTCTTTGTGTTTATATATCTATCTAACTATATAGTAATCTGATCTGACAAATTATCTATCACAGTATGTTCTAATCTATCTACTAATATATATATACATATTATATATATATATATATATATATATATATATATATACATACAAATATAGATAACTATACTCGTTTTGAAAAACCCTCGAATTTCTGATTTGCCAATAATCAAATCAATCTCGAGGGAAAAAAGGTTTTAAAAAAAGAAAGAGCTACAAACATGTCTGTCGAAAAAAATCGTACAGATGCAGGTTTGAAGCCTAAAGAAAAAACCCCAATACGAGTAAACAACTAACAAAAGAGCTCAATACAACCGTATAGCAGACCTAGATATACCTAGTGAGCCAAACAAACCTACCTAGGTTTCACCTAAACAGATCGTCAGGGAAATTCCCTGACGATCAGTTTGTTTGGCTCACTCGGTGTATCTATCTATATATGTTTGTGTGTGTGTATCATTTATCTGGTAATAATAGAACTGTGCTCAATGTTTAATAACAGAGCTTAAATGCATACTACTAATAAATACACATCTTGTTCCACAATATTTAATACAACACTGTGTTTCATGCATGAGGCAATCATCAGGTGTAGATTGAAAATTTAAATATAAATATTTATAAGTGGAATAATCCATTCATATCTGGGGGGAAAATTATATATATATTTTTAAAAAAGTATATTTAAAAAAAAAAAAATATATATATATATATATTAATATATATATAAAAGGATGGAATCAGTATCATCCTGAATAGATTATATATATATATATATATATATATATATAAAGGATGAAATCAGCATAATCCTAAATTGCAGAAAATCAATAATAATCCACAGCAACGAACACTGAATAAAGAACTCGGATGAAAAATTTGATGTATCTATGGGATCACTGGATTCTGCTGAGCCATCTGACTTAGTTGGTACTATTTATTTTGTACCATCTTACTGCACATAATGAAATTAGCTTAAATTATATAGGGATTTATAGGGCCGATTGCCTGATGGTAGTAAATAATTCTACTGGAAATAAGGTAAACAAATTGAGGAAATTGATTCATAGAGTGTTTAAATATTTACACCTCAAAGTTAAAATTAATTCTAACATTAAACAAGTGGATTTCTTAAATGTAACCTTAGCCCTTAATAATTTTGAGCCTTTCTTGAAAAATAACACTAACCCCATTTATATAAATCCTAATTCCAATCACCCAGCACCAGTTATTAAACATATCCCATCATCCATTGAACATTGTATGAACCAGCAATTTTCTACCAAAGAAATATTTGATAAACACAAAATTTTTTATAACAAAATCTTTACTGACAGCAGCTACAGATCTTCCAAAATTAAATATATAGAAAATTATTGTTACTCTAGAAAAAACAATAGAGGAATGAAAATAGTTTGGTATACATCTCCCTTAAACAAATTAGTCCATACCAAATTGGGACACAATTTTTTAAATCTAATTAACAATTACTTTTCTATGAATAGTAAATTAAGTCAAATCTTCAATTGCAATACATTAAAAATTAGCTGTTCTAGAAATTTAGATAAAATTTATTAAATCACACAACAATAGAATACTGAAACTTTATAACGAGAATAAACGCAACCCAAACACCAATTCTAATATACCCCAGTTAACCAAACTATATAATTGTAGAATCCCCGATCAATGTCCATTATCAAACAGGTACCTAACGAAATCCATTGTATATATGTGCTCTATTTCATCAAATGAGAACCCCAAGGATATTAAATTGTATGTGGGATCCACTAGAAGACCTTCTAAGGATCAATATTACAATCACATATACTCTTTTACTAATATAAGCAAACACACTATGACATCACTTTCTAAATACTTTTGGAAACTGAAGGAGGAAAACAAAACACCTAAGGTTAATTGGAAAATCCTAAAACAAGCCAGAACTTTTAAATCTCTGAACAAATCTTATTTTTTATGTTTGCAGGAAAAAATATGTGTTATTAAACTTTTGAACAACAGCCAATTATTAAATCAAAGATTTGAAACCATTGTTTATTTTAGGTATAACAAACATTACAATCTTACTAAACTTTCAAATCTATAACCCTAAATGTTTAAAATTATAACTCACCACCTTTGATATACTTTCTACACTCTTATATAGCTTTCTACTAATCTATCTTAGATTATGATTCTTAAAATGTTTTTTGCACATATATAATACTAGTAAATAAATAGATTTACATCCATACTTATTCTACAAGTTATACAGTCCAATAATAGGTCAAAATTTGCTTATAAAAGTTATATTAATATCCCATTTTTTTATATACCTTTTTTACTTATATCTTAAATTCTAAACTAAAACTTATTGTAAAAAAATACTAAAAAAAACAAATAACTTATGTATTCAACATACCAGGAAAAATCTCCACCTCTTAATTTATTAACTTACAAAATACATTCATTGATTACAAAATGAGTAGCAATAATTCCAGCCTAAATATACGCAATTCAGCTCTGGCTTTGTTTTAAAGTTTCAATTTAATCTATAATCTACTATAACCATCATTTATACTTATCCCTCTTTCCTCCTTCATTGTCTTACTCTCTCCTATTCCCACCTTTCCTCCCCCACCCTTCACTCTTGGGAGGCTTGAAAATGTTGTACCTGAACCCTTGACTGTTGCTGTCGATTTAAATTTTTTGGGTGGAGCCATCACCTTGACACCACAACAATCCTTCACCAAACTGCTATCAACAAGCACTATTGTTTCACTCAGTCACTCTTTTTGCTTTTCCTATCTTTTCTTTATCCTTATATTTCCCCTTTAAAATTTTTTCAAATAAATAGAAAAAAGGAAGTGACATTCCAAGTGCAGCCTGTTTACAAACAGAATTGTTCATAATCATTATATCTCTCTCCAGTTGAGATGCAACAAAATGCACTGAAACGAAGTTGCATCTTTGTAGTGAGTAAATTTTTTTGTCTATATGAAAAAATTATTTTATATATATATATATATATAGAGAGAGAGAGAGAGAGAATTTGATTAAATGCAAAAATAGATTAGGAAAAAATACACTTACATACATCCAATTACGCACATATAAATATATATCACACAACAAATGTAGGCAAATATACAAATATATGGTTTTTTAAAAGGTTGCATGTTTGCTTATGGTATGTCCATTTTCTTTTTCTTGGTTCAGAAGTTAGGGTAAGTAAGTTGATAAGATAATGAGTGTCACAAAGTACTGCCTGTGAACACCAATCAGGCTTCAACAAGTTTGGATGTTTTGGGGTAGTAAGCAGCATCTCTGATTGCCATCATTTTTTGAGTGAAAGTAAACTTTGACATGATGTGATCTAAAAGTTTCAATAGAAAGTATGATCAGGATGTTAGTCTAAGAATAAAAAAAAATCACTTTGGTTAACATTAGTTACTTCCCTTAACAACAATTTTTTATAATTTTCTCTATTGGTGGGGGGGACATCACTTCTTAGAACTATTAGTTGTATATATATATATATATATATATATATATAAATTAAAATTTAAGGCAACCTGCTTGAAAAACTAAAGAAAATAAATAAGACAAAACTCATGGCTAGTTAGATGCCAAATCCCTTTATCAAATGCAAGGATTTTCCAAAAAACAAAACAATAAAGAATAAACTTCTCCCTAACAATAGATAAAATTAACTGTCTTCACTCTTTGTCAATGTTTATTATTTTAAAAAGCAATGATTAGAATTAGAATAAAACCTAAACATATGACAAAAGTGAATTTATGCATATTTTTTCTTGAAAATTAGCAACAAAAATATTAAATCCTACTTATTTATTTTTCAGTGACATGTTTCATTTCTTAGGGCTTCATCAGACTAGGTTTGTTTATGCTGATACAATAACACATTGCACATGAATGAAAGATCCTGCAAATATGAAATTTTGAAAATATTTTTGAAAAAAATTTTTTTGTTCTTTAATAATGTGTTTTTGATTTTGTTTTTTAATAATGTGTTCATGTGCATATGTAATAGCATCAACACAAACAAACATTGTCTAATGAAGTCATTTGAGACAAAATGCATCACATGAAAACTTTAGATTTTGTCATACATCTTTCCTCAAAAACTATTCTTAATATATAAAAATTTATATATCATTAATCCATATATGTGTGTGTGCATGTGTTTAATCAGGAATTCCTCTTTTATACATGTTTCATTAAAGATGACAAACAAGGTACTATGATTAAACTTTTTACATGATTTTTCTTATGTTCAAACAAGCGTTTTCTTTTCTGGACACAGAGAGTGTAGGAACTAAACAAATCTTCTGTAATTCTGAATGCTTTTGGCTATACTTTTTGTCATTATCAGGGATGATGTTATTTTTACTTTTTAACTAGATGTATGGGTTGTGTGTATGTACCTAGAGTTATGGGGATGTTTGATTTTCCGAAAACAATCAGCAAATTGTGGCAATGTTTTTAGTAAATATTAGTGAGTGTTGGCTTTTTCATTTTTATTATTAAGACTTCCATTATTTTTTAATCGTTTTTTACATGTGGATGAGCTTATTATGCTTTTATTTTCTACTAGCATGTTTCGGATGGAGTCTGGTAGGTTTGTGTGGGTGTTTAAATGAGTTCTAATGGAGCAGTGGTCAGATAAGTACAACAAAAGTCATCTGGATAGGCATGCAGTGGTGTGACCAATGTAATTATTTATGAGTTCAGTTTAATCAGGATCAGAGTTCCTTAAGGGACATTTGAGTTCATAAATAATGTTTGTTTTTTGTAGTTTTGATTTTGCAGCTATGTTCTTATTTTGAGGATAAGGTTAGCTGTTTTTAATTTTTTGTAATACATAATTAATTTTTTTGTTTAGGCCTACTAAGGTAGTGTATTTCTTTATGATATTTCTAAGTGAAGATTCATCTTGTTTATAGTTGACATGCACTTAGCTTTTGTAGAAGATATTTATGTAATTGTTTTTGGTTGTATGCTGAGTATCATTATTTACTTTGGAGAGAAATAGTCTAATCTCATGATCAATGAGGTGGTTAGGAAAACATTGTTAACTAGTATCTATTTTACATTGTTGAGTTCTTTAAGAAAAAGTAGACGAGAAGATGAATTCTCATGTGCTCCCTTTAGGAATTTTTTTATCACTGCTGTTTTGTATCTGAGTAGGCATTCACTCTTAAAATTAACATGGCAAGAGTTTCTGCTTGTGGGTTTTTTATACAATGAGGTGGTGAAAGTGTTGTTACTGTATTCTACTAGAATGTTTAAGAATGGGAGTTTGTTTTTTTGACTTAGTTTATAAGTAAAGTTATGGACAGTTTTTTTCAAATGTGTTTTCAAATTGGAGAGTATCTACATTTTGTGTTTTCTGCTAAAATAAAAATATCATCTACATAGCAGACATATATTTTAGGTTTACTGACCTGTTTAAATATTATATTTTCTGTATGAGTCATGTCGTAATTGGAGAAGCACAGACCAAGCAGTTTTCCCATACTAACACCATTAGTTTGGGTGTAGATGTTACCATTATGGTTGTAGCAGGGGACTTTGGTTGTGCATACAGGATATAATTTTTGAGTATGTTTGCTTTGATGAATTGAAATGGGATAGAATTATTTGTGTACACAGAGTTAAGGATAATGTTAATGGTTTGACTGATGGGGACGTCTGTGAATAAATTTTCAACATCGAGTAGTGCTAAGATAACTTGGGTTGGTTTTGTACTTTTTAGAAATTGAACGAATTTGTGGATGGATGTGATGTTGTAATTGGTGAGTAAGTATGGGGTAATGATGTCATTAAGAAATTTTGATACCTCATGCGTAAGGGTTGGGATCTGGGTAATGATTGGTAATAGCGGGTATCTGGGTTTGTGTATTGTTATATTTCTGTATAAGTATTCAGGTTAGTAGTCGCCAATGATTTTTTTGATTTTCAGGGAACCAATGTCGGCATTATTTGATGTTATGAGTTTGTTGACGGTTCTTTTTAGGGTCTTCATGGGGTTTCTGTGTAATTTGATGAATTTAGTTTGGTCATCAATGTTTTGTCCTTTATACGTTAGTCTATTATTTATATTATCTTTCGTTAGTTGCTTTATATTTATTTTTATTTATTTCTTTTTCATTTTTTATTCTTTATTTTAACTAATACCTATTTCTCTTTTTTCCCTTTTTTTTTTTTTTTCTATTATATTACCTTTATTTATTTTTATGGCTTACTCCTCCTTTTTTTCTATTTTTCTCTTTCCGGCGATATTATTGTAAAGTTGCCTCCCTTAGACTTGCCTGTTTATATCCCTAGTTTATTTTTGGACATCTACCTATCAACTCTATATGTTGAATTTATACCCCAATAGTATATTATATTTATAATATTATTGAACTTTGAATCCACATACAATGTTGCATTGCTCCCATAAGACCCAAAATATTTTTTTTAAAAATCAACCGTATTAAGCAGTTCATAATTCTCAGTACCTGATGAATGGGAATGACATGAAAGTCATACTACAAACGTAGGTATATGTGCTATTATTAATATATACTTTATAGCACTGTTTAACTACACTGAGCACTGTTTTGTCTACAAGTAAATTAAATAAATATTTATTTGCTCATCTGTATGTGTACATAATCACACACATAAATGGTTACTCATATATATTTATTTAGCTTATTTCTACATTTACACACACACATATATATATATATATATATATATATATATATATATAATTATTTATTTAAAAATATGATTCCAACTCGCAAATTTTAAATAAATAATTATATTTATGCTCTACTTTTGTATCGAGCACTATTTTTTTAAAATAATAACAAAATACTAAGGAACTTTGGATTATTTACCAACCAGTTCTTTCCTATTTTCTATATATTTTCACATATATATATATATATATATATATATATATATATATATATACCAAGTATATGATTGGTGTATATGGAATGAATTCCAATAACCAACAATTACTATTCTTAAAAGAGTGCACAATACAGATATAATTATTTATTTAAAAAAAATTTATAACATAAATATGTTATAAAATCACTACAAAAATAGCCATTTTGTTTCAACACCCTCGGTGTCTTATCAAGTGATGATTTTGAATGTAGAATAACATCATCACTTGATAAGACACCGAGGGTGTTGAAACAAAATGGCTATTTTGGTAGTGATTTTATAACATATTTATGTTATAATTTTTTTTAAATAAATAATTATAGATAGATAGATAGATAGATAGATATGTTCAAAAGTATTATCCAATCAACTTCAACTTACAATGAGACACTGCTTGTCAGAGTAAGATAAATATATTGAATTTATCAACTGATATATCTATAGACATCATACAAGAAAACTTTAATTATTGACACCAAACATATTTCAAACGTATTCTCATAAAAAATCATTATAATGTGACAAAATTTATAATTAAATTATTTGATTCTTATACTTTTATATTCTGAACATTATTAAATGCTATTATTTTTTACTTTAATTGTGTTAACCTCCATTAATTTACTGGGCTGTGTGTTTTGTTAGGTGTCAAAAATCTGTGATACAATAAACGGAGTTGAAAAATAAATTGTTTTTTCTAAAATTAAATGAACTAAAAATAAATGAAAAAAATATTATTTATATAATAATATATGCCAGAGAAAATTATAATCATATATATTTGAAATTCTGGCCTTATTTTTGAAAATTGCAAAACAATATGAAAACAGCACAAAAAGTAAAGATGTGAAATTACCTAGTGACTTTACTTGACTTGGTTTCACATCTTCAATCCCGGTTTCATCTAGAAATAAAATGAAAATTCAAAATTAATTAAAGAGAAACTTTTTAATGAAGGGGCTTTCTTAGATTTTTTTTTAATTTAACCATTTATTGACAGGATCATTGGTATAAAAGGATTTAACATCTAAACTAGCCATAAGTTTAGGTGTCATATTTGTCCACCTTAGCTTTTTGACCAGTTTAAAATATTTAATATGAAGGGCTAATTGTTCCAAGAAGTGCTAAAGATTTTGCTCTGTCTTTTACTTGTAATAGCATAGTGTGACCAAATTCACATATAATGGGTTGCACTATAATGCTCAATTTGTACATTTTGGGTAGACCATAAAGCCTCAGTGTTTTAGAGTCTTATTCAAGATTTCATTCATGGTTTAATCACTGCTACTTAAAGAATAGCTAACAAAACAACGCAATCAAAAATAGACATAAAAGTATTAGAAAATTTAGCCCCAAATAAGGACATTCGCATCACTGCCTCTGACAAAGGAGGTGAGATTTTTATCATGGATAATCTATAATAAAAAAATCATATTTGTTGTTATTAAGTTTAGGGTTGCTGTTTGAATTTGAGAAGGTGTCATGTGTTTACAAGCAAATTCTAAAATTCTATCATTTGAGAAAAAGAGACAAATGAGTGGGGGAAAAAAAAAAACAAGATAAAAAATTTTGTTCTATTGGGAATTTTTTGTGTAGACAAAATTTCAAGGATCATTCCCAAAAGAAACTGCAAATTCTTTCTATAGAGTTTCTATAAAAAATAAAAAAAAAAGGAGAAAAGTTGAACTTACATTGTTGGTGAGTTAAAAAGTGAGTGATGATGTTCTATCTCAACCTCATCATGAAGTGAAAAAGGAAAGCGCCACACATGCCTCTAGATATTTTTATTAATGAAAAAGCTGAATAGGGGTTGCTGCTGAAGAGTTTTTTAAACACATGCATTTCTAATGAAAACATTTAACGAATGCTACATGTCTATAGGAGAATCAATGAACATGAAATAATTTCCAAAATACAAAAACTTAACAAAGCAATTAAAAAGTTGATAAGACAATTTATGGTTGAAATTAAGCAAATTGTCATTGGAGCTGCTTCAACTTGAATGCATAAGTGTGCTTTCTTCTACATAGCTGCTCATTTCCAAACATTCCCGTCTGTTCAGGCTAATTTGTGTTTGACAAACACAGATGCAAATATTTAGAAAGTGTGTGGATAGGGCTCACGTTTAAACACTTAACCCTGCATGATGTGTTTTGTTATCTACAAATTTTTAAAGTACTTATAATTTCTAGTTGGCAACTTTTACTCCTTCTCACTACTCACCTGGCTAAGTGAGGATGTGTAGCATGCAGTGTAGTTGTAGCTCAGTTGTTATGAGAGTCAGAAAACTGAGGTGATTAACACAAGGGTTAAAGCACAACACATATTATTCCTAAGACAATGGGTCTCAAAATAAACCATTTCTTCTAAAATTAAATAATTCTGTAATTTATAAAAAGGAAAACTCCAGTATGAATTAATTCTATTTTTAATCAATTCACCCCAAGTAAGGCGATAATGCTACTAAGATATAAGGGGCAACTGGGAGTGAAAGAAGATGAGAAAACTTTAGAAGGAACTAGTAACCAAATCCTAAACAAAAAACAGGAGATAATTCTCTAATCCTGTTCAAAAGATAGGGTGGAGGAGGGGGAGTGTGAACTGGATGATAGGCAAACCTAACTACTCTTACTGAGTAAAAGAAATAAATAGAAAATTAAATTTTCAGAGCTGAGGTGGAGACATTAGAAATATTGAATCGAAGTCAACTTTAGAAGGAACTGGAAACCCAATCCTAAACAAAAACCAAACAATAAATCTCGACTCCTGTTCAAAAGACCAGGAAGAAGTGTAAACTAGACGATAGGCCAATCTATCCACTCCTATTGAGAAAAAAAATTAAATTTTCTTTTTTTTTTAATTTTTAACCCAATCCTAAACACGAACCAAACAATAATTTTCGACTCCTGTTCAAAAGACCAGGAAGAAGTGTGAACTAGACGATTGGCCAATCTATCCACTCCTATTGAGAAAAAAAAAATTAAATTTTCTTTTTTTTTTTTTAATTTAAATATAAAATAAATAAAACCAAACAATTTAAACATTTTTTATTATCAGATTCAAAATTATAAATTAAAATGTCACAAACACAGTTCTTGATAATCTATCCAAATGACCTATTTTTCAAAAAAAATCCTCTTCTTTTTTTCATGTTTTAACTGAAAATGGAAAGAAAACCAAAAAAATTTTCGATTTAATTAAAGATAAAATTTTGAATAAATTTATATACAACTCTCCCTCTATAAAAAATTTAAAAAAAATAAAATTTATTTTTTTTTAAATTTTTTACCAAATCCTAAACAAGTCATTTCATCTTAAAACCTCGATTTTATTTAAAAGATATT
Source organism: Acanthosepion pharaonis (assembly GCA_903632075.3). Classification (NCBI taxonomy): domain Eukaryota; kingdom Metazoa; phylum Mollusca; class Cephalopoda; order Sepiida; family Sepiidae; genus Acanthosepion; species Acanthosepion pharaonis. Next base: position 226,734 of record CAHIKZ030005193.1, on the reverse strand, counting down.
TCTAATCATCAGATGTAAGAATTATAGAATAAAAATGTCATCCAACTCCAAATAATTAAAAATTGAAAATTTTCTTTTTTTAATGTTTTAACCCAATTGAAGACAAACCAAACAATAATTTTCTAAGAAACCTGTTCAAAAATAATAAAAAATTAATTAGTTTTAACTTTTGGCCATCTATATTAAATTCAGATAAGAAAAAAATTTATAAATTTTCTTTTTTTTCAATTTAAATATTAAAATTTATAAAATTTATTTTTCTATCCTTTTCTGATTAAATTTTTTTTTTTTTAAATTTTTAAAAAATCCTAAACACGAACCAAAATGTCAACCTCAATACAGTTCTTGACCAGGAAAAGTGTGAAATAGACGATAGGCCAATTTTCCACAATTTGAGAAAAAAATTAAATTTTCTTTTTTTTTAATTTTTTAACCAACTGAAAATGGAAACCAAACAAAATTTTCGAAAAAAATTTAATTTAATTAAAAGACCAGGAAAAGTTTGAACTAGACGATTTATAATCTATCCACTCCTATTGATAAAAAATAAAATTTTTTTTTTAATTTTAAACCATCCTAAACACAAACAAACAATAATAAGTCATTTGTTCTTAAGACCAAAGAAGTGTTTACTAGATGATTTCTATCCATCCTATTGAGAAAAAAAATAGAATAAAATGTCATTTTTTTTTTTTTAAATTTAAATCTTGAAAAAAAATTTATTTTTATTTATGAGACATTTTTTATTATCAGATGCAAAAATTATAAATTAAAATGTCACACAATTAGTTTTGATAAGTAAATGTGAAATGACCATAGATTTTTCAACAATTTGATCCTTTCTTCCATTTCATGTTCAACTTTGGAAAGAAAATTAAAAAAATTTAATTTAATTAAAGATAAAATTTTGAATAAATTTATATACAAATCATATAAAAAAATTTAAAATAAATAAAATTATGTAATTTTCTTAGAGACAAGTCCATCTAAGTCATTTCATCTTAAATTTTTTTTTTTTTATATTTTAATCATCAGATCCTAAATTATAGAATAAAATGTCATACAACCTCGAATAATTAGTTCTTGAAAATGTTTGAAATAAAATTAATGTTCTATGAAATTGAAGACAGTCAATTAAAAGCTCTTTTTATTTTCTAAGAAATATAGATAAAAAAAAAAAAAATTTTCTTTTTTTTTTTTAATTATCGATATTAAATTCAGAAACCAAGGAAAATTTTCGAATTCTGTTAAATATAAATCATATAAAAAGAATTAAAAATTTATATACTTTTCTGGTTATCCATCTATCCTTTTCTGATTAAATTTTCTTTTTTTTTTTTAATTTTTAACCCAATCCTAAACACGAACCAAACAATAAACCTCGACTCCTGTTCAAAAGACCAGGAAGAAGTGTGAAGTAGACGATAGGCCAATCTATCCACTCCTATTGAGAAAAAAAATTAAATTTTCTTTTTTTTTTAAATTTTTTAACCCAATCCTAAACACAAACCAAACAATAATTTTCGACTCCTGTTCAAAAGACCAGGAAGAAGTGTGAACTAGACGATTGGCCAATCTATCCACTCCTATTGAGAAAAAAAATTAAATTTTTTTTTTTAATTTTTTAACCCAATCCTAAACACAAACCAAACAATAATTTTCGACTCCTGTTCAAAAGACCAGGAAGAAGTGTGAACTAGACGATTGGCCAATCTATCCACTCCTATTGAGAAAAAAAATTAAAATTTTCTTTTTTTTTTTTAAATTTAAATATAAAATAAATAAAATTTATTTTTATTTATGAGACATTTTTTTATTATCAGATGCAAAAATTATAAATTAAAATGTCACACAATACAGTTCTTGATAAGTAAATGTGAAATGACCTGGTGATTTTTCAACAATTTGATCCTCTTCTTCCATTTCATGTTCAACTGAAAATGGAAAGAAAATTTAAAAAATTTAATTTAATTAAAGATAAAAATTTGAATAAGTTTATATACAATTCTCCCTCTCTATAAAAATTTAAAATAAATAAAATGTATGTAATCACAAATTAGAGACATGTCATAATAAGTCATTTCATCTTAAACAAATTTTATTTATGAGATATTTCTAATCATCAGATGCAAGAATTATAGAATAAAATGTCATACAACACAAATAATTAGTTCTTGAAAAATATTTGAAATAAAAATTAATGTTTTATGAAATTGAAAACAGTCAATTAAAGCTGCTTTTTATTTTCTAAGAAACATAGCATAAAATAATAAAAAAATTAATTAGTTTTAACTTTTTAATTATCGATATTAAATTCAGATAAGAAGGAACAGTATAAATGTTAAATATAAATCATATAAAAAGAATTAAAAATTAAATTCATCTTGATGTCACACTGACTTCTAAATGAGAAGTACTACATCTATAAGATAAAAAATAAACTATATATATATATATATATATATATATATATATATATATATATATATATACACACACACACACACACATACAACAATACTGGAATTTTAAACATAACATTAACAATCTATTAAAATGTGTAATGATCTGGTGAAGTTTCATAGGATTGATTCCTTTCTTCCATTTCATGTTCAGTTGAAAATAGAAAGAAAATTTAATAAATTTAATTAAAGATAAAAATATTAATAAATTCATATGCATCACTCCCTCTCTTTCCATTTGCCTACCTATGTATCTCTTTCTTTATGATTATCTATTTTTTTCTGTTTATCTATCTATTCCTTTCTGTTTATCCATCTATCTTTTTCTAGTTATATATCTATATACTTTTCTGTTTATCCATTTATTCTTTTCTGTTTATCTATCTATATAGTTTTCTGTTTATCCATCTATCCTTTTCTGGTTATCCACCTATCCTTTTCTGATTATCTATCTCTTCTTTTCTGATTATCTATCTATATACTTTTCTGGTTATCCATCTATCCTTTTCTGATTATCTATCTCTTCCTTTCTGTTTATCCATCTATCCTTTTGATTATCTGTTTATCCATATCTTTCTGATTATCTATCTTCCTTTTATCCATGTTTTATTATCTATCTCTTCTTTCTGTTTATCCATCTATCCTTTTCTGATTCCATCTATCCTTTTCTGGTTATCCCTTTTTTCTGGTTATCCATCTATCCTTTTCTGATTATCTATCTCTTCCCATTTCTGTTTTATCCATCTATCCTTTTCTGATTATCCATCTATCCATCTTCTTTCTGATTATCCATCTATCTCTTCTTTTCTGTTTATCCATCTATCCTTTTCTGATTATCTATCCATCTTTTCTGTTTATCCATCTATTTTTCTGGTTATCTATCTATATACTTTTCTGTTTATCCATCCATCTATCCTTTCTGGTTATCTATCTATATACTCTCCATCCCTTTCTGTTTATCCATCTATCCTTTTCTGTTTATCCATCTATCCTTTTCTGATTATCTATCTCTCCTGATTATCTATCTTCCCTTTTTATCCATCTATCCTTTTCTGATTATCTATCTCTTCTTTTTCTGATTATCCATCTATCCTTTTCTGATTATCCATCTATCTTTTCTGATTATCTATCCCTTTCTGTTTATCCATCTATCCTTTTCTGATTATCTATCCATCTATCCATCTATCCTTTTCTGATTATCTATCTCCCCCTTTCTGTTTATCCATCTATCCTTTTCTGGTTATCCATCTATCCTTTTCTGATTATCTATCTCTTTTTCTGTTTATCTATTTATCCATCTATCCTTTTCTGGTTATCTATCTATATACTTTTCTGTTTATCCATCTATCCTTTTCTGGTTATCCATATCTATTATCTATCTTTTCTGTTTATCCATCTATCCTTTTCTGGTTATCCATCTATCCTTTTCTGATTATCTATCTCTCCCTTTCTGTTTATCCATCTATCCTTTTCTGGTTATCCATCTATCCTTTTCTGATTATCTATCTCTCCCTTTCTGTTTATCCATCTATCCTTTTCTGATTATCTATCTATCTCTTTCCTTTTATCCATTATCCATTATCTATCCTTTTCTGTTTATCCATCTATCCTTTTCTGATTATCTATCTCTTCCTTTCTGGTTATCCATCTATCCTTTTCTGATTATCTATCTCTCCCTTTCTGTTTATCCATCTATCCTTTTCTGATTATCTATCTCTTCCTTTCTGTTTATCCATCTATCCTTTTCTGGTTATCCATCTATCCTTTTCTGATTATCTATCTCTTCCTTTCTGTTTATCCATCTATCCTTTTCTGTTTATCCATCTATCCTTTTTATCTATCTCTTCCTTTCTGTTTATCCATTTCCTTTTCTGTTTATCCATCTATCCTTTTCTGATTATCTATCTATATACTTTTCCGGTTATCCATCTATCCTTTTCTGATTATCTATCTCTTCTTTTCTGTTTATCCATCTATCCTTTTCTGGTTATCCATCTATCCTTTTCTGATTATCTATCTCTTCTTTTCTGTTTATCCATCTATCCTTTTCTGGTTATCTATCTATATACTTTTCTGTTTATCCATCTATCCTTTTCTGATTATCTATCTATATACTTTTCCGGTTATCCATCTATCCTTTTCTGATTATCTATCTCTTCTTTTCTGTTTATCCATCTATCCTTTTCTGATTATCTATCTATATACTTTTCTGTTTATCCATCTATCCTTTTCTAATTATCTATCTCTCCCTTTCTGTTTATCCATCTATCCTTTTCTGATTATCTATCTCTCCCTTTCTGTTTATCCATCTATCCTTTTCTGATTATCTATCTCTCCCTTTCTGTTTATCCATCTATCCTTTTCTGGTTATCCATCTATCCTTTTCTGGTTATCTATATACTTTTCTGGTTATCCATCTATCCTTTTCTGATTATCTATCTCTTCCTTTCCGTTTATCCATCTATCATTTTCTGAGTATCTATCTATATACTTTTCTGGTTATCCATCTATCCTTTTCTGGCTATCTATCTATATACTTTTCTGGTTATCCATCTATCCTTTTCTGATTATCTATGTCTTCCTTTCTGTTTATCCATCTACTCTTTTCTGGTTATCTATCTATATACTTTTCTGGTTATCCATCTATCCTTTTCTGGTTATCTATGTCTTCCTTTCTGTTTATCCATCTATCCTTTTCTGGTTATCTATCTATATACTTTTCTGGTTATCCATCTATCCTTTTCTGGTTATCTATCTATATACTTTTCTGGTTATCCATCTATCTTTTTCTGATTATGTATCTCTTCCTTTCCGTTATCCCATCTATATTCTTTTTTGTTTATCTATCTATATTCTTTTCTGGTTATCCATCTATCCTTTTCTGATTATCTCTCTCTTCCTTTCTGGTTATCCATCTATATCCTTTTCTGGTTATCTATCTATATACTTTTCTGGTTATCCATCTATCCTTTTCTGGTTATCTATCTATATTCTTTTCTGGTTATCCATCTATCTTTTTCTGATTATCTATCTCTTCCTTTCTGTTTATCCATCTATCCTTTTCTCGGTATCCATCTATATCCTATTCTGTTTATCTATATATCCTTTTCTGGTTATATATATATCACGTTCTTTCTGTTTATCTTTTCCTTTCCCTCTTTTAAGGTTTTCTTTATCTTCACTACAGTACTAAATACAATTTTTATTGTAATTTAATACAATAGTCATTATTGAATAATGTATCTTATGGACTATCTGTGAACAATTTGAACACATTCTACATTATGGATAAAAAAATGGTGAATTTTATATAGTGTTTTTTCGAGACTTAGCATGAGCAAAACAAGTTCACTGATTTGGACGAGAAAAAATAAAAAAACACAAAGAAAGACATCAAATTCTGAGTAAAAATGTTTCATCTTTTAGTCAGTTGCTTAGTTTAATTTGTAACATACATAAATATAGGTAAAAAAAAAAAAAATAAAAAGCAAATATGTTTAAGATAGCGAGTATCAAAAAAATACTGTCCATTGCTTGAACCCCATCCGAGTCGGGAGGCTCGGGTGTAGTACGTACTGGTCCTGTAATTTAAATTAACGAACCGTGCATTTAGTCATCTTTCACTTATTATCAACTAAAAGAACTGTTTTTACAATTTTTTTTTTGTAACTTTTCACTTTGCTCATTTCTTTGTAAACAAAATGTTTCTCAATTGAACTGTTCTGTGTCATCTTCAGATGAATATTCGCCAATAAAAAAGAAACGTGAATTAGGGCCGCAAAAACCATGACATTTTCATTTTATGGACAAAATTTCCGTGAGCGTTTGCTGGCAGGAAGAGGAAGCGAGGCAGGCTGACGAAATCTCAAATGTTGACTAAATTTGCATAAATAAATCTTATATATAAATAATTTACATTTGTTTTTAGTAAATTTAAATTTAATTGAATTTGAATTCATAATAAAATTTGCATCATTTCAAATTTTTGATAATCGATTTTTAAATTAAATAAAAATGCTTTTTAACTTTTAATTCACGTTCCGGTTTGAAAAAAAAACTTTCATTTAAGTTAAAAATGCACTAAATCAATATTATTACCGACTAAAACTATTTTTGCACCTTTTGTAACGTTTTACCAATTGATGATTTAATTTTTTTTTATTTTGTTTAATAAAATCATTTCACTTTGTTCACTTCATTGTTGACAAACTACAAAGTAGACAAGTAACAGTAAAGCAATACGTGCTGAATAATTCGTTGCGTTTTTTTTTTTAATTAAACAAATTTATTATTTGTAAAATTCAACAATTACAAAAATAAATATATTTCTGTAACATCTTTTTTGGCGACTGAATGTTAAAAAAATTTATGAATACAATAAGAAGTCATAGCAAAACAAAATGAAAATGTTAATTGAATTCTGCTGACTTATCAAACTTGAACTCTTTTCAAGATATACATTTTTCACATTACAACTAATCAATGATTATTACTAATGAATATTTCTATATTAAAAATAATCTAACAGTTGTTAAAAGGAAAAATTAAATTCTTTATTTTAAAAAAAAAGTTCACTCGGAAATGACATTTAAAACTTTACACAATTTTTAAAAATCATCAAATATATCTTTAAAATATAAGTGTCACAAACAGCAACGGGATTGATTTCAAAAAATTGTACTGAAAAATTACAGAAGTATTGTTTTGAAATAAATATTAAGTTTACATTTTTTTTCCTGTTGAATCCGAATGAAAATAAGGTGTTCACTTATTAAATTATACAAGCAATAATTGTCAAAATTTATTTTTTGAGTTTTTTATATAACTGTAAAAAAATCTGTAAAAACAAAAAAAAAAAATGAGGGACACCCAGACGAATTAAGAAATATACACACGATATCGAAAAGGGGAGTGTGGAACAGAAAATTATTTCCCCAAAGTTAAGTATAATTCCTTGATTTTATTTTTTTTTTGCAATTATTTTAAATAAAACAAGTGGTGTCGATTTTTTACTTTCACTAAGGGAAAAAAAACTATCCCTGGTAGTACTGCATACCTAAGTTAAAATACAGAAAAAGACAGCATCCCGTTTTTGGTGATCAAACTGGAATGACCTCGCCTGGGCGATAGTATATGAAGATTGTGCGTTGCACAGCCCCCGCCCCCCCACTTCTCAACTGTACCGACAAGATCAAAAGAGTACCGACCTAGTCATAGGACAGATGAAAAACGATTATGAGAACTTCCTTTGATTTCTGCTCTGTAAATAAATATATTATCGACTAGAATCGTTATGAATAATACAAATGTTTTGTTTTTTGGGGGGTTTTTCTAACAATACTTTTTTCAAATGTTGACCTTTTTTTTAAAAAAAAATGAAAACAAAAAAAATCAATTAGAAAAGGAATTTTTCTAACTGATTTTGTTTGTTTTTGTAATGTAAACCATTTTTCCACAGAAGAATGCCGAAAAGTTTTTAAAATATGTGAAAAAAAGCATCCTTATTCTGTTTTATTCTCATTTTGTTTGTTATATTCAATAAAAAAAAAAGGAAAAAGAAAATAAAGCTAACAGACCATTGGTAAATATTCCATCAAGAAACTCATCTTGTTGCACTGATTCGAAGTTTGCATAAAGTTTATTTCTTGTTGTTTTGAAATGACTTGGCATGTCTTTCTGGTCGATACCAATTCCAATGATGGCCAATCGCTTGTTTTTCTCGACGCTATCGATTAAACTCGTGTCTTTTACAATGGAAAGCATTTGGGATTTGATAGATTCTTTCGTCATGATTGCACATATCATATCTGAAGAATTGCATAAACGACTAAGTTCCTTAAAAATGTTACTTCCTGGTTTATAGTCGCGCATATATCTCTTGATTGTACACTTCTCATCGTATATGCCTTTTATCCAATCCACTAGTTTATTGGTTTCTTTTTGAACTTGTGTCATAGAAGCATCCATGCTATCATCATAGATTAAAAAAACTTCTTTTTTTTTCATTAATAAACCATCCATCTTCGCACTCATCTTTCTTACGTGTCCGATGTATTACTTTCACTATTTAAACTGAGTTATCGCCCTTACATCAAACCTGCTTCAAGCTAACTATATTGATTTTGTTTGGAAAAAATAGGACTATCGTTATAGTCACACACAGTTTACTTGAGTTTAACACAGGTATGAGGCAGCCAGTGAGGATAGAATTTGCTCATCAATAGTAATGGCTTGCAAGGCTAGCTCATTAACCATTATCTAATAATGGCGATGAGATTTTTGTGCACAGATATTCGTAAAATGATTTTCCTGAATGGCATCCAAGTGATACCATTATTTTTATTTTGCACGTAAAATTATTATAATCCTATATCTAACTGTTAAAAAACACATTTTTTTTTAATTTTATCTGCTTTTATGAATGGTTAAAGACAGGAAATCAGAATTATTTCCCTTTTATACAGCAATACAAAATTAATTAGCAGTTTTTAAAAAGAAAAGAAAATTGTTTTAAAAAGGTCCACGCTCGAAAAAGGCACTAAACTTGACATTTTTCGATTCCACAAACATGTATTTATTTAATAAAAAACTTACGAAGAACAAAGGAATGAATTTCAAAATCTCACTGAAAACCTAAAACTAATAAAAGTAGTTATTTTGTAAAATAATTATGAACATATTTTTGTCCATTCTGAAAGACAATAATGTGTATTTATTAAAATAAGGAAACACGAACTGTCAGATTTTTTTTTTTTTTTTTTAGTTTTATTGAATTAATAATTCAATAAAACTAAAAATTAATGAATCCGTATGTTCACACTTGATATTGCATAAATCTTTTCCTGAAATAGCATCTTCAGGTAGTTTTCGATAAGAGTCTAGAATCGGGGTCATAATTCCCATGCGCAAAATATCGAGTTAAAATTTATAAATATCGTTTATTATTTGATTTTTTTTTTCGAAATATATATTCAGATATATATTCCCATTCGTGCGAATGCTTATTGGTTCCATTTCCTCTGAGAAAACGCTTTCTAGATGAAACCAGCTCTTTTCTATTGTTTGAGTATCAACTGAAGATATTTTTCCTTCATCTGGTTTTAGGACATCTCCAAACACATCCATCATGATAATTTTTGAATACCAAGGTCATATTGCAGTTGTGGGTGAATAGGTTGTTTTTCCTTATACACGTCGGCGGCCACCAAATGATGTGGGGTCACTCACATCATAGCAATACAAATTAGCCTCCTGTTCACGGAGATAAAAGCTTACTTGACAGGAAATAAAACATACAGAAATAACAGGGAACCATGGTAATTTGTATGTTAATTTCATACAATTTATTCATATTTTTCTTGTGTGTATTGGTATGTATTTTTACGTTACAATGGTTTTATGGTATATGTGATAAAATGGAGAAGTATTATTACACGCCATATCACAGAGAGAAGTTGGATACGTGTTGCCCGTACCAAGGTTTGTGACAAAGAGATCGAATTCAACTTCTTTCGGTGGGATGTCCGTATTTCTGTTAGGAACACTTTTTGTTGCAGGCCGGAAGAGTTTTGTTATTCTTAATTTTTATTCAATTTATTTTAATCGACGTTTAAATATTCTTGTTTTATTTTATTTTATTTATAATTTGCATTATTATTATTATTATTTATTTATTTATGTATTTATTTATTATAATAATGTCCTAACACAGCAACAATCTTCATAGGTTCTTTGTTCTGCAACTACCTTGTTTTCTTCAAAAAATTTTAAAAGTTCTCCTTGTTCTTCAAAAGTTCCAGCTAATTTTCTACATTCATTTTTGTGCATGCGAATTAGGGTCCCAATTCTAAACTTTTCCCGTTTTTTATTTATATAATTGTCAAAATATTTGAACACTCACCAAATTAGTGGAAAGTGGTGTGTGAAACATACGCCCAAAATATTTCCACAAATTTTTCTAATAAACTGAAATAATCTATTTAGTATGCAATTAATTTATTAATGAATCTCGTTGGGATTGGATAATTGCCCGATTTTTGACAAATACTTTAAAATGGTGGTAGCGATCTTTTGCTTTCATTTTGGTGGTTTTTAAACGTATAGGTACCAATAAGTTAGCATTTTGTTTTCTTGAAAATGAAAGTAAGTTCGTTCTAATAATTAAATATTACATTAAAAACTGAACATAAGACAGAGTTTCGTAATATATATATATATATATATATATATATATATATATAAGAATAATAAATTATATAATATAATTTATTATTCTGTTTTATTTGATTTTAATTTCAGGTAATTTTTGAAGATGTTAATATTTAAAAGCTCAGAAACATTTATTGACACAAATATTTTATATCCGGAAGTACGACTATTGACACAGAGTTTTACATTGTCACAGCTTTCGAAAACTACTAAAGATTTCAAAGATTTAAAATGCCTTCAAGAAATGTGTTTGTACTTTATAACTATGGTGAAGGTCGAAATGCAACGGGTGATCAGCAAAGTACCTCTGGTTTCGTTGATCATTTAAAACTTATCTACAATGGTCCTGATTGTAATGTTACGAGATACAAGAAGGACTTCTTACCAGGATTGAGGAGCTATGACACCTTGACTGACGAAATGAATAAGGCAGATATCATATGTTGTATATTGACTAAAGAAAGTGATAATAATGAATTTTTAAATCAAGCGGAGCAAATTTGTTTTATGAACAACAAACAATTTGTCGTGATCGGTATCGGAATCAAGGAAAATGAAATTCCAGTAATATACCAGATTCAAACCAATAGATGTTTTGCCAATTTCGAAGAAGCTAAAATGGATACACATTTTCTAAATGGTATTTTCGGAAGACCTGGTAAGCAGTTTTTAAGATAATTCTCTGTATAGTGTATACAAATAAAGAATATATATAGGTATGTGAGTGTGTGTGTGCGTGCGCACGTGTCTGTATGCGAATCATAAAAATATAGTTTTAGACTATGCTATATTTATGGCTAAATGTGAATCAGGGATAGAGCGGCTTAAACGCAATCTTTAGGTCACCTTTTTATCATATATATATATATATATATATATATATATATATAGGTACTGCCAAGGTATGTTCAATAATTCGTCAAAAAACAGCATAGTATGATGAAAAAATGCCCCAAACTTAAAAACAAAGTTTTAAAAGTCTGTTATTAATAACAGAAAAGACCAAAGCATTTTTTAAATTATTTTTTAAAATTTTTATTCCTTTCTATCACGTTTGAAATTTTGGTTGAAATTCGTGTTTTTTTTTTTTTACATCAGCAGCCGCATAATATTTAACATTAGTTTTTTTAGGGCTTTTTTTCTGATGAAAAACACATTAATTTGGAAATTCTTGCAAAAATCAAATAATTGTCTGATTTTAATGAACCTTTCAGAACTTATTCAAGAATTAATAAAATTATTTTGGAAATGTTTGGTTTTAGAAAATCGTGTTTATAGAAATTCTTGTAAAAAACAAATAATTGTCGGGTTTTAATTAAATTTTCCGGACTTATTTACAAACGAATGAAATTATTTTTGAAATTTTTTTATTAGAAAATTTTGGAAAATATATTTTTTATTTTGCAGGTATTTCCCCCCATTACTTAATTTTATGAAAGCTTGAGGAATTTAGAGAAACAATTTTTAGTGACTATATTAGTCAAAAGTACAATTTTTTTAAGTATTTAAATCACCGATTTTATATTGCAAAATCGAACACGGTCTTACTGAAAATTTGTTTCTGAATCAAAAAATAAAAAACGCAATAAAAGTAAGACATTATTTAATTAGAGAAGATTTTAATTGCTTTCATGAATAATATATATTAAAGACAATATAGTCTAAAGAAAAAAATTTTCGATGGAAAATGAATTTTTACAAGATTTGTTTTTTTATTTTTTATGATTTTTTACAATTTAAAATCGAATAATTTATAAAGTTTTGTAATCATTTAAAGTTAAATTTCAATTTCTTCGGGAATATTGTTATTAAGTAAAACTGTTGTGGTTAGCTCTCCTTAATTCCCTAAATGTTCACTAGGGGCGCTCTCCTTACACTATAAATACTGGGCGACTTCTTGCCTCGTTCTCTTTACTTTACATTTCAGCGGACACATTTAAAAATGTCTGGTAGAAATCAGCGTTTTCGCCCACTTATGGGAAAACGCCATTAAACACATATACACGTACGTACGAACATTCACCAAAATGCAAACTCATTATGTCCACACACAAACACAAATGTTGATGTCTTTATCACTTGTAAATTTCTTGTTTAATAGATATATTTGTTGACATATGTCTATATTTTTGAGATGAGGTATTATGTACCTCATTTACATTATTCGGACTATTGTCCTCATCTTTGCTTCCATGTTTATCACAAAGTTTTGGCCATTGTTTGCTCCGGTCTTCTTCAGGTGGTTGAAATGTCGAACTGAATTTCTCACACTGTTGTAGACTGTTCTAGTTCCACGTACCATGTCTAATAGATGTCAGTTATCTCCCGTTAATTCCCCTCTGAAAGTTCTCTACTGCCTTAACCAGGTATTGAACTCACACTCTTTGGATCCTGTCACTGGATCTAACTAAATCGCCTTTATCCACTGTGCCATGTGTATGAATTTCTGGGTATTATAAACCTAATGTCTTCAGCAACCAATACAATATGGGAACCAGTAATAAGGAGTGCCAGAGAAAAGCGATAATAACAACAAAAATTGCAATATGAGCTCTGGTAAAAAACATGAATGATAGCAGCAAAAATATTATCGCTATTGTAGTTGGACCTTCTTCTGGCAGGAATAAACAGAACGTGTTCCTAATTCAACAACACTCAAACCCACATGGTCCACTACAAAACTATATTTTAAAGCTTATTACAATCTGAAGATCCCGACTATTTTAAAAAGAATTTCGATTTGTTTTTATATCGATGCAGAATTTCTGAAATATGGGTAAATCTATTCTTAAAAGGTCACGTGTTTTAAGGGTTGTCCCCCACTTACGGCAAAAAATAACAAAACCCTAATAAAAATTGCCGTCTACTACAGTTAACTACGAACACGTTCGGCGGTCAATCTGCCGTGAATAAATCGATTAACACGTAAAAAAATAAGACCTCGTAGTTAAATGTTTGTATACAACATTTATACTATAAAGTAATATTTATTTCAAATCAGAACTTAACTCTAAATTTACTAATTTTCTCCAAATAACGTTTCAGAAATATATATTTTATTTTTGCCAGATTTTTAAAACAGAAAATTAAGTTTTGTTTATAAATGTCTAAAAAATGGCTGACGTGATCGATTTTACTGAAAAAAATAGGCCACTCTGTTCTAATCAATATAATTTCTGTTTGAAACACACCAAAATATGGATGACCAGAATTTACATAAATTTACGAAATTTTTTTTATTTTAGTTTTTAACTACCTAATATTTTTACAAATTAACATATTTTCAGCAATTATTTAATATTTTATTGACTTTTAGTTAGGTTTCATGATGCTTTATGAGACTTGCGTTTTGTCTCTAAGTTTTGTTCTTAAGTTTATTAACTTAAACAAAAAATTAATTAATTGAAGTATGACCCAAATTAAAATAAATATATAAAATAAAAATATTCAGTGAAATAGTAATTTAAAAAAATTAAATCTTGCTTTGAAATTTTGAAGGAATGGTTTGCAAAAACGTTAATAATTAAATAAATTTGAATAAGGAATGTGAAAAAATATGCAGTGCGTCAGACGACACTTAAATCACGTGACCTTTTTAAGGATTATGTCATGTATAGCTTCCCATAGGTAAAATTGGGAATGTTTATACACTAGAAATTATCTTTTAAAATATTTTTAAAAATATATTGGCTCGAACGACTGTTATGAGCTTTTCAATTTTTGACTCGTAAATGTACTTTTCACTTAACAATATCACCAACCGCCGACTTGAAAGCAATGAAGAATTTTAAACGATTTTTTAATATTATAAATTGTTTAATTAAAATTTTAAAAAATGAAAACAATTCTTATAAAAATTAATTATTCATCGAAAAAAATTTTCTTCTTAAGACGATAATGTCTTTAATAAATCTTATTTAATTAAAGAAATTAAAAGCTTTTTTAATTAAATAATGTTATAGTTTTATTGCATTTTTTAATTTTTTATTCAGAGCAGATTTTCGGTGAAAGGAGCAACTGTTTTACAAAAAAAGAAAAGAAAAGAAAATGATGATTTACTTTTTCCAAGGAGTCCTGCTTTTAGTCAATAAAAAAAATCCCCGCACTAAAAATTTAATTTCTCGAAATTTCATGAAATTAAGTAAGTGGATGGGTAACAGATGTAAAAGAAATATTTTTGTCTAAAATTTTCTAAAGCAAAATGATTTTCATTTCAAAAATGATTTTATTCATTTTTAAATATGTCTTGATGGTTTCATTAACATCCGACAATTATTTGATTTTTGCAAGAATTTCCAAATTAATGTGTGAAAAGGCGCAAAAAACTAACCTGTATCATTGGTTCGGCCGCCGACATAAACAAAACAAGATTTTAACCAAAATTTCCAATGGGCTAGAAAAGATTAAAAAATTTCAAAAAATAATAATAAAATATTTTGGTTTTTCCTCTTAAAAATAACATAGATATTTTGATGACAAAACTCTTTTTTTAGTGAGTTTGGGGCCTTTTTTCACCATGCTATGCGTTTTTTTTTTTTTTTTTTTTGTTTTTTTTTTTCGTGAAAAAGTGAAGGTACCTATCAAAAATTAATTTTTAACCTTTTGCATACCGAATTTGTGGAGGTACCTATTAGGTAAAGCCATTGTTTTTTTCCGTAATAAAAGTAAATACTCCTGTTTTAAAATATTTGCCAAAAATCAGGAAATTATCCGTTTCAAACAACACCTTTTTTACTTATTTATGAATAAATTGTATACTGAATGAGGTATTTTATTAGAAAACTTTGTTGAAATATAGGCGATATCTTGTATGTATTTTTTAAGTTGGTGTTCGTCAAATATTTTTACAGTTATATAAAGAAAAATTTCTGAAGATGTTATTTTAGTAAAAGAAAAAATGAAATATAAAGTGTGAATATCTGGAAAAGTCATCCCTAATCTTACCAAAATAATTCAATAAAACTCAAAAAATCAATACGTGAGCAACGACGAAGTTTGAAAGAAAATGGAAATAAAGATGAAACTTATACTTAAAATGAAGAAGAAACAGTTGAAATTTCTCTGTCAAACAATGTGTTTACTGTTATTATGATGCACTCTAAATAAATTGTATTTGCTAAATTACTTATACATTGGCATTAATAACTGTACTTATATTTTAACGTAACATTTTTATAAAAGGGTACATATATTCGAATTTGTAGGAAAAGTGTTTCATGTTGTAACCTTTATTTCATTTATTTTTAACTATTTGTTCAGTATAGTGGACTTCATTCCCTGTTATTTATCCTTCAAAAATTTTAACAACAATAATAAAAATGTATATTTGATGATAGTTTTATGCTGTTATTCTTTTCTTATTTATTGACTGATTTCTATTAATCATTTAAATAAAAATGCGTCAAACGAAAACTTTTTCCACGTTGTCATACATTTTATCCCAAAATTGTTCTTGATATAAAAAAATTATATATCGTTATTATCAATTATATATATATATATATATATATATATATATATATATATATAAAATTAGTCCTGGGTATGACGATAAACTAAATCCGGCAGCAAGACCTCCTAATTGCTGTTCTCTCATGTCTACCTTGACCCGGGGTGGTAGAACCTGTTAGGATCCCAGCTATGGTCAAATAGTGAACTCTCAAACACAGATCAAAACACTAAGGGAGTATGAAGATCTATTTTTTATAGCGAAATTACCAGCAATACATTTTTATAAAAGAATTTACTAACAGTACGTGTTTGCAGTGAAATTATCAGGAATACATTTTTTTTTAATTGACAACACTACATTTTATTATCTACAAACTCTATATCTAAAAACATACGTTTGCCCTGAAAGTAGAAAATTACGTACAAAATATCTGTAACTGAAGACATAAAATTACGTACAAAATATTTCGATTTCGGCATTAAATAATCCATATAGGATGATATGCTGCTAAATAAAATCAACCAACCAAACAACGATATTTTTTGGTGTGGGGACTTGTATTTACACTTCGAGTAAACGTCTGAACAAAAGTAACTCTGGATGCCAATCCCCGAGAAAAGGACCAGTCTAAATTCTTCATCTATCTTCCGTTGTCTACCCCATAATATATTACTCTCAGAAATGTGCGTCGTACTGGCTAGATTAAACTCCTATATCCCCGTAACTGTTCTGTTATCTTGCTACGGCTTATTACTGGACATATAGTTGTGAGGATAGAGAGTATACTACATGTATAGCACAAGCATGTAATACTACTATGCATATATATATGAAGAAATCTTTTAGCAAGTCACACGGCAATAAACGTGTGGCAACGTGTGCTGATCTAACCGGATGGAAGTACTCAGCAATGAACATACGTGGGCGGCTCGAGTCTTGAGCGACTGCGCGGTGTACTATGGTTATGCATTGTTCACCCATACCGGTTCGTGTATTTTCTTCTTTATCTGCCGTATTGCCTCAGCTTGTAGGCGATCATGGCTCTCCACAACTTCCTATCCCTTGCAAGTATTAACAAATTTTGTCTTTCTGTTATTTCTCCTAAACTTTGTTCCACCATCCATTTACTCAAGCTCAATAAGTATGTTATGCTTTGTTTTCCTCAGTCACTCTTGTCCTTTTTGTTTTCATTTTCTCTAATACTTCATTGTTGCTCACATGTTCGGTCCACAGTATCCTTAGCATCCTTTTGTAGAATCATATGTATGTTGCTTCAAGTCTCTTCATCTTTGAGGAAATTGTCCCGCACTCAATGTTGAGTGAAATATATATCTTAGGCATGCCAGTTTGCTACAAGAAAAGGTTTTGCTGCTGCGTACCTTTTAGGATTGGAAGGTCATTGTATATTACGAGCTTCTTCCACAATAATCAAACGTTAAATTCAGACAACTACTGTTCAAAATTTGTGTAATTAAAGGCAGCTATCGATGAAAAATGCTTGGATTTGGCCAAATCTGAAGGCTATCATCTCTCATCAGGACATCACATCTCTTGGCAGATTCATTAGAAATTGCTATAGTACAGCACGGATGTTCTACTACACCCAGAGTACCCGCCTAAACTTGCACTTTCAGATTTCCACACTAAAGTCGGCTGAAAAGTTCATAAGCTAACCAAGATACCCTTATGGAACGTGAGCAAATGAGGTTTATTTTTCAACATCTTTCCCTTTATGGTTCCTATATTTCTTCCATTGGTGTTGTAGTGCTTGGATCCCATTGGCGAAGAAGCTTTCATCCTGTTGGTCAAGAAAGTCATCAACAGATATATGACATTATCATCACAGAGATATTGGTTTCCAAACAAGCGTTTTCATGTTGGAGAATAGATGATAGCCAGATGGGACCAAATCAGGAGAATAGGGAGGGTGATCAACCAGTTCAAAGCCACAGTCATGCACAGCAGCCATTGAAAACAAGGACTTGTGTGCTGGAACATTTTCCTGGTGTAATAAGAATCCTTTCGCCAGTTTTCCAAGGCGTTTGATCTTGATAGCCTTTCCTAACTGTCCCAGCTAGTTGGCATAGTACTCATCATTGATGGTGACCCTTAGATAGCAAGACGGAGGCACAGAGAGAATAATGACAGAGAGAAGAACTCGGATAGATAGATATAGATAGAGAGAGAGAGAGAGAGAGAGAGAGAGAGAAAGAATAAGAACTGATAGATAGATAGATAGATAGATAGATAGATAGATAGATAGATAGATACATACATACATACATACATACATAGTTCCTTTTATCGCAATATTTTTCTTAATTTTTTCTTTCCATTTCTAATTGGAATGATAACGAATTAACCTACGAGACAGAATGGTAGTTACATATCTAACATACGTAGATAGATAGATAGATAGATAGATAGATAGATATTTTTATCGTAATATTTCTCCCTAATTTTTTTTCTTTCCATCTATAGATGAACATTATGATGAGCAAGTAAACGCAAATCAAGAACAATTAGCAGGTAATTTCACATATTGACTACTTTGCACTTGTTTCATATATATATATATAATTGAGTTGAACAAACTTCATAACGCTTTTTAGTAGGAGGCGTTTGAAAACACGCTTTCGTTTCACACGAAATTTATGCTAAATATGTTCTGAAAGGTGACATTTCAACACTTATTTCCAATCATGCATAGATTGTGAATTTTAAATGTTTTTTTGTTAAAAGTGAAAATGGGGAACAATATGATGCATTTTCGTCGTGTGATGCTCTTTTATTTCCAGAAAGGGTAAAACAGCAAATAAAACTATTTGCCATTTATGGAGGTGGTGCGATAGCTGACAGTATTGTTTATATAGTAAAATGCTGAGACCTGGCTGCCAATCTAGTACTGCGCTTAAATTCTTAAAAGAGGAAAGCTCATCAGAACAATCGCTATGAAAATATTTATAGAAAAGTCACAGGGAAGCTACGTTATGGCAGTGTAAAGGTGATTGAAGTCGGAATGTCAGGTCAAAACCGATAACATTGCCCATTCTTCTTTGGATTCTTTCGATGATTTTTGCTGTTATAGCAGATGAGTCAACAATATTTAATACACGGACAAACAGTCATTTTTTGCCCACTTAACACATTTTAAATCATTTTCGATATCCATTTATTAAGACATTTCTCTAACTATTATATTTCTTTCCATTTTGAGATGAACATGGAGTTGAAGAAGTGAAACTAAACCAAGAAAAATTACCAGGTAATTACGCATCTTTGCTACTTTTTGTTAGTTTCATATAACGAAGAATAACATCATTTTGAGCAATAAATATTTGAGGACTTCCCAACATTAAATAAATATTTGGTCATTTTCTAACATCAGCATTTATTTGATAAAGGTAATAAAATATCTGAAATAATAAAATCTTTATGAAAATCTAGTCTAGCTATAAGTTTTATTGAATTTAATTTCAAACCTTTGACGAACAAAGCTCAACATGGTCATTTTATAGTATGTGTTCAGCTATTCATTTTTTCACACGAAATCCGTAATGAGATTTGTAGAGAAACGAAGCATATTTTCGAAATATATATTTTTATTCAATTATTTCAACTGAAGATATGTACTAATTTAATTTTTATTTACCGAAAATATTCACAATAGAATATTATTAAAATATACTTTTTTTGTTATCGAAAGTTATAGTGATGTCCCCTTAAAGCGTTTGTCTTTAATTCATTTTTACATTTTCCTTTCATTTTTAGGTGAAACTGAGGAAGTGAAAAAAACTCAAGAAAACCTATATGGTAATTTCATATCTTAACAGATCTAAACTGTTTTAATATTGTATTCTAACTTCTACTAACAACGTGATTGACTGATTCATTGTTTGATTTGTTTACAATTTATCAAACATTTGTGGGTTATTTAAAACCAAAACATATTTTGGATTGTAAATATAATTTTCTCTTTTTTTCGAGGGAAAATTGCATTGACAATTTCTTCAGAGTAACAATAATTTTTACAGTCTTACTATTTAACCCATGGCGGGGAATGAGTTGGATTCTTACTTTTTCAAGGTTATCTGCGCGTAAATGAATGTAACGAACTCGTCTAATTCCAAGACAAACAAGATGAGAATAAAATTTTAGCAACAATTTCCCAGTGTTAGTAGTAGTTGTGGGCATCACTTACATGTGCCACACCTCCGCTTTCTTTAATGTCATTGGTTAATAAATACATGATACTTATTATAGGACAATTTAACCATCGCAAGTAATTCAAATTTTTCTCTAAAATCACAGATTGGTCCATTTCCTGACCAATCGCGTATTTTAGTATCTTTTCTATATTTTTGGCGCCAAGCTATCCGGAGCCTACCCATCGTTATAAAAAGAATCTCGCTATCAACCGAAAGACCAGTAGCAGTTCAATTCTTGGAAAATAAGGCACGGCGCTATATTGACATTTTAATTCTTAATTATTACTAATTCGAGTAATCATACTAATTCTTGTTGATATCACTCATGAACATTACATCTTTCTACACTGATAAAACACTGTGGAACTATTCTTTATTTAGCTAAGACTTCAATTGAACTTTGTAGTTAAATTACATTCAATTTTGTACTCAACATTTATCAGCTAAATTTACCCTTTTTTATTACGGAAAAAGGGAAGCAACTTTCTTTATACTTATTGTTGAAATTTGTATACCATTGTTAATACAATATATTATTAATGTTCACTGAGCTTGATTGTTTTTCTCTCGTGTATCGTTGTTCATAAATTAGGGTGTTGTTTTACAAGAACACAGCCTTCTTTGATCTTGATTATATTCATGGTGACCCTAGCCAACATACTACACCCCTACATAGTCATTTAATAAAGCTTATAAAATACTTTTACAATTTTTAAATTGTTTTTAAGAATATTGTTCTTTGAAGAATATTAAAGTTTATTTGAGATGTAATTTTTACCTACTGATTCCGAAGTCAATCATAAGTCAGAATTATCATAGTCGTTTAGCGTACGATTTTTTTAATATTAGTTGATATTAATATTGTACACGAATTGGACAAATTTACTGAGAAAAAACAGTGTATTTACCGAATATTCACTATTTTCTATCAGCTATTTAAACTGAAAATCATTATTTCAATTTTGATACAATTTTAATTTTCACCGCGATGATTACGATATTGGAATTGCTTATTTTGTAATTTTCAGTATCCATTTGCCTTCCGTTCTTACTATGAGACTGTTGAGATGTTGTGAGTATCCCGCGTGTCGGTGTATGAATCAAGACAAACACAGTTGTAGAGGAAAATACTGGTATATTTGTAAAAGCAATTAACAATAGAGTGATTATTAGTAGAACGAAGGTTGGTTAGTACGAAACAATATCCAAAGTCTATAGTCCAACGGTATGGAACGGGTAAGCTTATCTGGACTGCTGTCGCTGACGCTCCCCCGTCCTCTCTCTAGAGCTGACTTAGATAAGAGGGACCAGTCCATTTCTAGTTAGAAGGTGGGTGCGCCCCAACAGAGACACAAATTTAAACTGAATGAAAATGCACTTCTTCTACAGATCGACCTCCAATTTCATTTTATAATATATTTTTAACAATCTTTCGCCGTTCACACACTTATACAGAATAATAATTCTATAGTAAATTTAAGACTTATGAAAAAATAATGCAGTTATCTGCCGAAATAAGCTATTATCCTCAGTATTTAGATGAAGAGGAGAACTACATTAAAAATTCTTTCAGGCTTCTCTAATACACTAATTACTTCATATTCAATGCGAAACGAAAGGCTCAAAAAATATTTCAAAACAGAAAAGTGGTCCTTCCTGACAAACCCAATGAATCAAAAAAATATATTGTTCTACCCACCAACAGTATTAAAGAATTTACCTAAACTCAACATAAAATTTGTCAAAACTACGTCTAAAACAATAAAAGGCTTAATACAAAACTAAATAATAAGCTAAAACGTGAAGGAGAAATTTACTTTATTGCCTGTAATAATTGCTACAAGGAATACACCGGAAAAACCTCAAATAATTTAAATAAAAGATTATGAACACAGAAAGGATATTTTAGAAAACAATACATTAACAATACAGTTGATCGCCATAACGAGACTGACCACAATTTTGATTTAAAAATGCTACTCTAATTAAACAAAAAACAATTTACTTAGACAAAAATGTCTTTAAAGTGCTTTAATCGTTAGATCATGCACAATAAAATTGCGGCCAGATTCTTACAAAGTTTCATCTTTCTTAGCAGATATTAATATGGAATATTTAATAACAAAAGTGATGGAAGCATAAACAAAAAGAAAAGGGAATCTAAATGAAATCGGCTGCTAGATTATATACCCAAATATTAACAAATATATATTTTAAATTTAGAATACCCGTCGTCTCTTTTTTGTTCTTACGTATGTGTAATCGTATCAACGTAAATGTAAATTTAGTCCTGTCGAGAGTTACCTCCCCCTAATTTTCGAAATTTGCGATAATTTTTTATCACTCAATTACTCACATCTTACGCACATTCACTCATTATACATACTTTGAACCAAAAAGGTTTTCACATTCATTTGTCACACACATTATTGTCTTTGTCGCTTGTATATCTTTGCTGTTAATATATTATCATTTGTTTGTACATACTGAGTGTCCATAAATTTCGTGTGCGCTTTAAAAAAAATTATAACTATATTTAATTTGTAAAAAGGATTAGAAAGAAGTAAATCTATATTTTTAAGGTTTTATTGAAATTTTATTTAAGTTTCCACATGTCCTCCATCATTGACAATACAAAGGGTAATACGATTTTGCAGTCCACGGAAAACATTTGCCAACTGATTTACAGTAACGTCTGAAATCACATTAGTTATTTTAGCCATACTTAAAACTGGGTACATTAAACTTTATAACATTTTTTACAGAGTATTTCTATCGCAAATACAAATAAAGTTATAAATTTTTTAAAGTGCACACGAACTTTATGGACACCCTGTATATATTGGTTGTTGTCGTTTCTTTGCATTTACGTGGCCTTACATCCGGAGTCTGCCATGTTTGTTGTGGGCATTTCAGGAAACACGTTTATTTCTCAACTCAAACACCGACGTGATTAACGCCCGCACTAAGTTGGGAAACGCATACACCGGCCCACAACAGTCCAAAGAAGTCTTAGGAAGGACAAAACGCGCCACGCGATAACTTTTGCCATACATCTTTGCCTTAAAACTGTTCGTTACAGCTCAATTAAAAAAACTCATACGTGTAGAAAATACAAGTCTAATAACCTCATTCACATGTAGAAAAAAAGATTAAAAATGATGGAAGCATTAATAATAAAAAAGAAAAAGTCAACACTCAGTAGCATCAACTGTCAGCACGACCACAATGCTCTGTTATGGAAATAATAAAACATTCCCATCACGATAGAAACATATTAAAAACGTCTAGACATTTTAAAAATAATTTTTAAAAAATCCTTGATAATGGCTAATTGAATAGCCGAAAGCGCTCGGATATGCAGAACATTTTAACACTTTTTAAACAATTTATGTCCAGAAAAGGAGACAGTACTTTGTCAGTCGTCTTTTTGCGAAAGTTCATTTTTGTTTTTCTGTTCCTCCCCCTGCCCGATATTTTCGAATGTTCCTACATTCGTTGGCAAGGGTTTCGTTTCTTGTCTGTTTTTATTCTGGCTTTCCCTAGTTTATTGAAACCAAGTTCCAACAAAAAAAAACTGGAATTTGCATCCTTGACAACGAATGTATCAGATTTCGAAAGTACCCGGAGAAAAAAAGAACAGAAAAACAAAAATGAACTTTGGAATGTTTACCGATTAAATAAATCATCTAATTCAGATATTAGAAAAACTTTGGATACAGAGAACTTATTCAATAAATCTTGTTTGAAAGAATTCTTGCTGCCTAAATACACTATGTGTGTGTGTGTGTGTGTCAAAAGTGAAGTTTACATTTGCATTATCAAAAATGAAAAATGGGTTTGAGTTGTCAAATTTATTGCTCGCGATATGATACACATTAGTTTCAAATATCTTGATGCTATCTATTAGTTTGTGACGCCATATTTTTAATATTAATATATTTTATATATATATATATATATATATATATTTTATATGTTATAATAAATTGAATAGAAATATATTAATGCAAAGTTGGTTATTTTTATAGTTAAAGCGTTTACTAATTGCATCTGGTTTTAAAATGTATTTGAAATGTTAATACTTGTTGTGCTTGTTAGTGGTGTCAGAGTTATAAATATTGTCAAGTTAGTCTACGAAATAATGTGGTAATTGGCCAGGCAATAAATAAGTTATTTGATTTTTTAATTATTAGAGAAACATTTTATAAATTAGAAAGGTTTTCATAAACCAAATTAGTGTGTTTCAGTTTTGACTTTGTTGTAATTGAGTTATTACGATAATATTAATAGTTTTTTTTTACTTTATAAAGGAAAAGAAAATATTAAACTTGTTAATTGCTATATAAGTAATATTAACTTATTGTTGTCAGTAGGTGATATGCATATTAATTTCCTTATAATCTTTTCTTCTAATTAGCAATTCTGATATGATTGGTTTTGAGAGAATTATTTTATAGTATTTTATATTGTTTTTTATATTATGTTTTATATTATATTGTTTTGCCCATATTATTTTATTGCTTATTTTTTCTAAGGTTACTTTGTTAAGTTTACCTATTACATGATTTGCGAAATTATTGATTTATACTGTAAGTTCTTCATAAGATATTGTGTGTGAATAAAACATCACATGTGCTCTCTTTATTAAATTATTTATCACAGCAATATCGAATTTATATGGTCATTGAATATTGCAGTTTAAACAGATGCGTTTAAATTTGCCGATTTTTTTTTATGAACGGAAGTCTTAAAGTTATTATTCGAATCATTACACGTAAAAGGGTGATTTTATTATTGACGTCACGTTCACATGCGAATTTAAGAATTTAATTATTTTCAAAAAGTGCCTTAGATTTTTAACTACGTCGACATTTTTAGTTAATATAAATTTATCATAAAAAATAGCATAGTCAAACAGTAAGGCGATCTTGAAAGAATTAGATATAGCAGATGCAGAGAGGAGACCACAGGAATTCTTATAGAAGGTAGTAAAGAAAAGCGAGAAGAAAGTACTAACCATCAATTGTTTGTTAGAAGATAGCATGTATGGTTGTCATCTCAAGGAACAGTCCAAGATACGAACACAAATTAAAGAAACCAAAAGCAAGCAAGTAGGAAAATTTAAATATTTAGGAAATGTTTTAACAGAGAACGGGAAATGTGACACCGAAATCCAACGGCACATAAAGGCGAAATGTGCTTTCCTGAAGTTAAGCAAAGTGATAAGAAACGGGAAATTTTCGTTAGAGAAAATGAAGAGTATTGAATATAATAACGGTCCTTCTACAAGGCAACGAATGCTGGGCAATCTCCTCAAAGACTTGAAGCAACAGAAAGGTGGTTCTATAGAAGGATGCTGAGAATACCATGGACTGAGCATGTGAGTAAGGAGAACAATAGGAACAACAATAAAACAATAGGACAAGAAGACACTTATAATTAGCCTCAGAAATAGATAATTGAAAATTCTAGGGCA
The DNA here is from genome assembly GCA_903632075.3 of Acanthosepion pharaonis. Classification (NCBI taxonomy): domain Eukaryota; kingdom Metazoa; phylum Mollusca; class Cephalopoda; order Sepiida; family Sepiidae; genus Acanthosepion; species Acanthosepion pharaonis. The sequence goes on along the minus strand of CAHIKZ030005193.1, from coordinate 200,925 downwards.
CATAATTGAGATAGATGTCTTATAGAGAATTTGAAACTCACAGGACATATTGATGGCAAGAGAGACAGCATAAAGCAGCGAATAACCTACATAATAAGCTTGTCTAAATGGTTGGCAAACAGAGAATAGGAGAGATACTTAAAAGACAAACTTTATTAAAAGTTATAAAGGACAGGAAGTAGTAGAGAGCCATTATCACCCATGACCTGAAGGGATACGGCACATAGAAAAAGGTTTTAATTTAATTTTTGTGAATGTGCATAAAAATTCCGAAAATATTATAGCGATATGTAAACCCATAGATATCCCATGTTTGTATAAACATATTTTATATCACCCCCACCACACATACACACACATATGCATGTATATATATAAGTAAATAGATAGATAGATAGATAACGAACAGACATAGAGAGAATGAGATAGATAGATAGATAGATAGATAGATAGATAGATAGATAGATAGATAGATACTGAGCCATACAAACTTTGTTTAAATGTTATTTAGTAATTACCTTTAGTTTTCAATAGTTTTGTATTATTGTTTTTTTTAAGGTTATTTGATATGTTTATTTGTTACATGGTTTGTAACATTATTGTCGATTAATATTTGTTTTGTATTTTAAATTTATTAATAATGTGCAAAAAGATATTAAGTGTTTATAGATGGATATTTTATCGCAATATTTTTCTTCAATTCTATCATTTTTCTTTCCATTTCCAGATGGACATGAAGTTGAGGAAGTGAACGCAAATCAAGAAAAAATATCTGGTAATTTCCAATATTGTTGATTGATTGATTAGTTGTATTGAATTGTAACAATAGTCCAAATATATTTTAAAAGCTGATATTTCAATACCTCTTCCTATACGATTTGTGTGTGGATTTGAAATTTTAAATGTTTTCACGTTAAAAGTGAAAATGAGGGAAAGGAAATACATTTTCCTTCATTTGAATCCTTTTATTTTCGTGAAGGAAAAAACACTGTAAAAACAGCAAAAAAAAGAAGATATTTGCTATTTATGGAATTGGTGTCATAGCTGAGAGTACTGTTGATAAAAGGTTCAGTCAGTTATGTGCCATGTGTGATACACTCTTAGGCAATCATATATATTTTGATATATGACTGACGAGGCAGATTTTCCCCACAGTAGGTTGCCATTTCTTTCTGCGATATAACCCGGTGGGAGGGGGGAAGAAAAGGATTCATACGTAATTGAATGTAATGGATTCGACTGGAATTTGAACTCGACTCTCCGATTCCTCAATCTGAGCCACTATCCATTACTCCACCGTGCCTCCAATAAAAGCTTAAAAGTAGAAATTTTGTTTTGGAAGCTGAAAAAGTTCCGACAGGCTTGCAGCAGTTGATGATGACCAAATCGCAACGTAAATTAAAACTAATTCAGATATCCTAGAGGTACAAATATCACATAATTGCCTTGTAAGTCGTTTGAAATACGTGAATAACTCCGACTTTTGGGTTCTTCATAATTTAGTCTAAAAAATATAATAAACAGCATTTCCATCTGCGATTCTCTGCTCAAACGAAACAAAAACGACACATTAAAAAAAATTTCGCCGACGATAAAAAAGTGTTTTTACAAGGTTGAATGAAAAGGGTCCTTGGGAAAACGAAATGCCTGTTTGCATCCAAGTAAGTTGATGGTGTGTATCTAGTGGGATTGGAATTAAATTGTTTATTACGAGCCTCTTCCGCCAAATCAAACATTGAATTCAGACAAGTACTTTGAGAAGCATCTGTTCTTCTTTACGGCAGTGAGTGTTCGATGATTTCCTCAAAGATGAAGAAGTGACTCGAGGCAATGGAGATGTGGTTCTACAGAAGGATGCTAAGGATATCATGGACCGAACATGTGAGCAACGATGAGGTCTTAGAGAGGTTACAAACAAGAAGACGTACTTAACATCATAAAGAGGCAGCTGGAGTTTTTGGGACACATAATGAGGGAAGAGGGCCTGGAGAATCTGATATTCACGGGTCGAATAGAGGGAAAGAGAGACAAGAGAAAGCAGCGCGTGACATACCTGACGAGCTTGAGCTGGTGGATGACAGAATGTGGTCTGGGGGAGGAAGCAGAGGGAAGGAACTTCTTGAGAGCTGCAAGGGATAGAGGGTGGTAGAGATACATGATCGCCTACGTCCTGAAAGGACATGGCACATAATAAGAAAGAAAGAACTTTCCGGAATTGAACAGATTAAAGGCAACACCCGATTAAAAGCATTTGGAATTGGCCAGTGTGTTGTGTGTCATCCTGTGTCAGGGGACCGCCAGATGTCACGTCTCTTCTCAACATCGACAGAAATTGGTATATAGTTTAGCTGGAATACTCTACTACACCCACTTAAATAAAACCTTCGGATTACTACTTATTCTTAGCTCACTGTGATGGTGTTCTTTAATAAAGGTCATGCCATATTAAATCTCCTGCCAAGGAACTAGTGGCCTATCTCAAATCTCGTCGTTTTATTTGGATAACATAACATTCCTTTGGAATTCAGGGAGAGAAACAAAAAATAAACAAAAGATGCTTACAATTCACTTTAAAATAATTTGTATAGGCAAACATTAGGGCTTTTGAAATGAGGACTTAAATTAGTCAGATCAAATGTTCGCCAAATGAAGGTAAGAGATTTGACCAGATGAAATACGTTGAAAGAAAAACAAAGTATGGATAACTATTGTAGTTAAACCTAATAATAAGATTTATTTTTACATAATCTGTATTTCTGTTTCTAACAAATGAAAAAAGTTTGAATTTTTACCACGCTTCTTATGCCGAAATATGACATTTTAATTTTACTTCATATAACAAAAAAATTTAGTAATCCTATTTCTTTCTGTTACAAAGTCTCTCCCAAGAAAATTAATTTTAATAATGTTTTCCTATGTTTCATTTTTAACAGACGTTTTTTTCCGAATACTTTTTCCTTCGATTCTGTTTTTATACTCCAAAATTTATTTTAAAATGCTAGTGTTAGTTATATAAAGTCAATGTAACATTTTTCATAACAATTATATATTGATTATAAAATTTAATTTTTTATGAGTAATTTTTTTCTTTCTAAAAGATATTTTTTAAATATTTTGAATTTTAGTTTAGTTTCCGTTAAAAAACATAAAATAGGAACAAACATGATCTTTTTTGCGACAAAAATAATGAAAAATCGTTAATTAATAACGTTGCTAAGTAAAGTTAGTGTCATAATTAAATTCAATAAATTTAATTCAAAATTTTTATATATAATATGTAAGCCTACTGCTAATCACGCATTTTTAGAGTCATATTTTCTAGGTACTTCTATAATCAGAAAAAGTTTATTTATGACAAAATAAGTCAGAATAGTAATAATTACTCTATTTCTAAACAACAAAACAAAAATTTAATTTTATGTTTATTTTGTTTCATATCATTTTTTTTTTTTTTGTTCCAGAACTTATAGTTCCGATATGCTTTTAGCTTCATTAAAATTATGGAGAATTAATTCAAAGATTAAAATGCATATAACATTTTGTACATCCTTGATAATTGGGCGGGAAGTGATGGATTCGATTGTATATTAATTGTAGTAAGACCTTTGTAAATAAAAAATATACCAAGATAAAAAGGAATAAATTTTTTAGCTAAATTAATAATGCACTTAATGCCTACTTTTTTTTATTATACTAAGCCGTCTACAGCAGCAGACTACTGCAAATTCAGACCGAAGTTAAAAATCATCGCCCCTCCCTAGTGGAATGATGAGATAGGCCTTCAGTTCTGGACGAAAGATGCACAATATTATGGCCTTTAGTAAAAAAGACCATGCGTGCTACAAAATTCTCTGAATTCAAATAACTTCAATTTGTTAAAAGCCTGTAAAATCACTAAGATCAATTCAACACTCATTCTGGGTGGATGGAATCATGAAGCTGCCTCAAAGATTGTAAAATGGGCAGTAGTGCTAAATGGCACATATATGATTGAATATATATATATATACATATATATATACATATATATATATATATATATATATATATATATATATGCACACACAAAATAACTTAATATTGTCTAGTGTATATACTGTGGAAAAAGTTAACCTCAATTTTGGATAAGTCAAAGTTAATATGAATATATCATGTAAATTATAGCAAGGGTAAATATTAAGATTTTTCAGATTTGACACAAAGATCTTGATAATATTGAACAGATAGACTGACATATAGCTATCCCATCAAAAATATTGATTGTGATATATATATATATATATATATATATATATATATATATATATATATATATATATATATACAAATACAAATGTAAAAGGACGAAGAGTAAGATTTCAGCGTTCAAAACGTTAATTTGAAACAGGGTTTAATACAAAAGTAGAGCCATAAATATTTATTTGTTATGCAGGGTTACATTAGAACATCCACATATGTGCATGTTCTAATGTAACCCTGCATATATATATATATATATATATATATATATATATATATATATATTAACCCTGAAGATCCATTAGGTAAAATCTTGGTAGGTAGTTTCTGATCACTACAATTTTATATATCTATCTACCTATATATATATATATATTACATGAATCATTCATACAAAAAGTAGATTAGTAAAGTTAATGTGTATAAATGGCGAAAAACTTCTTCGTAAACAAATTTTTAAAGTTGCATTAATCTTTGAATCACTCGATGAATGTTATGATCCCTGTTTTTAATAACTTCAAGTTGTATAAGGTCTATTTTTAATCTGCTAGTACTTTCGGCTGTACAATCAGCCATCCTCAAACATGGAAATTATTTTGTTTTTAGTATATCCAGGTAATTGCGGACACGAAAAATTAAATGCGAATCGAAATATGTTTTTTTAGAAATGTGCCATTGTTAACGGATAAAAACTTATTTGTTTGCGAAGAAGTTTTTCGCCATTTATATCATTAACTTTACTAATCTACTTTTTGTATGAATGATTCGTGTTTGAACGGCACCACATATTTGATTTAAAAAGAACTGATCCGACGTGCAAATTTTCGGGATAACAGCTACAACATTACTTTCTACTTATTGAACAATTTAGTTCATGCCACATTGACTGAAAAACTCCTACAACAAAAAAGTCTCAAATTACAATATGAGTAAAAAAACGCACTCTCTTAAATTTAAAAAAAAAATTCAACCTTAGCGTTGCGACTGCACGCTCCATAAGTTTTATCCGTTAACAATAACACATTTCTAAAAAACATAGCATTTTTATCTGGTAATTCCACATGTTGATTGCTTTATACAACAAATATGTCGAGAATAACACCGTTTTGGGCTATCGTTTCCCAGTGTTAATATTTATTTAATAAAGATTATAAAACGGTTTAAAATAGTAAAAGTGGTTTTAAGAAAAATTTCTTTTTTTGTTCTTTTTTCATTATTAATTGAGTTTATTTTATTTATTTAGAAAGAATATTAGAATAATTCAGAATATTTATTAGATAGATAGATAGATAGATAGATAGATAGATAGATAGATAGATAGATATATATATATTATATATATATATATATAAATGTTCTGTGCAAGAGGCTATCGATGCTTGTTAGGCGTCGATTAAGGCCTTGCTAGGATTTTAGGATGGTTCTTGATTGTCCCTCCGGTGATGGTAGCCTCCTATTCCCTTTTGCTGTGTAGCTGCTGATTAAGATTCACCGGATGTCTGGAGGGACCTAACTCTTGTGTCTCTATACATCTCCTTCTGTTGCTGGGATATTACAATGCTTTCTTTTTTTTTTTTTTTTTTTTTGAGACGGTTTTTTTTTTGGTCCGGCCACAGCCATTCTAAACCCAAATCTTCGGATGAGCTACTTTCCGCCATCATCTTCGGACTTTCCAAAGCTGCGAGAATCAAAAAAAATCAAAATTGGAATCATCAGAATGAAGATCTTCTTCATCACCCTGCAATGTGAGATTCTGAGTGGAAGAAATAGTTATGTTCTGGTTTGGGGAAGAATCAAGGTCTTGGTCAGATGAAGTGTTGGACATTTTCGAACGGCTGGCATCAGTTCTAGAGGTTTTGTCATGAATTTTCTTGCGTGACTGTCTAGGGTGTAGCATTTTCTGGATGGAGTTGAGGGGAGACATGACTTGTGGCTCTGGCACAGACGGTTGTGGACAAGGTGCCGACTTACATTTTGTTGACATCTGTTGGACATTTGAAGAGGAGTACAATGGATTTTGAAAATCTGTTGAAGCAACTGTTGTTGGACGTTTAACTTTTGATAAAACTTGAGAGCGTCTTCATAAACATCATTTTGAGGACGCAAATATGTTGCATTTTGTGACAATCTCTTGTTTTGTTGGAAACTGCTAGAAGCAGTTGATGAAGGAGTGGCAGGAAAATTCTGTTGACAACATTTCAGCTTCAATTCATTTATTTCATGTGACATTCTCTTCGTTTCTGTGCACAGCATTTCTTGCATTTGGATGAAGTGTCTCTCAAAGACAAATGGGATTTTCGTCGTTCGTTATCCAAAAGAGATGATAACTGGTGAATATTGGTGGGGCGGTCATCAATTCTTGTTTATAAAGAGCGTTTTCAGCTTCAAGTTTCTGGACTGTGGAATTGATTTTGTGGAGAGTTTGTGATTGTTCATCAAGTTGCCCTTTTATTTGGTTGGGAAGCCCCCCAAAATAAAGATGAACTCCTGTTTGCTGGAGTATCCATTTCAATTGGAGGTGGCAAGTTCCGAGCTCCAGCTGTGTGGAACACGTATTCTATGTCACAACCACTGCTACGTGGGTTCCGTTGGTCGTTTTCAATGCGGTTCACTGAGCGTCGATTGGTCTGTGTTCGTGGGGGACGATTTGAGCCCCGCTGTCTGTTTCCGTCGTTTAATCTTCTGAAACAGGCAGGGTGAAGTGTCCCCACCTTCCGCAGTATGTGCACTGGGTATGAAATGCCGGGCAAGACGTCGGTCCCCGCTTATGAGGGTATTTTCCGTTGCAATTCCTGCACTGGTATTGCCGGGATAATTTGCTTGGTCGGCGCTGTTCGTCCGCGACTTTGTTTATTGGGGCGGTTGTAGCAGTAGCGGTGTTTTTTCTTCCAGTCGCATTGTTTGTAGGTGCGACGCTATCGTCTCCGTTGTCCTTGCGTAGTTTATTAAATCATGACAGACATATCCGAGTTCATGAGTCCCTTCTGGCGGACTTTATCCGACAGGCAGCCTGTGATGAGTTGGGACTTCACCTCGGAATCCATGTCGGAAAAACGGCACGTGGACGCAGCTTCCTTTAGATTGCGGTAGAATTCTTCGATGCCAGGGCTATTTTGTTTAATTTTCCGGAACACAAATCGGTTGTATTCCGTGTCGTTTTCCGGGTTGAAGTGGTTGTGCACCGCTGAGACAAGCTTGTCGAAATGTGTTTCATTTTTTTCTGGTGTGACTCGCTCCTGTGGTATCTCGTCGATGATGTCGTTCATAGCCTCGCCGACAAAGGTTAGAAGGATTGCTTTTTGCCGTTTGTCATCTTCAATTTTATGTGCGACAAAATAGTTTTTTAGTCTTTTTATGTATTTTGTCCATCTTGCTGCTTTGGCTGTTGACTCACAGTCAAATTCGGGGTAGTGGGGACGGCGGCCATGTTGGTTGTATATCGAACACGTGTTGAATTTTTTTTTTTTTTTGTGTTGATGTTCTGTTTTGTGAGGGTAACGACTCAGTCCTCGTCGCCAATGTAATGTTCTGTGCAGAGGCTATCGATGCTTGTTAGGCGTCGATTAAGGCCTTGTCTAGGAGATTTTAGGATGGTTCTTGATTGTCCCTCCGGTGATGGTAGCCTCCTATTCCCCTTTTGCTGTGTAGCTGCTGATTAAGATTCACCGGATGTCTGGAGGGGACCTAACTCTTGTGTCTCTATGGGTTATCTCCCTTCTGTTGCTGGGATATTACAATATATAGGCTGGTTATTTCATCGTTCAACTGTCACACGACAAAAATTTCCAAATACATAGACCATTACATACAACCGCTAGCTAAGGAAGTAAAATCCTACATCAGAGACACAACAGATCTACTGAACAAAATTAATCACATACAAATAGTACCAGAGAATGCTATTCTAGTGACTATGGACGTTAGGTCACTCTATTCAAACATTAAAAACATCGAAGGGCTAACCGCCCTTCAGGAAGCACTTACTAAAAAGAAGAAAACAAGACCCCCCCAACAGAAGTTATCATAAAACTCATGGAGCATGTCCTTACATTGAATACTTTCAACTTCAATGGAGCACACTACCTTCAAATAAGACTAGAGGTTGTGCCATGGGCACCATTGCAGCTCCATCATATGCTAAAATATTCATGGGAAAATTTGAGGAGACCCATATCTATGCAATCAT
>CAHIKZ030005193.1:0-187500 GCA_903632075.3 Acanthosepion pharaonis | reverse complement strand
ATATCTTTTCAACATTAAGGACACCGGACTTTACAGAGATGACTGTAATTCTCCCCCGTAAAATAAATCCAAGAAACATAGGCCGATCGAGAAAGAAATTGATTAAATTCTTCAAAGATCACGAACTAAAACTAACCACAGCCACCAATGCTAAAGTGATCAACTTTCTCAGTGTGACCTTAGACTTGTGTGCTGGTTATTACAAACTGCATACCAAAGATCTATATAACACTATGTACGTTAACAATCTACCTACTATTTTAACTAATTTGCGTAAATCTGTCCAATTTAACTCCAGTAATAAGGAAATATTTGATAATAATAAAATATAAAGGCATTAGAACTAAGCAACCATAAAATAAATATAGAATATTTGAAAACAAAAAAGCTAAAAATAAACAGACACATGTGTTATGGCTTAACACCCTTATAATCGTAATGTCCAAATGAATATTGGAATAATTTTCTAAATTTAATTCAAAGATTTTGCAATATTAAAGAATATTTTTAAAAAATAATGTAAAGATCAGCTATAGCATAAAAATATAAAAATATTATGCTATATAATTATATATCCAACAAAACAACAAGGTTAATCAGTTTACAAAAAATAAATGCAACTGCCGAAAAAATACGATCTGCCCTTTCAACGGCCAATGTATTATGGCACCTTGCATTTATTGAAATATTCATAGAAATATGAGTTAATTTTTTCTTATTCAGTTTATTAAACAGGTTGTTAATTTTTTTTAAAAACGGAAAATAACTGAGTTGAAAATAATTCACTAAGAATGTACTAGACGATCCCAAGGAAAGAAGAAGGAAGAAGAAAAGAAAAGGAAGAAGGGAAGAAAAAAAAGAAAGAGAAATGTATGACGCATGACCCAGTTGATGGTAGAGATAGGTCTGCGTGTGGTCGACTTTATTTTTTTTTTAAAACAAAGGAAGAATAGAATTGGAAATAATAAAAGAGAAAGAAAGGGAAAAAGACATGATATCGACCAGATGTCGGTCAGGAGGCCTCTGACCGACTCTTGCATGGAAAACCCTTATCAATTTGGAGTGAAGAGAAATTTTTTTTTTTTTCTTTTGAACAATAGAAACGAAATTTGTGATCTGAGAGAAAGTGTCTTTGGGTTGAGGGGAGTGACCAGTGAAACGATATACGGAATTGACCTGTTAAGAATTGGACACCCACGTTAAGAAAGTAGAGATATTTCGACCTAGATAATTAAGATTTTCGACTATCAGGTAAAACAAAAAGTAAAAAAAGGACAATTGCTTTTGGCTCACAGAGGGCGCCAAGAAGGCGGAAAAGATCCTTTTCTAAAGTCAAGACTAATTAGCAGCGGGCTGTTGACAAAGTCCAGGTGAAAAGAAAGCTAAAGATTGTCATTTGCGTACGTGCAAAAAGGTGCGAAATCGGATTTTGTTTTTTTAAACCAGCACGAGGTAACCACACCCGCCAACAAAAGGGAGAGGGTGTTCGGTCAATAACAATTGGTCGAATACAATCACGTGACCGCGGAAGAAGAAGGAAAAAAACCTCGATCAATAACTGTTGGACGAGGCGGTCACGTGGGCTGCGGAAAGAAGAAAAGAAAGGTTCGATCGGAACGATTGGTTGAGAGCGATCACCTGACATGAGAGAGACTAAGAGAAATAGATATACGCCGCCCACCAAGAGCACTGTGAGAAAGTAGGGGTGAAAACAATAACGATAATGGAAAAAGTCAAAATTAATACGACTTTTGAAATTATCGAGAAAACCCTGACGCCGACAGACCCACCCCAGTTTGTTGCGGCGTCAATATAAGCAGGACCCCAGTCGACAGAAATCAGTTTGAGTTGGAGATGCAGCCGGGAGTTGGGCTGAGTTGCAGCAGGACCGCGGGCAGGGGAAGATCCTGAACGCGGACATAAGACCGATTCACTCGCCCCTTTGCGGGCAAAAAAGAACCCTCAGACAGAAGAACTTCCAGCCCAAGTAGATGAAGAAGAAGATTGCCTGAAAACCTGAGAAGAGTTGGAGCTGAAGTTGGAGCTGAAGTTGAGTTGGAGGGAGTTGCAGTTAGAGTTCATCCCCGGACGGCAGCGAAAAAGAACCCTCAGACAAGAAGAACTTCCAGCCCAAGTAGATGAAGAAGAAGATTGCCTGAAAGCCTGAGAAGAATTGGAGCTGCAGACAAGCCGAAAGTCGATGAGAAGTTAAAAGTTCATCCCCGACGGCAGCGAGAAAAGAACCCTCAGACAAGAAGAACTTCCAGCCCAAGTGAAGAAGAAGAAGAAATACAACTCAAGTCGGAGAGAAGAATCAACTGCGAATGATCGATAGAAATTAGCCCCAGTGTCGAACTGAACCACCTCCGACATACATACATGATTCTAGAAAGTAGGTAATCCGACATTTTCCTATTGTGTGATAGAAGCTTGGTGCCATAGTCCACAGAGCGGGTCGGGAATTGAGGAACAATTTTGTTTTTTATGTAACGGACTTTAAGATATAAAAGGTTGTTACCCTTTTTATCATAATTTTGTTTGGTGTCGTGAGTTTTATTTTATTTGTGTTTTGCCACCCCGTCGGACTCAACTTGTATCGGCCCCGATCCCTGCTGGTCCCGTCTGTCTAAGATCTAAACACAGCGTGGGTAGACAGACCGGAGATCGGTATAGTTGCTTTAGTGACCAGGTATTGGGCGAGTCGGGAAAGGCGAGGCTGGTGATCATCTGACCAAAGGGTTGGGCGGCACGCTTGGACCCAGGAGGAGCGACCAGAGGAGCGACGTCACCGTTGGCGCCGTAACCAAAGGATCCGACACTGGGCCAGGTGTGTAACCGTCACAAGTGGTGCCGTGACCAGGACCAACCTGAGACAACCACGTCACAAGTGGTGCCGTGACCAACGGATCAACCCTGAGACAACCACGTCACAAGTGGTGCCGTGACCAGGATCAACCCTGAGACAGCCACGTCACAAGTGGTGCCGTGACCAACGGATCAACCCTGAGACACCCACGTCACATATGGTGCCGTGGTGACCGAGATTTCAACCTGAGAAGACCACGATCGACCGCCGTTGCTGAAAGTTCAAGCAGAAATCAGAACGACCCGGGACCAAAGGAAAGAAGGAACAGAATCGTCTGTAGGTAGGACACCTTGTTTATTCCCCACCTCGATTGTTGCTCTCTGTAGACATGTCAGATTATGAGTCGGATAGAGCAGTGGGGGGTGAAGAAGAAGTAGGGCGGGGTTGTCAGTAGATTTAAAGGGGGCTGTTGGGTGGACCGAGGGTCCCAGTGTTTGATGGTAGTGGGAAGGAGTTCAGGAACTGGCTGACAATCCTCGAAAAGAGCCGAACCATCCTGAGCTCTCAGACCAGAAACCCTGTACCTGGCATACGATGCCACAAAGGAAAAGCGTCGGAGTTCGTAAGGGGACTCTTGGAAAATCATCCCCCTGCTTGGCTTGGGAAGAAGTAAAAAACTGCTGACCAAAGAGTTCGCCGACGAGGGTACGGCCATAGAGGCCATGAGGGCCCCTTTAAAACTAACACAGCTTCGGGAGAGACCCGGGAGAATTGGGGCCCGAGCGGGAAGGCTATCGTCATTAGCATTCCCCGAGGTGGTCAGGGACAACGCAGTCATGCAGGCCCCAACTGGCGGACCCTGTATGTGGAGCGCTGAGCGACGAGCGTGTTCGTCACGACGTATTGAAAGAAGGACCGCTCAGACTGTCGGCAGCGATAGAGCTGGCCAGGGAGAGCCAGGGGTGTGGGATAAAAGAAGAGGTGTGGGAAGAAGCAGATACCAAGTCAGGAGGCTGGAAGAAGAAGGGGGTGAAGCGGAAGAACCCCGTGTGGAATCAGAGGGTTGGGAAGAGGTGGATCGGGCAGAATTATGGGAGGAGGACCCCAATAGAAGGGCATGGTCGACCAGGCATGGCCTTTTATAAGCCCACGCCGGTCGATACGGGCTGGTCTGCTGGACCTGTGGGTACGAGGACCACAGGGCGCGGAATGTCCGACGAAGTGGGGGTGCCCCAGACTTCGATCGTGACAGGTGCCCAGGTGTGGTAAGAAAGGACACCTGGCCAAGTGGTGCCCGGGCTGAGGAGGGTGCCCTACCAATATTAACAAGGAAGGCCGAGCCAGAAAAGCCAGGGCCACCCCAGAATTAAGAGGGGAGGGTGGCCCAGTTAAAAAGGAGAAATAAAGGCTTGGACCAGTGGGTGGGCGAACCACTTGAATAGAGGACGGGTTCCCCGAGGATGACACACAAGGCCAACCCAGTTAAAAAGAGAAAAGAGCAAGATGTTGGACATGTGGTCGGATGGGCCACTTTGCGGCAAGCTGTCCGACAAGAAGGTGCTGGCTTTGCAGGAGGCCAGGACACCTGAGAAGAAACTGTATTCCAAAACGGCCACGAGAGACCGAGAGAGGTCCGGCCGGGTCACCCAGGTGCAGGGGGGCGCAGAACTCCACCTCATAAAAAAGAAAATGAAGATGAATTATTATTACCGGCGCCTATGGCTGGGTTAACCCAAGGTGGGGACCCAGGAAGAGAAAGCTCAGGGTGTTCTCTTCGCTAACACTGAGAGAAAAAGAATCATCCTGTAGAGCAGAGATGGGTGGTAGAGAGATGAGGGAACTGGTGGACACAGGAGCATCTGTGTCATTGATGAGAGAGGAAACATACAGGCGGGTGAAACGGAAGAGAGGTTATGGAAGCGGACATAGAGATCACGCAAACAGATGGGGCCCCCTGGAGATAAAAGGGATGGTGAGGCTCCCAATTGTGTTGAGGGATTGGGAGGTGAAAAGCACCCAAAATTTTATGTAACCCCGGACCTATGTACAGAGGCAATCTTGGGAGATTGGCTCCAGCCAGAGGGCCCAGATTGAGTTTAATCCTACTGTGTTGGTGGTGAACGGCGAGAGAACGCCATTGGGATGCCCACCAGAGGAAGAGATAACCATAGTGGTGGAGGAGATGTAAAGTTACCTCCTAGGACCGCAGTGTCAGGGAAAAAGGCAGGCTAATGTCAGAAAAAACGGTACGGAGAGGACTCTGCAGTTGGTCCCTGTAGAAGGAAAGGGCCTGGAGGATAACGAGGTAAATCCCTGTGCAGGAAACGGTAGTGGAGGCAGCCGAGTTGTGCCCATAATGATGGTGAACCAGGCCCAAAAGACAATAAAAAGGTTAGGAGAGGGGAGAAGATAAGAGCACTTCCCCTACGAACTCTGAATCGGGTGAGATTCGAGGAGGACGAAGGAAGCTAATAGAGCAAACAAAGTCTTAGATGAGGATATATTAGCACCGGATCAATTTAGAACCAGAGTGGGGGTCTGTTAAGGAACAATCGAGATGTGGTGGCCCAGTCAGACAAGGAGCTAGGTCAGACCCACACAGTCGAAATGAAAATCGACACCGGACCACCCCTGTGAAATTAAAAACCCTACCGAACACCTATACATAAAAGACCCCTTAGTAGAAGAGGCAGTAGAGGGAAATGTTGGGAAGCTGGGATGATCGAAAGATCGATCTCTCCTTGGAGCTTCCCAATAGTAATAGTAGGTAAAGATGGCGGCCACCGTTTCTGTGTAGATTTTAGCTGAATTCTATATCGAAGCCGTTGGCGGTGCCATTGCCATTGATGAACGACATTTGGCATTATTAGGAAGGCAAAGTACTTCTCTACGTTGGACTTGAGGTCCGGTATTGGCAGGTAGCCCTGGATGAGGCTGACAAGGAGAAGGCCGCATTCGCTTGTCACCTGGGACTGTTTCAGTTCAAGTGATGCCATTCGGTTTAGCTAATGCCCGGGTCTTCCAACAGCTAATGTCAATAGTGTTAGAGGATACGAGAGCTTTTGCCATGGCGTATTTAGACGATATCTTGATATTTTCGGAACAGTGGAACAACACTTTTTCATTTTAGGACAGGTGTTGGAGGTTGAGGAACACAGTTAAAATTGAATTGTCAAAGTGTCAGTTTTCTTGAGGGAAGAAAACTAGGTATTTAGGGTTCGTCATAAACGGAGACGGTATTAAACCGACATGGATAAAGGTAAAGGTCAAAGAGAAATGCCAGAGCCTAAGACCGTGAGGCAGGTAGAGAGGTTTCATAGGAGCTATGAGGCTACTACCGGACGCTTCTGTCCCGGCATTTCAAAGAATTGCCATACCGCTGGTATTCCCGAAGAAATACGCTAGTTCAAGTGGACAGAGGACTGTCAACGAGCATTTGATTCCGCGTAAAAGGAACAAAGGACCACCGTTCCACTGCCGACGTACCCAGACCTCAGCAAGCCCATGATTTATACACGGATGCCAGTGAGCAGTGTGTAGGGGCAGTACTTACCTGTGCCGTGTCCTGATAAGGAAGGACCAGTGCCAGGCATACCAGAGGAAGTACCGATATACTTCCTCTCCCATAAGCTCTCAGAGACACAAATAGAGGTGGCCAGTAATGAGAGGAAGCATATGCTATCATGTATGCTCTCCAAAAGCTGGACTACTATTTAAATGGTGCGGTCTTCACTATAAAGACGGACCACAAGCCTCTGCAGTATCTATTGCAGGCAGAGTGGACAAATAATAAGAAAATTCAACAGTGGGCACTTAAGTTGAAGTGGCTACCACTGTAAGATAAGTATTTGGCAGGAAAGGAAAACACGTGCAGATTTTACTCTCAAGAATACCGAAACAACTGGAAGAAAGATCTGTAAAGGGTAGAACAGGGAGTAGATGATAAAACCTATAGAATAGGAGTAATTAACTCTAATAAAGCTAAAAGATCGCCCTATATTAGAATCGGACGAAGAAGGGGACGCCCAGATAATAACCGATCCTTACTGGACAGAAGGAATTGAGAAGGAGCAAGCAGACAGTGAAATAGCTGCTCTGAGAGAAAAGGTGAAGTCAGGAGAGACCACCCAAGTATGCCATAATAGAGGAAAGACTGTATTATCTCTCAGGAAGGGATGAAGAAGTCAAACCCAAGTTGTATGTGCCAAAAGTTTAAGACCAGAGATATTGGAACAGTGCCACGAGAGGTTGGGTCACATAGAATTGATAGGACATGTGATCTCATAGGAAGAAAGTACTATTGGCCCAAACTGTACGGAGAAGTCACTAACTATGTTCGAGTTGTGTAGTGTGCCAGTCGCAGAGCAGAAGGCAGGGAATTGGCACCCTTGGAGGAGACAGACGTACCAAACTTTCCCTTCGAGAAAGTGAGTATGGATGTATCAGGACCATATGGGGAAACTGCACAAGGAAACAACTATATAAAGTGAGTTTTGTCGATTGGCAACAAATTGGCCTGAAGCATTTGCAGTACCAGACAAGAAGGCCAGAACTGTGGCCGGGTTGATAATAAGGAAATCTTCCCTAGGTATGGTGCCCCTGTGCAATTGGTAACAGATAATGGCACGGAGAATGTGAACAGCATCATGAGAGAGGTTTTGACAGGTTTGAATGTAGAGCACATAAAACATCCCCATATCACCCCCAGGGAAATGCTAAAAGTGGAAAGGTTTCATAGAACCTTGGGAGATGTATTGGCCAAGTTGGTCAGAGAAAACATTGAAATTGGGACTTGTATTTGACGCAGGCTCTGGCAGGCCGTGAGGTTTACGATAAACGAAACCTCCAGATTTTCTCCTTATTTTTGTTGTTTGGCAGAGACGTGGTCCTGCCTGTAGATAACCTACTGAAGCCCCGAAGAAGGTATATGGGAGAAGATCATCATCAACTATTGCTGGAACAGCAACATAAGATATTCGTACAGGCCAGAAGAAGAATAAAGAGGGCCCAGAAGAAAAGAAATGAGAGGGTGAATGCTGAAAGAAAGGTGGTAGAATTAGAAGGTTGGAGACCCTGTCTACTATAAAATCCACCAGAGAGAAGGAAAAACTAGACCAGAGATGGGGAACCGTACTACCGGATAGTGGAGCAGACGGGCCCAGTATCATATGTAATATGGGATCAAGTGGCAGGACGAGCGAGGAGGGTTCATGCCAATGATCTGAAGAAGGCTGAAATAGCTAACCTAGAAATGAGCGAGCCGAGGCCTAAGAAGACAAGGAAAAGGAAGGTAACTCTGGTTGAACCGGAAGGAATGGAGACGGAGGAAGACTCCGAAGAAGATGAGAGATAGGTCAACTTGACCAGATAAACGAAGCAGTCCGAGTGACGGAGTTGGAACCCTCAGCGGGATTAGCGATGTTCAGTCGTCGACTGAATCAGTGCAGAGAAGACCCTGTGGAATCGCCATCGCACCCCCATGTCCGAAGAAAAGGAAGAAAAAAGACGAAGAGGTCCAAACAAGCAGTCGAAGGCTTTAAAAGAGGCACCCTGAACAGGACAGAAGGGTCCAGCGAGTGGGAGGAGGAGGATCGAATACCCTTTCCCAGCTTAAGGAAAGGATAAGGAACAGGAGAAGTTTACATAGAGTCGAGAGGTATCGAAGACATTCAAGGCGAAGACTCTAAACAGGAAGAAGAATCAGGGGATGAAGAAGGGAAAAAACCTCCTGGACGGAGTTAAACACAGAAAGAAGGGGTGGAGGTTGAGCAGGAATCACCTCGGAAGATGAGATCAGGGAGGAGAAGAACCCCCAAATCTCAGTAGAACAAAAGGGCTGTGCAGAATAAAGCATTTAGGTGTCAACAGATAACGACACTGGCTCATCCAAGATCCTATTGGCTGACTATGGTAGATGTGAGGGAGGGATGGAGATGCGGGCTGCACCTCACGAGGAACGGAAGATCATTGGCATTATTGATTGGCCACCAGTGGTGTCATGAAGTACGACCTTAGAGTGGGCGCCACGCACACCTGACCGAGACCATTCTGTCTGCTAGAGGTTAGTTAGGGAGGAAGAGCCGAACTAAGAGAAAAGTTATGAAATGATTGAGTGATGAGTCGAGCGAGACTAAGTGATTGTGAAGAATAACAACAAGAGAATTTGTTACCTTTCAGGAATGATAGCAAGGGTACAAGGTGGAAGCAGACTACATAGCATTAAATTCGGGAGAACGAAATTATGTTGCTATCAGCTGAAGAAGCCAGAAGGTGTAGAGATGATACCCTGGGGACTTGTACCTCGTTGAGCCCTATCTATAAAACTGGTAACCGCAAACTGTGCATACTAGAATTGTTTGGAAGGGGAGAAGGAATCAAAAGAATCTGCCAAGTAGAGGTATTAACAAACTCGGCGTTACCACAAGCTATCAGTGTTTCAGACGGGGGTGGGGCAGCCACCCAGAAACATATCAGCCTGTCTAGGTATGTGGGGCGAGTCCACAAGGACATTAAGAATAAGGCCACCGTTATCCCTGGTGTCGCTACCCATGGATGTTCGGCGGTTGGGGTGTCCATCTCATTGCCCCCCTATTACCAGATGGAAGAAAGGTATGAAGAAAAAGATTCACTCATAGAGATGATTGGTAGAGGCTTAGTCATTGTGGGTGAATTATGGGAGCCGATAGTAAAGAGATTCTCTAATGTCACCTTAAATAAGATGCCAGTATTAATGAAGCCAATAGAAAAGATCGATATGGATCACTTAAGAGATAAGTTAAGTGCGCTGGGAGACGAAGGTGTAGCTTGGGAAGACGATGAGCAGATCGCGATAAATTGGTCAATAGTAATGGGTACATTCCTAGTTATAGCCATCAGGGTGTAATAATATGGAAGATTAAAGAGTAGGAGAAGATTAGCGAACGACAGTCTAGTGAGCATGCAACAACTCGAGGGGAGATGCCGAGCGGTGTTCCTCACTCAGACAGAACTGGCGAAGAAATTGGAAAAGACCAATGGAGGAGGCTGGCGAGACCACCACGTGCGGCGGAAAAACCTCCCACAGCAGAGAGGAAAACATTGACCAAGAAGAACAAACCCTAAAGAACACATCTGCACCTACAGACACACGCACACATTTCATTGCATGTAGAACAAAAAGAAAATGAAAAGAACATTTCATTGCATGTAGAACAAAAGAAAATGAAAGAACATTACATTGCATGTAGAACAAAAGAAAATGAAAAGAACATTTCATTGCATGTAGAACAGAAGAAAATGAAAAGAACATTTCATTGCATGTAGAAAAAAGAAAATGAAAAGAACATTTCATTGCATGTAGAACAAAAAAGAAAATGGAAAAGAACATTACCCTTGCATGTTAGAAAGTAGAATAGAATTGCATGAGACAAATGCATGGTGCATGTTAAATGATGTAATTGGGTTTAGGTGTCATTACGGGTAAATGACAAATCGGTTAGGGGAGGATTATGGCACCTTGCATTTATTGGAAATATTCATAGAAATATGAGTTAATTTTTTCTTATTCAGTTTATTAAACAGGTTGTTAATTTTTTTTTTAAAACGGAAAATAACTGAGTTGAAAATAATTCACTAAGAATGTACTAGACGATCCCAAGGAAAGAAGGAGGAAAGAAAAGAAAAAGGAAGGAAGGGAAGAAAAAAAAGAAAGAGAAATGTGACGCATGACCCAGTTGATGGTAGAGATAGGTCTGCGTGTGGTCGACTTTTTTTTTTTAAAACAAAGGGAAGAATAGAATTGGAAATAATAAAAGAGAAAGAAAGGAAAAAGACATGATATCGACCAGATGTCGGTCAGAGGCCTCTGACCGACTCTTGCGTGGAAAAACCCTTATCAATTTGGGAGTGAAGAGAAATTTTTTTTTTTCTTTGAACAATAGAAACGAAATTTGTGATCTGAGAGAAAGTGTCTTTGGGTTGAGGGGAGGACCAGTGAAACGATATACGGAATTGACCTGTTAAGAATTGGACACCCACGTTAAGAAAGTAGAGATATTTCGACCTAGATAATTAAGATTTTCGACCATCAGGTAAAACAAAGAAGTAAAAAAAAGGACAATTGCTTTTGGCTCACAGAGGGCGCCAAGAAGGCGGAAAAAAGATCCTTTTCAAAGTCAAGACTAATTAGCAGCGGGCTGTTTGACAAAGTCCAGGTGAAAGAAAGCTAAAGATTGTCATTTTGCGTACGTGCAAAAGGTGCGAAATCGGATTTTGTTTTAAAACCAGCACGAGGTAACCACCCCGCCAACAAAAGGGAGAGGGTGTTCG
Source organism: Acanthosepion pharaonis (assembly GCA_903632075.3). Taxonomy (NCBI): domain Eukaryota; kingdom Metazoa; phylum Mollusca; class Cephalopoda; order Sepiida; family Sepiidae; genus Acanthosepion; species Acanthosepion pharaonis. Next base: position 176,387 of record CAHIKZ030005193.1, on the reverse strand, counting down.
GTCAATAACAATTGGTCGAATACAATCACGTGACCGCGGAAGAAGAAGGAAAAAAACCTCGATCAATAACTGTTGGACGAGGCGGTCACGTGGGCTGCGGAAAAGAAGAGAAAGAAAGGTTCGATCGGGAACGATTGGTTGAGAGCGATCACCTGACATGAGAGAGACTAAGAGAAATAGATATGCGCCGCCCCACCAAGAGCACTGTGAGAAAGTAGGGGTGAAAACAATAACGATAATGGAAAGTCAAAATTAATACGACTTTTGAAATTATCGAGAAAACCCTGACGCCGACAGACCCACCCCAGTTTGTTGCGGCGTCAATATAAGCAGGACCCCAGTCGACAGAAATCAGTTTGAGTTGGAGATGCAGCCGGAGTTGGGCTGAGTTGCAGCAGGACCGCGGGCAGGGGAAGATCCTGAACGCGGACATAAGACCCGATTCACTCGCCCCCTTTGCGGGCAAAAGAACCCTCAGACAGAAGAACTTCCAGCCCAAGTAGATGAAGAAGAAGATTGCCTGAAAACCTGAGAAGAGTTGGAGCTGAAGTTGGAGCTGAAGTTGAGTTGGAGTGGAGTTGCAGTTAGAGTTCATCCCCGGACGGCAGCGAGAAAAGAACCCTCAGACAAGAAGAACTTCCAGCCCAAGTAGATGAAGAAGAAGATTGCCTGAAAGCCTGAGAAGAATTGGAGCTGCAGACAAGCCGAAAGTCGATGAGAAGTTAAAGTTCATCCCCGGACGGCAGCGAGAAAAGAACCCTCAGACAAGAAGAACTTCCAGCCCAAGTAGAAGAAGAAGAAGAAATACAACTCAAGTCGGAGAGAAGAATCAACTGCGAATGATCGATAGAAATTAGCCCCAGTGTCGAACTGAACCACACTCCGACATACATACATGATTCTAGAAAGTAGGTAATTCGACATTTTCCTATTGTGTGATAGAAGCTTGGTGCCATAGTCCACAGAGCGGGTCGGGGAATTGAGAACAATTTTGTTTTTTTTTATGTAACGGACTTTAAGATATAAAAGGTTGTTACCCTTTTTATCAGCAATTTTGTTTGGTGTCGTGAGTTTTTATTTTATTTGTGTTTTGCCACCCCGTCGGACTCAACTTATCGGCCCCGATCCCTGCTGGTCCCGTCTGTCTAAGATCTAAACAGCGTGGGTAGACAGACCGGAGATCGGTATAGTTGCTTTAGTGACCAGGTATTGGAAGCGGAGTCGGGAAAGGCGAGGCTGGTGATCATCTGACCAAAGGGTTGGAGCGGCACGCTTGGACCCAGGAGGAGCGACCAGGAGGAGCGACGTCACCGTTGGCGCCGTAACCAAAGGATCCGACACTGGGCCGGGTGTGTAACCGTCACAGTATGACTAATAAAATTGTATACTAAACTAGCATACATTCCATTAATGATATCAAATTTTATATTGGGTCAACTGAAAACTCTTGGAAATATCGTTTCTATCATCATAAAATGACTTTAGGCAATGTAAGATATATGAATAGTACTGCTGTCTCCAAAAAATTCTGGCAATTAAAGAATGTTGGTAATACACCAATTATCACGCGGGATATTGTAGCTAAAACCAAATTCTACAACTGAGAAAGACGATAGATATAATTTACGTCTTGTAGAAAAATTAGCTATCTGAAATATGTTTATCCAGATTAATTTATACTGTAGATTATAACCTTTCCTTTTTTTATTTTCTTCTGTTTACTTATGTCGAGAATGGGGACTAATGAGTTTTTAAAAATTGTATGGATGACTTAAAACTATAAAAATTATATTATAATTTTTATAGTTTTAAGTCATTCATACAATTTTTTAAAACTCATTAGTCCCCATTTATTTTAAATATAAAATATTAATCCTGTCAATTTTATATGAAAAAACCTTTTTTTTTTTACTCTTTGGTCCATTTATTTAAGTATAATTTAAAATAATGTAATCCCCGTTTATTTTAAATATAAAATAAAACCATTTAAAATATAAATCCTGTCTATTTTTATATACAATTGTTTTTATAGTTTTAGATCCGTTTCGTTTAATACAATTTTTTTTAAATCCAGTAATTCCCGTTTATGTTAAATATAAAAGCTAGATCCCGTCTACTTCAAATAAAACAAGTTTCTTTTTAGTTTTAAGTCCGATTTTGATATAGATTTATATACCATCAATCCCCATTTATTTTACATATAAAATAAAACAATTAATCCCCATTTATTTTAAATATAAAATATAAATTCCGTCTATTTTAAATAGAATTTTTTTTTAACTAGTAACCTCCTATAATATATGGACTGCGCCAGCATTACGTTAACCAGATAATTTTTATTAAAATTTAAATTATGTCAGTCTCTAATCAACACCTGTAGATTGCATTGTGAATGAGTCGCGTTAGCCGGTGAGGAATAATATGTATACTTATACTACATCGGGCACTAATTAACACCAGCACTCAATGTGCGATATAACAGAAAATGAAGTCGGATAAATAAAAAATTACCTAAAAGATTATTTTCTTTAGTAAGACTTCTCAAACTCTAGACCGGTTGGCATTAATTTCACTGAGTTTATAACAGGGATGTCTACTCAGACATGTATATATTCAATAAAAATAACATTAAAATAATAATGTCCACAATAACAATAATAATAAAAGGAAATTCTACCAATTTTAAAAATCGCTATTTTTTATAGCAAATGAATAATAATGATAATTTAACAAAAGCATGAACAACAACAACAACAACAACAATAATAACAGTGAAAAGAATACAAAGAATTTTAATATGTTCTAGAAAACAATGAATAATAACAACAACAATGAAAGGAATTCGACAATTTTTATATATCTTGTAGAAATAATAATAATAACAACAATGAAAAGAATATAATTTTTAGAAAATATTTTAAAACTTTTGTAGAATGCTGCTTTCTTAAGTGTTGAGGTTACCAATGTAGGATGCTGCTTGGTAAATAAATGTGGCCACGTGTTGAATAAGCATTTAACATTCATACATAATTTTTTAAATATCAAGGAAAAACAATGAAGAGCCAATTTGTTTCAACGAATAAACATATATATTAAAATCAACAATAAATACAAGGTAATTGTATAATGTGTGAATAAGGAGAAAAAAGTAGTTCCCCTTTATCTGTTAGAAAATTTTTTAACAAGTTTTTCTGAATATAAAGTTCAGAGTTCTGTGTTAAGATTGAATGTATCTTCAGAAGATTGTTCAGTTGTGTGTTTGTAACTAACAGAGTTGTTTCAACTTGGTTTGTTCACATAGAACTGATGTTGTATGAAATTCAGGTTCTGTTTCTGTGTGTGCGTACGTGCGGAGTGAGTAGGATGAATAACACGAGTGAGTAGTCGAGATCTATTGTCTCTGCTCTGTACTCTACTGTGATCTATTAATCTACTGTTTGATTTGGGAAATGCATCCAAATTTATACTACTATATGTGGCTCCCTGCACGAACGCGGGATATATTTTTGAAGGTATACGAAAAATACTCGATTGGATGAAAAATGAACCAATCAGTGATTTTATAACAAAACTTGTTTCTGAGCAAACTGTAGGAAAAAAATTCAGTGTGGTGAAATGCAATCGATAAATTGTCTTATTATTTTTAGTATATATTAATCGACCAATCAAAGTTGAAGAAATGTAGGCGTGGCACTACACTTTCTAACAGCTGCCGTCATTTTTTATAGCAAGATTACACTAGTAATAATAATAATAATAACAAGAACAATGAAAATACTGCAATTTTTAAAAATATTTTGTAGAAAATGGATAATAATAATAATAGGCATGCGACAATTTTTTAAAATTCCTACAATAATAATAATAATAATAATAATAATAATAATAATAATAAATGAATACGGTAAATTTAAAAAATATTTTGTAGAAAAGTGAATAATAATGACAATAATAACAATGAAAGGAATACAATAAATTTTTAAATATCTAATAGGAAAAAACTAATTATAATATTAATAGGAAGACGACAAAATTTTAAGACATTTATTTTACATAATAATAATAATAATAATAATGTTGATGATGATGATGCCCTCCCGAGTACAGCCCACACCTTACGAAAGGCTTTATCTATGTAAAATATGTGTGATTTTTTTTTTCCAAATTGCTCAATGGAAAATCTCACGATGTTATTTCTAACCATAGGCCTCTGGTCGGGACCCAGAAAGAAATGAGAAATAAAAAAAATACAATAAAAATAATAATAGAATCCGAAAAATGTGAATAATAATTTGTTGAAAAAAAATTAATAATAATAAAAATAATTATTATAACAATAATAATAATGATATATGTATCTATATTTTTATATCATAATTGTACATTTTCATTCATTTTTTTTTTCAGTTTGGAAAAATTATATCCGCGGATTCTTGTCACTATTAATTTTGTCTGTTTGTATATATGTTGGCATTGAGGATAAATACGAAAAATTTGCAGACATTTTGAAGACAATTTTTCTTAAAAAATATGAAAATTAACAAAATATATATATATATATATATATATATATATATATATATATATATATATATATATATATATATATTTTTAACCAATAAGTTCAATTCTTAATTTTTGCTCCTTGTGTTGAGCCTATTTTTTTTTTTTTTTATAAATTGCGTTAACTAATATGAGTGATTAATTTGGCATATTCACCAATTACTAATTGATTGACATTGTTAATCTCAAAGTGATATTTACGTAAATCTTCTTCTCCTTCATTCTTTTTCATTAATTATCAATATTGATTAAAGTCAGTTAATCTGTTATGGTTGCTACTGCTACAACTACTGCTGATATACGCCTACAACGTAAACATAATGTCATGTATCAAAAACTCACAGACACAAAACAAAGGAACTTTTTCAACAAAGACAGATACAATTTAAAAAGGAAAAGGTTACTTGACATACGGATCATCAAAGGGATGATGATATTTCATGTCATATATATTTGTAATTATACCACTCTGTTAAGGATCAATTTTAAAATATAAATAAAGTTTTAATTTCTTTATTTGTTTGTTTGTTTGTTTGTTTGTTTGTTTTTTTTTGGTTTTGCTTTTTGTTTATTTTTTTGGTGGGGGAGGGGACTTTTTTCAGAACTTTGTTCATCTAGAAACTTTGATATTCCTTAGACAATCAGCTGATTGGTTGAATGATTGAATGTCCAGCTTATTGACTGATTCCCTGTTTCATCGACAGATTGGATAAATAAATGAAACATTGATTAGATAGATAGATAGATAGATAGATAGATAGATAGATATATAGATAGATAGATAGATAGATAGATAGATAGATAGATAGATAGATGATTCCGCAGTAACAGTGCATTTATATTTACCAAAAGAACACGGTGTAGGTCACTGAATAGACCAGTGTCGACCGCCTGTAAACTGTAAAAGGAGCGCAAGAAACAGTCGTGTGGTCGGTTGGACCTATACGGATTCTTTTTTATAGTATATATATATATATATATATATATATATATATATATATATATATATATAAAAACTGACACAGGGTTATTTTGACATATATACACTGGAGAAGGGAATAAATATTCGTACACCATGAAATTTTTTAACTAATATAACTACTGAAAAAACTTAAAATCCATACAATATTTCTACACCATTACATAATGCTGTAATAAGCAAAAAAAAATAATTAGAAAAATTTGTTATAAATGAAATTATGTGTTATTTATAAAATTTCGTGACGAAAAAGGATTAGTATAAAATATGTCTTTAATATCAAAAGGCTTAAATTACCTTTCTTAACATAATTCTTTGGAAGAATTTGCTTGATACTTCCAATTATTTTATTATCGGAACAATCTAGAACATTCTGCAATTCATTTCTTATATAAGGTTTTCTCCGTACACAAATCACGCGCGATAATTACCATCATAGGGAAAGACTAGGAACTATTAAATTCACAAAAGGAATTGATCATCAAACATTGGAAAGAAGGCATAAGCTATAGAAAAATAGCAGATATCCTGAATATACAATTTACTACTATTTAGTTCCGGTATTGTTAAGTATAAAAAGGTGAAAATTGTCGATAACAAATCGAGATATGGTGCACCACGTAAGATTTCTCCCAGATCAATGAGAAAAATTCAGCGCAAAATTCAAGAAAATCCAATAACTACTCTGAGAGAAATACATGAAGAATTATAAGCATCAGGTATTATTGTTACGAAGTGAACAATATACAATGAATTTCATAGAAGTCAACTACTAAGATCACGTTCTTCAAGAAAAACTCCACTACTTTTGAAGAAATATAGTGATGCCCGGTTAAAATTTGTCCGTGAACATGAGAATAAACCAGAATAATTTGGGAAAAGTGTTTTATGGACAGGTAAAGCAAAAATTGAACTATTTGGGAACTACTGAATTCAAGAATCCCCGTTTGGATAAAAGACGACACAACCGTTGCACTGAATAACACAATCCCAACGGTGAAATTTGGTCGTGGCAATATCATGGTTTGAGGATGTTTTTCTGTTAATGGTACGGGTAATTTAGAGATAATAGATGGTAGAATGAATTCAAAATATATACCAAGATGTTTTGGACTCTAATTTGTTTGGGTCAGTTGTAAAGCTTGGACTCCTAAATGAATTGGTTTTTTGCAACAAGATAATAACCCTAAACATATGGCTAAAAATCTACGAAAAAATGGCTTACTGAAAACAATGTCAATACACTCGAATGGCCATCACAGTCTCCAGATTTGAATCCAACAGAGACTCTGTAGCGTGCGTTTATTAAAAATTCAAGTTAATAAAAGAGCTCCGAAAAACATCCTAAAGAGAATACGCAAAGAAGAATAACAACGGAATTTTGAAAATCATTGATTTAAAAGCTACATAAAGAGACTGATTGCTCTTGAATTGACTAAGGGATATACTACAAATTATTAACTTACTATTCATTATGCCATGTTAGACAAATAAGGTATGGAGTGGATTATAAAATTATTTTATTTAATCATGTCAAATGAAATAATTCATGTCTACGAATATTTCTTTTATATATGTAAAAAAGATCCGGTGTCGGATCAACGACTGATAAACTTCAGGCAGTCGGCACTGTTTTTTCAGTGACCAATACCGGATTATATATATATATATATATGATATATATATATATATGAGAGAGAGAGAGAGAGAGACAGAGAGAGAGACAGAGAGACAGAGAGACAGAGAGAGAGACAGAGACAGACAGACAGACAGACAGAGACAGAGATTTTTAAAATGAAACACGAAGAAATAGAAATTGGAATTTTGGAATGTGCCTGTTCTTTTTCGACGATGTGAGGAATAAACAAAGAAGTGAAACTTACTCTTCCTAGGAATTTTGTTGGTTGAAAGTCTCCGTGTTGAAATTATACTTTCTATATGTACCATCACAGATAACACGATACCTAAGTTTTTAAATTAATTTTTAAAAACAAAAAAAATTTCTTTCTTTCATAGAAGTCAAGGCTTTTTATTTGGAATTTTAAGCTAATAGATTAAATTTAATATTTCCAATAAGCAAAATGCTTTCCTTTACTGTATTTCAAAACTAATTTAAATTTACCGGAAGTTTTTTGGTGAGGGCTAAACCAGCTGATTAGCGCCGGTTTTTAGCTGTCTTTGATCGCAATGTAATTCTCTTTATTAAAAAAAATATTCCAAAAATAAAATATAGTTTCCTGAAGTTTTATTTGAGGAATGTTATGATTTAAAGTAGGTGCCTCCAATAATTCGCTAAAAATCAGTATAGCATAATAATAAAAGACCCCAGACTTAATAACAACAAAGTTTTATCGTGAAAATGTTTATGTTATTATTAAGAGGAAAAAACAAATTATTTTTTAATTATTTTTTAAAACTTTTCCCTTCTTTCTAACACGTTCTAAATTTGGATTAAAAATCTCATTTTTTTTCTTTGTCAACTTTGTACTACATGTGGTTGTAGTGAACAAAACAAGATCTAGATATAAAATTCAAATGCTAAGCACTGACTCATTGATTTTATTAGAAATTTAAAAAGACTCAAATTTACAAACTTTGCTTAATACACATGCAAAAGGGAATCCAAAACAAAACTCGTAAAATTTCAAACCTTGATGCGAAATGTTTTTCGGCCAATAGAAAACTAGGAAACATTTAAAAACAAAATTCAAATAATCTTCAATTCTCAGAAACAAATTCTTTGACGGACCTTTTCGCGAGCCGACGCAAAAATTTGTTCATCGTCCAATGAAAAGGCCTGAATCATATCCGGGAGTGAATTCTCAAAAACAAAATAAAAGACGGCCAAGTTCGTTTGTCACCAGAGAGGAGGAGATGATCGTATTAACAAATCCCTTGACAACGTCAAGCGAACGTTATTATTATCTCTACTCTTCTCCTTCACCTCTTTTATACTTGATAAACTAAAGGAACATAAGACTGAGCAATTACTTTAAAGACATTCCTACCCTTGGATAACGCTCATACATACATATATCCACACATACGTTCCTGCCTACGTACACATAAACTCATTCTTGCAAGAACTACTACGAACATTTTGACGACCTTGTATCAGCCAAAATACATTAATTTTATTTGTAAAGACCTTAATTGATTATATGCATATAAATTTGTTCACTTTATAATATGATTTTCTTGTTTTATACCCCTTTTATGGTGGGCTATCTAACTAACAAGGCCAAATCAAACTAACCCGTTTCCACATTCATACACTTCACTATATGGTAATGAACATTTTAGTGTTGCAGTTTCTGGGAGAAAACCCATTAATTTGGAAATTCTTACAAATTCAAATAATTGTCTGATTTTAATGAAACTTTCAGGACATTCAAAAATGAATGAATTTATTTCTGAAATTTTTATTTTTAGAAAATCTTGGAAAAAATATTTTTTGCATCTGTCATCGCCTAATTAGATAGGCTTTTATTTGCTTTTATAAATAATGTACATTAAGGATATTAGTATCTGAAGAAAAAAATTTCGATGAATAAAGAATTTTTACAAGAATTGTTCGCATTTTTTTTAGCTTTTTCTTTAATTAAAAAAAAAATGTTTTAAAATTCTTCCAAACAGAGTACAAGATAAGTTATTAAGTTTTTAAGTGAAGACTATATTTACTAAGCGAAAATTAAAAACTTAATACAGATCATGCTACCAAAACATTTACTATAATTAAAGATAATTTTTTTTGTCAAAATGTTATATTTTTTTAGTATGTTATCTCGCAAGTGATATTATGGTTAAAAGGTCACGTGTTCAAGACTTATCTCCCCCTTAGGGAAAGCCCTTTGGTCTTCGGCTTTTGTCACTCTCAAATATTAAATTGAAAATTAAATTGAGATAATATAATTATCTCATATATCAATTTAAACAATTAATAACTGAGTGAGATAATTTAATTATTAATGTAATAATAATTTTATTAATTATTATCTTAGTTATTAAGTTAAAAATGTAATAACATAATGTAATAATTAATAAAATTATTTATCATTATCTTAGCTATTAAATAATGAAATAAAGTAATTTTTATAGTATTTTAAATTATTATAAGAAACAAAAAAAACTTTCTTAGAATTCATAAAATTATGTCAATTTTGGTGCACCATAATTAAATATTTAAGTAAATGCTCTGTTTTTTTTTTTGTAATAAACAGTATTTATAACATTTACCGGCCTGAAAATTTCTCGGACATATATATATATATATATATATATATATATTAAAAAAAAAACATTTACTTAACTATTTGTATCTATAAAAGAATGTATAAACATCGGACTTTGACCATTTCATAATATATATATATATATATATATATATATATATATATATATATATATATATATATATATAAAGTTGTTATATTGGAATCTCTGCGGGAAGTTTGAAACAGCGCCTATATAATCCCGGCATTCATTCAACAACCAATCCTTGAAACATCAAACAATATTGTGATCTAGTTGACAATGGATTTACCCCACAACTGGAATGGAGGATATCTAGGTCTCGTGCTCCCAACAATTTCAGAAACAGATGTGATCTCTGTATAAAAGAAAAAATCTTCATAATTAAATATAGTAACCCTGAAAAATTACAGAACCATCGCAATGAACTTATATTTAAATACAGGTTTTAAAAATCGATTTAAAGTCTAGAGCTATTTCTGTTTTGAAAAGGCCGGTCCTTAAAAACTCTAATATTGGATATAACAATAACATGTATTGATGCATGTAGTCATTTTAAGATTTAATGTTTATATTTGTATACAAAAAGATATATATGTATGTATATCTACTTGTATGTATGTGTATTTGTGTGTATATATATGTATATGTGGATGTATGGATGTTTGTTTAAAAGTATATATATATATATATATATGGATATATTTCGATTCCTATATGTCTGTCTGAGAATGTGTGTATATGTGAATTTGTATATATATATATATATATATATATATATATATATATATATATATATATATATATATATATATATTGGCATGTAGGTATGTTTGTATGTGTTTGTATTTGCATATGTGTGATATGTATAGTTGTATGAATATATATATATATATATATATGTATGTGTATATATATATATATATGTATGTATATGTATATATATGTATGTATGTATTTGCATGTGTATAGGTATGTATGTATATATATGTATATGTGTGTGTACCTATATACTTGATATATATATATATATATATATATATATATATATATATATATATATATATATATATATATATATATATATATATATATATATATATATATATATATATATATAACGTTTGATTTCTAACTGCTAGACCCGTGTTCGAATCTCACCATGGTCGATTTGTCAGGAAGGAGACTTTGATGTTATTGGGCTGAATCGAGATCAATCCTAGCATGCGACACCCTTGAAAAGTGCCTGAAAACCATACTACATCCGACAGGAAATGACTGGATTATATAGAAGAAATTTAGCCGTCTCTCTAAGTTTCTTTTCCTGTCCTCTTTTACCATGTAAAGATCTCATTCTACTTCATTGTGCTACTCCGAAAATTAGGTCACCATGTCAATCCAAGCCTTGTTCGTGAAATTGGGTAGACGGGACCCTTGTGGGTCGTCGATAGCTGTGCTAGCACGAAGCCACAAGTCACCGTGTCTGAGGGCGTGAGCGTGCTGGCCTTGTTCAAATTGTTGATCATGCGAGATAACACGCTCTCTCCCAGAAACTGTAACTAAGGTCTGCTCAGCATAGTTGCAGTATAAGTCACAGGTGGGCTCTGTGGGTGTTGAGCAAACGCAAATATACTTGATCGAGCGTCTGCAATAGGGATTGGCTAGCTGCCCTAGTAGACGAGTATCCTCGAATAAGAGTGGCCAGCTATTTTATTATTATTATTATATAAATGTATATGTGAAAATATGTTTATATGAATTTATATTTATACACATACGCGAATGCATCTTTTTGATGTGTATATGTATATGTATGTATATGTATAAATGTATATGTGGGATTTTTATATTATTTGCATAATTAAACATCTAATTTTGATATGAGTGTTATTATCGCCATGGTTATGATTTGAAATAGAAAAGGAGAAATATTTCTTCTGAATTTGGTGTCATATATGTATGGTATTTATAGACATATGTGTTTATATGTTTTTAGATATATGCAGGTTGTTTGGTATTTTACAGTATTATTATTATCATTATTATTATCATCATCATCATCATCATCATTATTATTATCAGTATGAGAAATGTCCGGCGTGTCTAGTATGATCGCAAAATAATTGGTTTGTCTAACTAGATCCAATATATTTTCCCTTACGTGGTTTCCCAAGATATAAATAAATTCATTTTGGATTTTCGGTGACAAGTACCGCCAGTTATCATTTACTTCTTTCAAGTAATGCATTTCAAGAACAGGATCATACTTGTTCATAAGTTAAACAAGTTCTATAAAGTTACCTTTATTGGAACTATATACATATTCTCGATGATCTCTAAAAGGCAGATTCTGTTTCGTCAGAAATTTCACGACGTCAATAACCGTGTTAAAACCTGTCTCTAAATCTGTCTTTCTTTCATAGTTTGTTCTTGTAATTTACTTTCAATGATTTTACCTTTATTAAGGATCTTTTCCAACATTTTCCATTCCTTAAAAGCTCTTTGCTGGTCAGACGAATTTTCATATTCAGGCATTTTTGAATTAAGTTTCCAGAACTTTTGAAATCCTGGATTTTTTGCTAGACTTGATTTGCGTTGCTCCGTCTTCAGGAAGAGGCGACAGAAGAAACAATAAAGAGATTTGTTCGTCTTTGAGTGCAGAAACCATGATCTCAAAACAGTCTTTCCATTCTCCATAGTTTTGTAAAACCATTGTTGTAGCATTATCCTTGGACCATTTTTCTCCAGTATTACAGAGGGAGTAAACTATTCATCTTTGTTTTGAAACTTTTTAGGTCCGAATGTTACAAGATCAACAAGCAACTGCCCTGAGCAAGTTCGTGGCCAAAATACGATGTCTTCGTACACAGCAATCTCTGTGTTTGCCTGTTCTATTTCTTTATTTCCAGTAACTTCATCAGTTCCTTCATATTCATACCTGATCTTACCAAATGCACTGAAGCTTTCTTCCTTTCACACATCATCAGCCACCTTCAATTTCTTTAACAACATTAATTCCTGCAGGAAAATTCTCTTCAACTTTTATTTCTATATTTGTCTGCACCATATTCGCATTTTCTACATGTTCCTCCCATCCTATTTCTGATATACATTCATCATCCTCGTCTTTGCATTTTGCTTTAGCTATATATGTCTTCTGTAGGAAAACATGTAAAGATGCAGCACATTTTCTTTCCTCTCGTTCTTTGGTAGTTTTCAACTTGCGGTAAGCCGTACCACTCAGTTTTTGCCGTTTTTCTCATTCTAATCGATGAAAAAATAGAAAAAGAAACAAATAGAAAAAGAGCTTACTCAACGGCATAGGTAACTTTTATTAAGATATAATTTTGCACAAGGCTGAAAGTGGTGTTGTAAAAAAAAAGGTTGATAATTTTTTAACTATCCCAAACTTAGCTCGGCACATTCGTGACCCATTCGCATCTTAAAATGGCATAGGGGAGTGTTTCTTAAAAATAGAAGTAAATAATTACAGGAGTTTATCCTATATAGCCAATGATTGTCTAAATCATTTCTTAAATTCAATTTTTAAAATTTACTATCCTTTTTTTCTTATACATTTTTCTTATCCTTTTTTTATTTTATTTTCATATTCAATATGATAATTTAAAATTTAATCCATAGTAATGGTTGTAATAAAAATAACTGAACATTGAACATTTGTATTAAAAATCATTAAAATTTTATAAGAAATTTTCACTTCTGATACTTGAATTATACATTAATTTAGTCTCCAGAGAATTGACTGACAATTAATTTTTTAGGCAAATTAATTACCCCCCTTATTATTTTGCCGGCGTATACTTTTTTAACCTTACGGCGTTATGAAAGATGGTAATGAAACTAAACTAATAAGGACAGAAATATTTAATAACAATTTATTTATTTCCATCAGTTTATTTGGTTATTTAAAAAATATTCGTGTTTTAAAATAAAGTTTTTAAAACAATAAACATTAAAAGTCAATATTAAATAATTACACTTCTGACTTAACTTTGTTTTTGCTTTATTAGAAAAAAAAATCTTTAATCTTTTTGTGTTTCTACTACTCAATGTAAAAAAAATAAATAAATTGGGTCAATTAGAGAATCTCTTTCCGCCAGACGTGATTGGGAGATTCTACAGTTGAGTTGGCATGGAGATTCTTCACTTGATCTTAAATGAATATTTAAAAATATTTTAAAAATCGTTACGGAAGACTTTAAAGTGTAATATTTGAAAATTTTACATCTAAAAAAATCTTAACTTATCTATTTATATTACAAACTTAAGATTCTTAGTTTGTAATGCTAATATAAAATTTAATCTTGTAATATGCACTAGATTCGATTTTTCTGAAAATGCTTAGTTTAAAAATCTCTAAAAAAATTAAAATTTAATGTAGAATGTTGTTATTTTCACATAATAATTCTAAAAAGTGATTTTTATGGGAAATCTATTGAAATCTCTGAAGAGCGTGATATTTATACAGTTCTTGAGCATTAAAAATTGCAAGTTTAGTAAAACTTTCCAAAATGTAAAGTAAATTTAAATCGCGTATATTTCTGGTTCTACTTTACTACGAATGTTTTTCTTTATTTAAAAGAACCTCTAATCTTTTTCTATGAAAAGAACCAATTGAAAATAATAAAATAACATTAATTTTTAACAAGTTTCAAAGATATGCAGTTGATCAATCTGGGAGGAGATTCTACAATTGATTTAAGTTGGCTTGTAGAAATTTTACAGTTGATCAGTCTGGGGGGCTTCTTCAACTGATCCAATGATTTATATCAACATTTTGCAATAAAAAAAGCAAATAATTGGTTATCTTCAAGATACGCACTCTCGAATTTTTCAGCTTTTTTAAGGAATGCCGCCTTCAAATTGCTCTTTTGATTTACTCTTTTCGGGAAAATAAACTTGTTTTCCGTCTGAATTCATAGATAATTTTCTTTTACAATAAATTTATTTCGGCATTTTTCAATAAATATATCAATGAACTTTTTTTAATAATAAAATTTGAAAAAATTTTTAACAATGAATTGAAAACAAATCAAACATTATTTCAGAATTTCCCGAAAAAAGATCAAAGAGCGTACGAGGCTGGCTCCTGCTGCTACTATGAAGAGAGCATTCCTTAAAAAATAAGCTGAAAATAAATAAGTAAACAGTTGATTTTTTTATGAATAAATAGTTTGAACTTCTTTCATAACGTCATAGCAGTTATGTTGAAAAAAATAACGAGGGGGTCGTTATTATGCAGTAACCGGCAAAATAGCCTCTTACTATTTTTTAATTTTAAATGAAGGCTGTTTTGTTCTAAAATGTTTCAATTATTAAAATAAAAAAAAACTAACTTACGTTTTGAAGTTAACAGGTTTTTACCAAGGATAACTGGTCAGTCCAATGCTGTGTGTAGGTGATCTAAAATGGCGGTCTGTTTCAGGATTGGCACCACAGACTCATATCATGAGTAAACATCATTGGGGCAATAAAACAATAAAACTCAAATATTTCTTAAAACCCATGTGCATTATTATTTACTATCAAAATCAACTATAATCCTTATTTTGCTTCAGTGATTTTGCTCTTAAATCTAATCAGTATCCTGTGATATGCGAAAAAAATATTGGAAATTTCAATTAATCAAATTATTAATTAAACGTATTAATAATAATGCAAATATTTTCAAATTTCATGGACAATAAGAGAAAAAATAAATTATAATATAACAAAGACATTTGAAAAAATGCAATATTTCATTTTATTTTTATTTTAATTTTCCGCCAAAAAGACTTCAGGTTTGGGAAGGAGCGCAACTTAAAAAAAAGATTAATTTTATTTCTCCATAATTATAATCTTAAAAATCTTAAGACTTCAAAGAAGAAGACGACTTTTCTTTATAAAATTTCACAAATGACAAAAAAAAAAAAAAAAAAACTCTTTCCGGATTCTTTATTAGTAGTATCATGGTAAATGTAAGTGTTCTGACTAGCTACATTCTTTGGTTCTACCAGCATTGACCTTTTCAACTGAGACCCGCCATGCCACGTGCACAAAAATGCATCATCCTCATTGTTTCGTATTCTATGAGTAAGATGTAAATTACATTTGGACAGCTTCTTCTCAAAAACTGCTGCTTTGTGGAACAGTGTCACGGTAGGATGTTTTCCCGATCACAATAATCTTGACTTCTTCATGTCTAGTGTTAACCGTTATCTTCCCTCATGAACTGCACTTATTGGCTTTTTATGTTCATACAACACCGCAAAGTAACTCTCAACCTTGAGTGATTCTTGGGACTTGTACTGGCTGAACACTTAACAAAAGTTATATAACACCTTCGAGTCATTTTTGATGATTTGCCTAATTCTTTGTTTTTCATTTGTATTAGTTCGGGATATGTAATTTGATTGAGCTATTATTTGATAAGTTGTACATAAAATGGCGTGACAATGTAGTAGTTGTAAAATCAATGTGTATTGGGTGGCCTGACGATTGCATATAGCAGACTTTATACATATATATATATATATATATATATATATATATATATATATATATATATATAAGTAGTAGGACTATTTCCTCGGTCAGTACTAATCCATTTATTGTGCATAAGAGAAAAACGGTAACAGAACAATTTCTCTCTCTCACTCACACATACACACTTTCTCCTTACAATATACATAGGTGATCGTACCTCTCCACAACTTCCTGACTTATGCTACTCTAAGCAATTCCTCTTCCATTTGTCTTTGTGGTCACTGATCTGTCGACCATTTACTCACGCTCACGTAAATTTTCCCCTGCTTCTCTTACCCTCGGTGTGCACTGTGAGTGTTGGATTTTCCAAGTCTACTTACCTTATTATGCACCCCAAAGTTTTCAGTTATCTTTTTTAGTTGTTACCAGCAGTTTCTTTTTAGTTCCTATTCTTCTTAAAACTTCCTCGTTTACCACATACTCTGTCTATGTTATTCTCAGCATCAGTAGAATTACATTTCAGTTCATTCGAGTTTCGTGTCTCTTCTTCATCTGTGAGAAAAATAGTTTACATTTTCACTACTATGTGCAGCTCACTTTTCACCAAATCTAAATAGAGTAAACACAAAAGCTACTTCAACCAATAAAAGAACTGCAACTAATTCAATTTTACGCGTATAATTATTCAGTTACTTCGGGATTTCTCTGGAAATTTTGTTCATCATTAGGCTATGGATTTATTGATTTGTTTGCTTATAAGGTCCCTACCGCAGAGCGAAGCTTCTCATATAATATGCTAAATAAGTATTCAGTGTACGTGTAGATATTCAAGAATACTTGTAATTTGACCTTTGACTGGTGTCACTTGTCAGGTGTGTCGGATTTAGTGAATGACGTCAACATTGTACTTTTTATTTTTAATCTTACAGATCTTTTATTGTTGTTCCTTAAGAAAAAAAAAGTAAGAAAAAAGAAAGAAAGAAAAAGAAACAAATAAAAATAAATAAATAAATAAATAAAACTGTATACGCTAATAAAATAAATTGAATGAAAAAAGAAAGAAATGCAACACTATACAATAATAAAATCAATGAAAAGAAAAAAGAAATGAAACAGCATACAATAATAAAAATAATTTAAATGAAAATTTAAAAAAAGAATGAATGAAAGAAATTAAACAGTTCCAAATAAAAATAAATTGAATGAAAAAAGAAAGAAATTAAATAGTATAAGAAAAAATAAAATTTATTGAATGACAAGAAATAAAGAATAGAATTAAGAAAAAATGAATGAATGAATGAAAGAAATTAAACAGTTCAAATTAATGAAAATATTGAATGAAAAAAGAAAGAAAATAATTAAACAGTATACAATAATAATAAAAATAAATTGAATGAAAAGAAATAAATGAAATAGTTTGTTTTCAAATTGAAAGCAAAAAAACTCTGACACGTTTTAAAATATTTGCCAAAACTCAGGGAATTATCCAATTAAAATGGGATTTTCAGTACTTATTCATTAATTAACTTATTATATACTGAATAGATGATTTTATTAGAAAACTATTGAAGTTTTGGGTGGGGGTTGTTTCCTCACCCTGTTTGATATTTCGTGTGTACTTTTTAATTTTTTAGTTCGTCAAATTGTTTTAGTTATATAAAGAAAAATACCTTAAGATGTTATTTCAGTCAATATATATATATATATATATATATATATATATATATATATATGCCACATCAAGTGTGAACATACGAAAAATTCGATTCTTGCCAAAAATAATTCAATAAAACTCAAAAAATATTTTTTCTTACAATTTGTGTTCGTATAATTTAATAAAACGCGTTTTTTTCTTCCAGATTGGACAGAAAAAATCTAAATTTAATATTTATTTAAAAAAAACATTTTACAGTGAGATGTTTTGTTTTTTTTAAATAATAAAGACATGTTTGAAGAATCGAAAAATGTACAGTAATCTCATTTTCAAGCGTTAACCTTTTTAAAGAATTTTTATTATTATTATTATTATTATTATTTCAGCAAATGTTAGATTGCTTTTGGTACGGATATTCAAAAAAAATAAATCAGAATTACCGCATTTGATTACTCTTCTTACCCCATTAAAACTATGATAATTCAATAACTTTTAACTTTTAAATTAAGAATAATTAAAAAAATATATTGGATGCAGTTAAATATTTTCTGATATCAAAGAGGTACAAAACATTTTTAAAATAATATCAACATATTAAACTCAAATGCATCTAAAAAAAAAAAAAAGCTACTCTTAATATCTGTTGGATTTATAAAAACAAAATCCATCCACTTTCTTTACAAATAGTAAAAAAATAAAATTGTTCATTCTACTAAATTTCATAAAATCGTATGGAATAAAAAATATATTTTTTTAAACTGATACTTATATAAGGTTAAGGATAGTTTTTATTTTTAGCGTGAATACCAATGTCTTCATTATTGCACTGACAGTATTCGGAATTTCTTTAATTTTTATTTTTAATTTTTCGCGCGCTTTTTTCAGTCAGTGGTGTAACTATACTATAGGCTTTTGTTTTATTTTTAACTTCTGACCCCCATGGACTACTGTGTGTAAATAAACGTTATTTTCATTAAATTTTAAGTAAATAGTAAACATTACTTTTAAAATCCAACTAATTAATCCTTAAATTTGGTAAACGACTTCGAAACCTATCTCTAGGATAAATATTGGATTTTTAAAAGATTTTTAAATTTATTGCTAACATTTTTCGTCTATAATGACGGTTCCATGAGTCGATGTTTTAAAAATGCCTAAAAGCTTCTTTTATATATGGGAATTAATTCTTCTTTCAACTCGAACTAGCGTTAAACTCTGATCTTTCAAATAAAACCGAAATCTAAATCCACAGAAGGCATTTAAATTATATAAAATGTGTTTTTCGAATTTTTTATGAAGTTCGTACCGGTACTTAATATAAAAAAATAAAAATATATTGAAAGGAAGAAAATAAATGAAATTAAAGTTTAAAATAATGAAAAAAACATTGAATGGAAAGAAAGAAAGAAAGAAAGAAAGAAAGAAAGAAAGAAAGAAAGAAAGAAAGAAAGAAAGAAAAAAATTTAAATTTAAAACTTAAAATACATTTAAAACTTAAAATACATATGTCAAACGTCAAATTTGAAATTCAAATGTTGATTGTTTCCCTATCTTTCCATGTAAATTGTAACCGGCGTTTGTCGTACCTTCACGTACCCTATTCAGTGCCTAAGATTATTAGAATCCTGATTTTCAAGGTAGAAACACAGTCTTCCTACCACTGTCCGTCCACTCCCGTTTTGACGGTAAGCTTAACAATAGCGAAGAAAAGAAAATAAAAAGAAAAAAAAAGCGAAGAGTAAAATATCGAAAACAAACAACGTCCGATAGGCTGAATAGACGGATGAATGAAATAGAACGGAAGCCGATAAAGGAACTCTTTACTTGCCGCCAAACATTTTAAGGGGCCGTTTAACACGTTTTGCATTTACTCTGACCCTTGTAAAAGAAAAATCGCTTTTGTAATTTGAAGATCTGAAGCAAAGCGAGAGTGACTAAGATAACTTCCGATCCTGACCCCCAGCTTTAAACTTTCGCCTCGAACAAGATCGACGGAAAAACAAAGAAGCAAAAAAACAGAACTTACAAGCACATGTTTAACTTGATAGGAATAGAGTGAAATAGATACAGGTAAAATGAATTACAAACAGACTGAAGCAGAGTGCATGGCTTTCAGTGCTTAAACCAAGAATTGAATTCACGGACACCAAATAAATAGATTTTTTTTTAAATTAAAAACTTTAGTGATTAGACTATTCGGGCATAATTTGTAGACCTTAAGAATTTTAAACCTAATGTTTGATCCTCTCAGTTGGACTAATTTAGTGCTTATTTCTATCCTTAATATGCTTATGGCGTTATAGCGTTTTGACAATGTCCTCACGGCCACCAATAAATGGTTGCAAGCACATATTTAAATGATAGGAATAGAGTAAGATAGATACAAATGAAATAAATTACAGATGGATTGAAGCAGAGTATATGGTTTTAAGTGCTTAAACAAAGAACTGGACAAATAAATAGTTTTTATTTATGTTTTTTTTTGTTTTTTGTTTTTTTAAGCTTTTAGGCATTAGACCAGTGTTCCTAGGGTTCTGCAAGAGAAACATTGATAAATAGGCTAATGCATTTTTGAGTAATTTCTGTTTAATTTTATATTCGTAATTTTACTATACACGTACGAAATATTGTTGGAAAACCCTTGGTTATTATAATAAAGGCTTCAACCTCTTATATTATTTAAAATAAGGGATTGTATTTAACGATGTAGTCAGGACATGTACGTGGCGGATTCGTGTATCATTGAGTGATTCACTCGAGTACAGGACGCATGCACTATGACCATATATTATGTTTACCACGTGAACTACGATAAAAATATAAAAGAGATATTAATAATGGTATATAATAATTTTCATGCAGAGGTTCCCTGAAACATGAAAACTATTTAAGAATTCCACAAGAACAAAATAGTTGAAAAAGGCTGCATAAGGCTATTCTATCATAAGGTAGATATTTGGAATTTTACAATCTGTTTGCTCTTCCTGAATCGGTCTAATCTGATGCTTATCCTTGACATGCTGAGAATGTTACAGTGTTCTGACAATAACAACCAAGGTGGAGATACCATTCAGAATAAAGCAGTGTAATCTTTCTTTCAATGAAAAAAAAAATTGTATTAATGATTGAATGCTTATTCAGATTTGCAGAGTAGTATTTCTTCAATTATCTATTCTGTCATGTATATATCTATCTATTTATCGATAAAATTCGATGACTTCCGTTAGTCCGTCTGTCACACCCTCTAAATTAGCTATACACTGACCGATAGAAAACAAATTTTGGCGAAAAGGGCAAACAGGTAAGTGGGTACAAATACAGTTGGTTTTACTAGTGTGCGTAGCTTAGTACAATAAATTATATTTTTTTTATTTCTTTTTTTTTAATTAAAAGTTTTATTAGTTAACATGCAAAATATACCCACTATTTTAAAAACAATTGAATGATCAATACTGTTTTTTGCATAACTTTTCTTTAAGTTTTTATATATACAAGAATCCAGTTTCCAGTTCACCCTGAGTTTGCGAGAACTATAAAAAGAGCAAATGCTTCAAAAAGTTGAAATTTGGTTTCAGAAAGAAATATTTACGCATGGCCAGTTGTATGTTGCATGCTCAAGAGTAAAAAATCCTAAGAATTTATTCTTCGCTGTTGATAAGGAAAAAGGTAAAAAAGAAATTTTCTTAAAAATATTGTTTACCATGAATTCTTATAAAATTAATTTAAATTAATGAAATTATTAAATTGCAAAGTAGGGTTTTTACCAAACAAATCAGTTTATTCAAATGTCATTGATTGGTTTGCGAAATTGAACTAAACGTAGAGTTTGTAAATCTCAACAAAAATGTTTGTAAATCTCAACAAAAATGTTTGTAAATCTCAACAAAAATGTTTGTAAATCTCAACAAAAATGTTTGTAAATCTCAACAAAAATGTTCGCGATAACTTCAACAAAATTAAATACTGCTAAAAATTCCACGAGCCTCCAGGACATCAGTGATCATAACTATCCATAGATTCTTTTATGTTATTATCTCAAATTATCATGCCTTCTTGGGAGTGGTTTCCCATTGCTTTCTCCACGGTTTAAAATTCAGAATTTTTTTTCTCTGGTTACCATCCAAGTCGATAGTGCCCAGTCTGTGCTGGGGTTTGAGAGGTTAAATATTCATACTTTTCCCTGGGACATTTGTCCGAAAGCGACCGCGCCAGACTAGTCCAGAATTTGAACTCGGCTCGCAAATTTCGTTTTTTTTTTAGGGGGGGGGGTGCTTGCAGTGATATTACTAATACTACCTGCATATATTGCATATTACGTGGTAATATCTTGCTAAGATATACCTCTCAAAACACTAAGAGGCTATACTTTAATCATGAAATAATGATTTATTGATTCATTCATTCATTTTCTACAGCTTTGTTGGCTTTTTAAAACCAAAATATATATATATTAGATTATATCAATTTTTTTGTGGCGAGGATAATAATGGCTTAGTGAAATAAGTCTTATTAATTAACCCGCAGCTAGGGGAAAAGGAGAGAATTCATACTTTTCCCAAGGGCATTTGCGGCTAAGTGTATATAACGAGCTCAAGTGGAAGTGAAATTCGGCTCTCTGATTAACAATTCCGAGCTATTATCCATTATACCACCAGTACATCATCCAAGCTTACAGCACCTAGTATTTCCAAGAGGTCCCCCATCTAGATACTGACCAGGATCGACGTTACTTAACTCCGGTGATTGTAAGGAAACTTTTTTTTCAATATGATATGGCCGTAAACGTGAAATAATGAAAATTATAGGTATTTAAAATAAAGTTTTATACGATGACATCGAAACATATTTCTCTTTGGTTAGACTTACGCTGAGTACTTTCCTTGAATTGTAAGAATTTTTTGGAGATGATAATTATCTGATAGGAGTTTTAATATTTAACCAATGGCTGGAAGGAGAAGAGATGGAGTCATAGTTTGCGTCGTTTCGTCTACGGGAAAGGGCTTGTAGGGTGGAAAATAATTCATCACCCACCCATTTTTTAACTATGTAATCACATCAATGTAAACATTTCCATATGAAAGATTTAATCTGATGAGGCTATTTAAGAACATGACTCGAGTTTTCAGGTTGATGTTTTGGCGAAACTATCTGACAGAGCCTATTCCATGTTAAATTTCTTTCCTATACTTAATCTGTTATAGCAGATCCATAAGGCGAAGTATCTGAAATGTTTAGTATTTACTCATTCCATATCCTGTATTTTGATTCGGGATAAATGTCATCACTGCTTTCAACCCAATATAAGGCATTAAAAAAAGATCATCAGTTTCTAGCATTTTCAGTTTCATGGTAGAAAGAACAATTTTTTCAAGCTCCATATTTCACAAATTTTGTTTATGACTCTTAAAATGTGTAAAGTTTTGTTGAACCTGTTGCTACGCATAGAAATGATATACCAATTTGTGAAGGAGACACAAATGCTTGCTAAAACTTTTGCCAGCTCATATCAAAATCAATCGCACATACTTGATTAATGAGTTATCTGACCTTAGTTTCCCTGGGCCACCGAATAATGGCACTCGGTGCAATAATTTTTTTTTTTATAGTTGCACTTTCTGTTTCTTTTCTTATCTTTAATTATATTTCATACCATTTATTTTTACATAGCAGACATTTATTTTTACTTTATTTTTTGACCTTTCACCAGTATAGTATACCATTTCAGACAATGCCACTCCATATCAAACTTAATAAAAAGACTATGTGAACTTATTACTCTATAACATAGAGACCTTAATTTTATGCGCGCACCTATTTACACGCATATATAGTCACATATATCGATAAACAAAAAATACATTTGTATGTTCTAAGTATATATACTTGTCAGATAAGAGGTAAATAAAAATGGCAGTCGCTGAAAATAGTGAGAAAAAAGAAAGAAAAATGAGAAAAAATTCGAAAAGATTGATTTGACAAATCTGGAAAATGGTACTTATTCAGTTTTATGAGATTTGTACATGGAAAACAAGCTTGGTGAAAAAAAAACTGTGAAACTACTGCCCGTTAATATATGGAGAAATGATGCAGATGGAGGACAAAATATTTCCTAATACAAATTTATTTAAAATGTGGTGTATAGATAGATAGATAGATAGATAGATAGATAGATAGATAGATAGATAGGAACAGACTAAGATAGGTATGATTGCTCTGTTTGACGGATATTTTACAACGAAGCGCATCGTATAGTAAGCGAAATGAGCCAACACTAATCATAACAAAGGTTGGTCCTTCATTCAATAACGTTAATGTTCTGTATACAATAGAATTAGTAGGAATTCTTCTCCAAGTTATAACGAAATACATGCAATTGTTATTTGTTATGTAATTTTTTTATTTATTATTATTATTATTTTTTATTTTTTTGTAATAGTAAGGTTCACTCTGTACAAGGCCCGGGAGACACTCAAGGTAAAGGACTTCATGAAGTGGCAGTTTATGTGGATTCGATGATCTGGGCTAGTTCATAGGCGATGGCGGAGTCTCTGCAATATCTGCGTTCTTCACCGGTTTGTTCGAGTGGACTAACCATTCTTTGTGGTGGATATTGAAATCACCGCAGATATGGAAGCGAGCCGAGGGAAATTCGGTGAGGATATCAATCCTCTCAGACATTCGATCGAAAATTACTATCTCATCGTCCTGAGGGTGACAGAGTGCGAAGATGAATCTGGTACTATGGATAAATAGCACGCAGAAACACATATATGGGAGATCAGGGTCCTCATTTTTTTTTTTTTTTTTTTTTTTTTACTGAATACCATAGGGAAACCCGTCCTTAATGTAGGCTTCGTGGTGACTTAGGTGGTTGTGTTTGGCTATTGTGGTGAGTAGTCTGGTATTGTGAGCTGATTCAGTGGGATTGAGTGATTGATACCTGTTTAAAACAGAAACAGGAGGTCGGGTTTGGAGTCAAGAAGATGGTGTTGCACTTCTGGAATGTTGGAACACAGACTCCTCACATTGTGTAGAAGATGGTATACCTGGGTTAAAATGTTATATAACAAAAAAAAAATAAGAAACGTAGTAGTAAGGAAATGGATTAATTTAACGGTCTTTATTTTAGTTAAGAATTTAATTGAATCTTAGCACATTGTTTTAAAACCTTTGTTTCATTTCATCTCAATATTAAAACTTTCTAACACTATCATTTTTAATTACATGGGTAAGCCAGTTTTCTTCTTTTTTATTTATTCTCATCTTGTCAGTACAACTTTTTCGCAATTTCCAATCCCTAAGTAACTTTACAATATCTTGTTTCTCTTTTTATGTTATATCTTTCTTACAACAAATGAGAATCTTTATCGATTAGACATTAAAAAAACAGATATCAATAATGTACACTATTTATATTCGGACTATTGTCCTCATTCTTTTTGTTTTTATGATAACGTTTCAGTCGTTGTATCTTGATCTTGGTAATCTACAGGCAATTCTGGACTGAACCCTTTATTTAATCTACATGGGTAGACTGTTCTCGTTCCTCTGTTCATGACTAGGGATATCGTTAGAATTCTAATGGATAAAACTGGTAGCAGAATTAGTCTGAAAACAAGGCAAGAAAAATCTAGCTTTGTTCAAGAAATTGGAACAAAGGGTGCCTTTTTCATGATCAGAATGTTATAATGAGCGATAGACTAAGATCCTAAGATCTAAGATAACTATTGAATGATAGTCAAGCGACGCTTGTCGCACGTCTCTCTACTTGCCGACTGAAATGACGGAATATCAGTTTCTAGGGAGATGATTTTTATGATGATATCTATGTTGCCATGATTTTCTCGAAAGACAGCGGAATGGTTTCCTGTTGCTTTCTCCACAATATTCTATCGAGACACCACCTATTGCCTGTGACTATTAGAATTCGTTCTCTCTTGGTTTCTCTTTCCTAATGTATTACTTACCATCTCTTGCATTCACACAGTTTTGGGGTGATCCGAAAAACTATACACTTTAGTTTTAATGCGGTGTGGTGTCCGTACGACTAATTTGACACTTTAAATAAAAAATTTACATGTTTTTGCTCAGTGAGGCGGGACATTAGCAGTAAAGTTCCACTGTCGCAGATATTCTGTTAGAGGCTTTCCTTTCACTGGGCAGATTACCAAGTTGACAAAAGAGGTGTGCCGATCCTTTAAAGAAATATTCCAACGTTATAGAGGGCCCGTGAAGATCAATTCTCCGGGTGTCGCTTTCATTGTTAGAATTTGTAGTTTCATTTTATTTTATATAAGTTTTAACTTACTTTCTTTACTCTCTCTCTCTTGTTTCTCTCTTTCGTTTGTCTTTCAATCTCTGGCGATGCTAATATTTTGTGATGATATCTTTTATTTTTCGTTGATCTAAAAACATTTAAACTTCCGAAATTACTACTACTACACCCTGCGTATGACGATAAACTACATCCGGCAACAAAGCCTCTGATTGGGAAGTTTTGAGGAGCGTGGAACCACCTCTTAGTTGTTGTTGTTCCCAGGTCTCAAGTGACCCGGGGTGTTAGCACTTGTTAGGATCCCAGCTATGAGAAAATAGTGAACTCTCAAACTGGGGCCCAAATATTATGAAAGTATAAAAATACATTTTGATAGTAAAATTAGCAACAATACATTTTCATAATAAAAAAATTACCAGAAATAGGTTATTGGGTGCATACATAACTATAGAGCCCAGTTTACTCATTGTGATAGATGACTAGTGACGCTAGAATAAGGTTCACCCGCCCTATGACAGGTCTTGTTTTTAATTCAGTGAGATGCCTAACCATCCAGCACCCCAGAAAAACCTGATGGGGGTATCAGTTTAGTCGATGATGATGCGACCATGCAGTAGGTTGTAATGAATTACATTGTAGCAGCCGTACTCGTATACCTGATACAAATATGTTTTTTAAAAGACTCAGAATTTCACTATGAAAGTAATATTCATGTTAAAAGCTACAGAAAATATCATAAATACTGTTAAACAGCAGAACAAATGTGGGCTAAAGGAAAAATATACAGCAGAATAGCAATGATAATGATATACACATCTATTTTCGATGCACCTTAATAATAGAATGGCGTCATATTCTAGGAGGTTTAACTTCAAGGCCTCGTTTTAAATAATGTCTTAAAGTTATCTGAATCTATGCTCCCCCATTATAAAATCTAAAGGAAATGGTACAGCAGAAAAACAATGATACACATATATTTTAGATGCACCTTAATAATACAGTGGAGTAAGATATGTTTAAATGCTTTGATGCAAAGCTTTGTAAAACTACTTTTGATATACCCTAACATTTATTTCTCTGTCTTTAAAAATACGTGATTTTGTTTGTCTTATGTTTATTTATTTATTAATCATTTCACTCCAAACAAGGAACGAGAAAAATAAAAGTACAGGAATTAAGAAAACATGTCAGCAGAAAACGTCAGCTCGGGGAAAGTGCATTGAATCACTCTTCTCGGGATTAGTATCAGCCATGCTGACGGAAGATAGAATGGGATCTCTCAGACGATTAATGGAGAGCAATTTCGTTTTGGAATCGTTAAAATAAACAAGCCATTTCTTGCCCCAGTTAACAGCCAATTGTAGATTATTTTTTAGATCAGCTGTCAATTTGACTTTATCAAACCGATCAGATTTACTATTAAGGCAGGAGTAAATAGTTGTGTCATCTGCATAGATGCCGGGTTGCGAACTGATTCCATTAGGAAAGTCACTGATGAAAATTAAGAACGTGGGTCAATGAATAGAGTCCTCATGAATGCCTGCAACAAGATCTAGAAGTGTAGCTGCTCAAGAGAACTTTTATTTTGCGATTTGATAAGAGAGTCTGGGTCAATTCAAACTTTCATCCAAAAATACCATAACCTTTCAGCATATGCAGAAGACAAGTAGGCCAAACCCTACCAAATACCTTAGAAATATCTAAACCAAAAGCTCGAGCATCACCATTCTTATCTAAAGCTTAATAGACTCTTTCAGCAATAATCGTTAATACATCATCAGTTGACCTAGAGAAGCGAAATCCACATTGCTTATTAGAAAGAAGACCTCGCGATGTGAGTTTCAGCTACAACAGTCCAAAGAGCAATGAAAAAAAGACCTGAAAATAAAATTGTATGTGACACTTGTGAGGCACTTTGTTACTCCAGGACAGAAAGTTAGAAGGTTAGACAGAGCGAAGATCATCTTGAATAAGTTGACAAATGATCCTGGAATAATATATATATATATTTATATTTGAACTTCATTTCAATACTTCATGAGCTCCCAATCCTTAGCTATGATTAATTCATGATGAACATGTCATTTTCCTTTATGATCGATTTCATAACGATACTTCTGTTAAGCTTAGAGAGTAATTATACATTCTTATTGCTCAAAGTAGAGTCCAATAGTGTTATAACAACTTCGGAGAATTGCAGTAAGATATCTTTAATCATTTCTTCTTCTTCTTCAACAACAACAACAACAGCAACAAAAGAAGAAAAAAAGAAAAAGTAGAAAAAAACTGGTCATCCAATTCTGGGTTTATTTTAAGGGACAAGGCAAGGCAACTTGAACTAATTTTTGGTAATATAACAAGATTTTACTTCACTTCCTCCCACTGCTTGAATTCTTCGAGCTACTCAAATAATGCCTTAAAATTGTCAAAATTGCAAAGGTTGTATTTGTCATAACATCAGAAAATACACTGGCATAGTATCGTTATATATATATAAGTGATATTTTATTTATTAATCTGACAGATTTTATCACTTAAAACGTTATTTTAGTGGATACTCATATTTGAGTAGACACACAGTTTATTTATTAAACAGTATATTTATTTATTTTTATCTACCGGTATGAATATTCGAAAAATCTTATTATGGAAGAATGCGCTCAACAGTAGGATAAAAACCTGCCCCCACCTTTGCTGGAGAAACCGTCGTTAGATCCGTCATGCTTTGAGAAGGATTTGCCTTTACAAGGCACTATTTGATCGACAATGCACTCCCTGGTTAAGTCGATCCTGAGTACGTCGGATCTAATGACGGTTTCTCTTGCAAAGGAGCACGAAACTTTGATCTTTCAGGAGAGTGTATATTTTTCTTTAGTTAGATTTCTCGAATATTCAGATCGGTAGACGAAAATATTCTGTTTAATAAAAAATCAGTCCCTCTACTTTATTAAAATTCTAATCATCACTTTTCGTAAAACAATAAAATAAAAAAAAGTACTGAGGGAGTCAAAACTGTATACAATAACAGCGTTGTCAAGGGAATAACCGTCCTCTCGACACACTTTCTTTTACGGACACGGTGGTTAAACCCTGCCTATTATTCTAAATGCTGTGTCCCTTCAGGACGTGACCGAACGTATCTCTCTACAGTTTCCTATCCTTTGTCGCTGTTAGTAAAGTTTGTCTTTTTGTTGTTTCTCCCAATCCCTGTTCTGCCATCTATTTACACAAACTTGTTAGATATGTTACTCGATGATTTCCTGTCTCTCCTACCTTCAATATGTAATGTGAGAGTCGGATTCTCTAGGCTATCTATCTTCATTATGTACCCTAGATATTTCAAATTCGGAATCTATAAAATTATCGATACAAAATGTCTGTTTTTTTTGGGGGGAGGGGTATCCATTTTCTTATAACCTATATGTTCAGTCCATTGTATTCTTGGCACTCTTCTGTAGAACAACATTTCTGTGACCTCTTCTTCCTCGATGAGGAGTTTGTCTAATATTCACTGTCGTAGACGAGGACTGATATTCCAAAACATTTTTGTGCCCTTTTTCTTTTTTTCTAACGAATTTATTTCTGTTTCTTAATACTTTTGGAAGCTTACTTTCACTGTGTCAATACGCATTCACCTTCGGATTTCGGTGACACATTTTCTGAACTCTGTTAAACCACTTCCCAGATATTTAACTTTTTTTATTTGCTAAGAAACATCAACATCTCCAATTCGTAGTTCGCATCTTGGGTTGTTCTTACTGACATACATTCTGTTTTCTTACAATTAATGTTTAGTTCTTCCCTCTTGATTTCTATTACTACCTTCTGTAGGAGTTCCTGTAGTTGAATTTCTGCATTTGCTCGGAATGTAACTGTATAAGAAGCGGAAATATTTTTGAGACACATTAAGCATGGCAGATAAATGGAGAATGATCTATTTTTTTTTAAACTAATGCGACGTAAGAATATTTCTCTCCGTTTCTTGATGAGAATAAAAGCTCAGGATATTTTTCAACAGAAAATTAGCAATTTTTATCGCATTTCAAATGTTTTTCATTGAAATGTCTAAATCAGAAAATCATAACAATGATATGTCTGTGTACATGTCTGTGTGCGTTCCCCCAAAATTTATTTTAGAATTTGACTTTACCGAACTGTACACCGAGTTCTTACCAAATGAACTGATAGATATTATTTCATTTGAGAAACCACCAGAGCCTTTTCATTTAATTCTATATATCTGTCTCTCTTTACTCTTTCATCTCTCCCTCAATCTAAACTTCTTTCTTCTATCTCTCTTTCCGTCTCACTTTCACTCTTCCTCCTACATTCCTCTTTTTGTATTCCTCTTCTTTTTTTCTTTCTCTCCCTCTCCTTTTCTCCCCTACTTCTTTCTCTGTTTCTCCTTTCTTTACATTCCCACTCCTTTCTACTCTCTTTTTAATATTCTCCTTCTTTCTCTATCTCCTCCCAATTTGCTGTTCCTCTTCTACATTTCTGTACCTCCTCTTTTTATTTCCCTCTTCTTTCTCTGTTTCTTCCCTTTTTTTCTCCTTTTTCCACTCTTCCCCACCCTCTTCATTCCTTTTTCCCTCTTTTTTATATTCTCTTTCTTTCTCTTTATTTTCTTTCTTCCTCTCTTCAACTATTCCTCTACTTCTTCCCCTCTTATTTAGATCTCGATTTCCCTCTCTCACTCTCTTGTCTTGTTTCTCACCCCATTCTATCCTTATTCAACTCTTTCTCTGCCTCTTTTTTTTTAATCTATTTCTTTCTCAATATCTTCTGTTCCCTTGTTTTTCTGCGCTCTCTCTCTCTTTCTCTCTCTCTCTCTCTCTCTCTCTCTCTCACACACACACACACACACACACCCTGTTTTGGTTGTTTTTAATTAATCAAAGGTAATCAGGATTATTTGCATGGCTTTTATCTTCCACCTGAGTATGTCTATGTATGTGTGCGTGCGTGCGTGTGTGTGTGTGCGGGTGTGTGCGTGCGTGTGTGTGTGTGTGTGTGTGTGTGTGTGTGTGTGTGTGTGTGTGTGTGTGTAGAAAGCCTATTATTTGCTACCCGTGTTGCTTTCCGCCAAAGGCCGTTTATGTTGTCAGTGAAAACTGTGAAGAGGCCGCCTGCTTGTGTTGACAGGTCGGTTGTTAACGTCGACGTTGTATTGTAGACCCAAAGCTGCACGGGCAGGCTGCCACGTGTAACTGTGTTAAGAGGGCATGAATCGGCGTGCCTTTGTAAATCCTAAAAAACTCAAGTAAACACGATAAAGCAGTGTGTGCGTAAGTGCATGTGTTTGTGGGTATATGTAAGCATTTATTCATATTTGCTTGTGTACGTGCGTTTTTCTACGTGTGTGCCTTATCTCAAAGACTGAATTTATTTTCACTTTTATTGATTTATTTATTCATTTAACGTATAGGTATTTAATATATAGGTATTTATTTACTAAGCTTACTTTAGTCACATGCTTACAAATACCGCTCGTCCATTGATTACAGTACTTATTAAGGTGAGGGTCGGGTTGATTAGCTCTGCACCAAGTTCTCGCCGATTTACTGTTGAAATAGCTAGATGCAACTGTATGTTCTATTTTAATAATTTCCTTTCTCGCACTTCACGCCTGTGGAACTCCCTTCCAATTTCTTGTTTCCCTGCCTCCTACAGTCTTCAAAATTTCAAAAGCAACACCAATCGCCATCCTGTCTTCGTGAAACCTGCTCTTTTCGTGTCCTTTATCCTCATAAAAGATGTCTCATTCTCTTTCACTCCCGGTAACCACTTGCGCCCTCATGGCATTATCGCCTTTCTTGATGCGAAATTATTAAAGAGAAAAAAAAGTCTTCCTTTCCTCGACTCACTCCCACACCTCATATGATACAGACTTTAGATTCTCGAGAAATTCATGAGAAAGTGTTTGAAATACCTGCAACTAGATTTATTTCATAGCGAACGCAGATGTTGCTGATGATCTTTCTGTTTTGAGGGGTTCTTTATTTTGCTTAAATTTAATCTTTACGGTGTTTTCTAAGAGAATGATCGGAAAAAAATAAACCACAGATGTGATTGATCTGTTGATCTGTTGAATGACAGAATTTTTAATCCGAAATGCTTTACTGAATTAGTATTAACTTTCAGTTAATCCAGTTGTATTGTTAATCCAGTAACATTTTGGGACCCTCAAAGCGTAAAATGCTGAAGTTTACTGTAGACACGTTTACAACGATACGTTGAAGTTGACACAAGGACAAGGAAATATGGAATCCCATGGGGATCAAATTCAGCGAAACTAACTTGTTAATTACGCTTATAGAAGAGGCAACCATAAGAGATGTACTGGAATTATCTGATTGAAACAGATTTGGCACAAGGATGCTTTTAGGAGATTGAATTTCCCTCTCAATGATTTACGAAAACAACAGACTAACTCATAGAATAAGGATTCTATCATTAAAATGTTGAATTTTAATTCTATCAGCACTTGGGTATTGTAGATTTTGGTAGTATTTGAATATGTTGATATCGATATGTTATAAATATATAGACTGCCGGCTGGTTATAAGTGGTAAGGACATTCAAAAATTCAAACACTTTTACAAGTATATATATATATATATATATATATATATATATATATATGAATAACGACAAAAGGAAAACTTATCTTAGCTGATGTGTTTTGTCCTCTGAGGGACTTTATCAAGACAAATCACATTTGCCTTTGGTCTTTATTCATATTGTCCTTTTACAGATATACTCTATCTGAAATTTGTCGAGGACAGTCATGTCATACACGTTCAAATGCTTTCATGAAATCAACAAATTTGCGGAACATGTTCTTTTTTTCAACTCTGAAGTACATGTTCCACAACTTTGTTGATTTCAAGAAAGCATTTGATCGTGTATGGCATGAAGGTCTTTGGCAAATACTTAGAGACTTCAAATACGGAATTATCCAAGTCATCCAGGACCTGTACAAAGATGTCACCAGTGCAGTTCTTCTGGAAAAAACAAATGGGTGGATTCTTTCGAACAACTATCGGCGTGCAACAGGAATGCGTACTTTCACCCACTTTGTTCAACCTATTTCTAGAGAGAATCATGCAAGATACCTTGAACGACAATGATCCTTAAGTTTCTATTGATGGCAGACCCGTCTTTAACTTACGTTTTGAGATGACATTGACCTCATAACAGGTAGTAACAGTGAGCTTCAGGACTTAATCATGTTACCCCAAGCAAGCCAATAAAGCGTCTAAGACGCAAGTGGTTACTGAGTGTGAGAGAATATGAGAAAAATGAAACATTATTAAGGAGAGAGAACAATAAAAGAACAAGAATTAAGAAAACGGGATATAACAAATGACATTGCATTTAATTTTTTGAATGTCAAAGTTAACTAGAATCCAAGAAGCGGAGAGATGTACAAGTGAGAAGTGCGAAACTGTTAGCATAGAACTTACGGATACATCTAGCCATTTCAACTGTAACATGATGAGTTTTGTAGACCTTGTGAGTGTAGTGACGTGTGCAAAGAGTGTTGTGACGTAAACAAAATGTGACGTATGTGTATGTGCGTTTATTACATATATATATATATATATATATATATATATATATATATATATTGAATACAACAGACAAGGTGCTTTTATTTAGTTTTTTATACAATTTCTCATGCGATCTAATAATTTTTTTCTTTTCGGATGATAAATTATATAAAAACTGTCTGAATGTTTTTTTTTATCCGAGCGCTTTCGGCGATACATTTAGCCATTTTCAAGGATTAATTATTTAAACTGTTAAATAAGTAAGTTTGTTGTATGTATGTTTTATAAAATGTCTTTTGGAAAATGAAAACATTTTATAAAACATACATACAACAAACTATTTCTAGACATGACAGGCTAGGACAATATATTCACTGGCATCTTGGTTGGAACTATGGTATTGAAGCCCTGAATATATGGTACAAACACCACCCGAATGATGTCACAAATAGTGATGGGGTGACTATATTGTGGAATTTCCCAGTCCTCACAACCAGACATAGTCATAAACGATTTCATAAAAGTAACCTACCAACTAATTGATATGACTTGCCCACAAGACTCTAATGTTTCTAAAAAAAAAGAATTTCAAAATCTTTCAAATTATAAAGAGCTGGAAATCAAAGTAACAAATCGAAGCGTCCCAAATGTGCATAGACGATTCACCTACAGTGCCCTTCTTACTCATAGACCCTGGAAGGGACTTGGTAATTAGGCACTTAAAATTACTATCTGGCAAGATGCTACCATAAATAATAATAATAATAATAATAATTCTTACTGACATGGCAGTCCCTGCAGATTGTAATGTAGAGTCACTGAAGGGATTCCTGGTAGGCCATGCCTTAAAGAAATACAAAAAAATGTACCCACAAGAACACATTACGAAGAGCTTTATCTATTTAAAATGTGTGTGATATTAGTTCGGTGAAAAATGAAGCAATTATGACTCTGGTTTAGACCCGAAAAGAAATGTGAATACAAATAAATCAAAGGAATTAATAATAATAATAATAATAATAATAATAATAATAATAATCTGTCTTTTCTATAAATATTTTCCTGGCAATTGTTCTATTGAGTTCTCTTTGGTACATCGATCGCGTGAATTTAAGCGTACTACTAGATTGGCGACAAGGTCTGATCAATTTAATGTGGAAATAGATAAATGTAACTCTAAGTTTTATTCTAATAATTTCTTTTTTATTGCCCTTTATTCGGCGATCAATATTTTGGAGATAAGTAGAAAAAAATCCAAAGTATATTCTGAACTGCTATCGGTCTTGACCTGACATATTGGCTCCAGTCCCTTTCTCGTCGCTGTAACGTCACTTCCTTGTGTCTGTTCTAACGATCTTTCCTCCTTGGTACACTGACCGCATGAATTTAAGCTTACTACCACTTTTACAATTGAAATGGCTATATGTAACTATAAGTTCTTCCAGTTTCTTGATTCTTGCCACCTATGACCTTCAAAATTTAAATGCAATGTCAATCGCTATCTTTTTCCTTCCTGAACTTGTTCTTTTATTGTCCTTTCTCCTCACGAAAATCTTCTTGTTGTTTCTCCTTCCTAGTAACCACTTGCGTCTTAGTGGCATTATCTTAACAAGATTCTTGATAGCCTCTGTTTACAAGAGATCTAAAAATGCACTTTGTAGGACTGTTCGTCTATCCAGAAGTGTATTATCAATAGAAAAATAAATACGATTCATATTAAGTACCACTTAACATTAGAATGCATATATTTACTACGTTGCTTTGACTCAGTTCTCGGATCGGTAAGGGAAGGTACTGAGCAGAAATAATAATAATAATAATAATAACTAGAAATTACTATGCACACATACTGAAAATTTGTTTGACCCCAAATGCAGATTCTGTAATAGATATCCAGAAACAATTGACCATCTTGCATCAGGTTTCACTGAATACGCAACTCAGCATTATAGAGTGGGCCAATATCTGCACTGGAAAATATGCAACTTTTACGGTAAGCAAACTGTAAGAAACTGGTATGAACATCATCCAGGCGCGGTTATAAGACCTTTAACAATTTTATAGGACTTTACAATACACACAGACAGAACAATCAAAGCTCATAGCCTAGACATAGTGATCTGTTGTAACATAGAACAGATTACTGAATGAGGAATAACCAAAACGGAGGTTGGAAACAGAAATGGTAATCTTTATAACATCAACAAAATATGATACTCTCCAGCGGCGTGAAGTAGGTAAACCACTGCTAGTAGTGAACGACTTAGACAGCATATTACCCACACTTACAATAGTGTCTAACGTATTTATGAGGATTGGGACATACCCATTAGTGTTCATAGGTACGGCATATAACATGATCAAAAACCACAAAAACAGAATGCGCTTTCTTATTGACATGGCAGTCCCTGAAGATTGTAATGTATCTTTGGAGATCTTCAAAAAACTCTCAAAATACAAATATCTTGAAATGAAAATCTCGAAAATGTGGTACATTAGGACACCAATAATTCCAGTTGTAGTTGGCGCTCTCGGATTGATTGGAAAAGGTTCGATAGACTTGTTGAAGGGATTCCTGATAGCCCATGTCTTAAAGAAATACAAAAAGTTTTACTCACAAGTACAGCTCACGCATTACAAAGAGTGTTATCTATGTAAAATGTGTGTACTCATAGTTTGATTTTTTTTTTTTTTTTTTTTTACTTTTTACAAAAGATGATCAGTGGAAGATATCATAAAGCCATTTCTGTCCTTAGGTCTCTGGTTGGGAGCCGGAAGGAAATGTGTATACAGCAGAAACCCAAGAAAATATTAATAACAACAACAACAACAACAATAATAATAATAATAATAATAATAATAATAATAATAATAATAATAATAATTGGAGCCCTGGATACAATTAACAAAAGTTACAGCATATTAACAAGATATTTGGTAGCACTTTAGAAGAGATTTTTAAAAACTGCACTGTGAGAAGCTGCGAATCTATTCAAGAGATTATTATCAATGTAAAGAAAATATAAACATTGTATATGTTAAATATCACTTAACAGCAGAATTTGTACAAACTGAATGCTAACTTGCCTTTCACTAGATTTCGGATAATGACCCTGTAATAGTCTGTACTGAACAGAAAGCTTAAAGTTAATAATAATAATAATAATAATAATAATAATAATAATAATAATAAATACAATGATTTACGTCACTCTTCTAATATTTTTAAACACCGAAGAGAAGAGCGCGATTTAAGAAAAGAAAAAGAAAAGAAAAAACACAGTACTTGAAAATGTTAAACACTATTTCGATATAGCATATCTGTCTTCTTCAAGTAACATTTTTTTAAATGTCAAGTACAAAAATATATAAATCTATAAAAAGTATGTCTTTGTACAAACGTTGTACAAACGACTGTCAAAACAAATGAAACGCCGCCACCGTGAAGTCATGCAACTGAAACATGCTTAATATGATGGGGATCTTGCCCGTCTTGGAATTTTTCGTTAGTTGAATAGTTACGAAGAGGAATTAGTGAAACAGCTTAGTATAAATCTGATAGAACTCTCCTGTCATTCTGTTCATTGCCCCGTTCATTAATAATTTTCTTACGTAACCATCCTCATGCATTGGCAGGTTGGTAGATTCTGAATATTTTTTCAGAATGTGTACCAGAAGATGTTTGTCGAAATTACAGTCGTGTCTAATTATAACAATAATAATAATATAATGCATTGCGAAATATGACGTAAGTTTAACCTCAGTGTGAAAGAGAAGTGGTAAGAATATCAGTCAGAAGCTGTGGTAGAAAAAAGCACGAAGCCCCGCCCTGATTGTTATAGATAAGGAAAGTAGCAAGTATTGATTTTGCTGTTCCATATACAAAGTGAACTTCAAAGAAATTAAAAAGGTTTTTAAAAATGCCAGGATCTGGCTATGGAATTGAAGAAGCTATGGAACATGACTGTTAAAGTAATTCCTGTAGTAATTGGTGTCCTTGTAATAAATAATAAAGATGATGCCACACACAATAATAATAATAGTAGAAGTGAAAATTATTTTAAAATTTCAAAAGATAAAGAATCAAAATAAAGATGACGTGAAAATCGGAAAGGAAGACATGTAGACGTTTCTGCAGTAACTGTCTGATTATATTTATTAAAAATGGATTTTTAAAAAAAAGCAAATTGCAAATTTCAATAGCAAGAAATAAGCAATAAAGAAAATGATTCGGGAGGACAGCGAATCACCCACAGAAACAAATGGTAAATGTTAATATTTTAACAAGACATAGGTTTAATAACTTTTTATATTTCTGAGATGAGGTATTATGTACACTATTTACATTATTCGGACTTTGTCGCCATATTTATTACAACGTTTCGGCCATTGTACGCTCCGGCCTTCTTCAGGTAGTTGGAATGTCGAACTGAACACGTTATTTCTCTCACTGGGGTAGATTGTTCTAGTTCCACGTGCCATGTTTAATGGATGTCTGTTATCAGTTATCTCCTGTTAATTCCCATCTCCAAGTTCTCCACTGCCTCTTTGGGTCATGGCAACCAACGCCTTTACCCACTGTGTCATGTGTCCTTGAGGACATCTGTGTATGAATTTCTGGATATTATAAATCTAATGTCTTTAGTAACCATTTTTTCCCAGTGCACATATTTCACCACCAGAAGAAGGCTGGAGCCTACAACGGCCGAAACGTTGGCGAGAAAGATGAGGACAAAAGTCCGAATAATGTAAATAGTGTCGGTTTAATAACACCTGAAATTGGCCAAAAATGTATTATATTTTAATGAAAATGCAAATTTACATTGACAAGTGTGGCTCATCTATTGACAAATATTAATTTTAATATTCTTTGATTTGGTAATTAAAAAAAACTTTCCTTTCTATCTTATTTTGCTTTTCTTATTCTAGTTTTACAGTTTTGAAGAAAAGACACGAGGCAATAAAGATTTGATTCTACAGTAGGATGCTGGGAATACCATGGGTTGTGAAAATTTTGAGGAAAATGGGAACTAGAAAGACACTCAGAAAGAGACATTTGAAAGCTTCAAGGACAAGAAGGACGGTAAGGAAAATTTAATACTTACAGTACGTATTGAGGAATGGGAAGGAAATGGAATGGGTGGATGGTAAAGAATCGGGCGTTGCTTAGAGATAGAACAGATAGTAAGTTGTGAATAGGGATGATCACCAGCGTTCTGAAGGTGCACAGCACATAAAGGATGATGGTGATGATAATATAATAGTTATTTTATTTACACACACACACACTCCACACACACACACACACACACACACACACACACACACACATATATATATATATATATATATATATATATATATATATATATATATATTATTGCTTAAACGTTATTTTCAATGGATACTCATATTTGATTAGATTATCTGTTTTTATTTATTTATTCATTTTTATTTATTTATTTATTCATTTTTATTTATTTATTTGTTTATTTATTTATTTATTAAACAGTATATGTATTTGTTCCGATTTACCGGCCTGAATAGTCGAGAAATCTCATTAAAAAATATGCACTCTCCGGCAGGACAGGAAACATCAGATTTAATGACGGTTTGCCCTAAGAGAACACAGGCTCGGATCTCAGAATTCTCGAATATTCAAGCAGGCAAATGGAAATAAATAAATATAGTGTTTAATAAATAAATAAATAAATAAAAAAGCATCTACTCAAATAAGTTATTTTTATATATACAAATATTTAAGTAAATGGTATGTTTATAATAAACAATATTAACAACATTTACTGGCCTCAATGTCCGAGAGGAAACATATTTTCTTTGAGAATTCTCGGACATTCAGGCCGGTAAATGTTGTTAATATTGTTTATTATGAACAGAGCATTACTTCAATATTTGTCTCTATAAAATAAATAACAAAATAAATTAAAA
Source organism: Acanthosepion pharaonis (assembly GCA_903632075.3). Classification (NCBI taxonomy): domain Eukaryota; kingdom Metazoa; phylum Mollusca; class Cephalopoda; order Sepiida; family Sepiidae; genus Acanthosepion; species Acanthosepion pharaonis. The sequence goes on along the minus strand of CAHIKZ030005193.1, from coordinate 136,674 downwards.
TAATTGTCGAATTTAGTCCATTTCATAATATATATATATATATATATATATATATATATATATATATATATATATCGCATAAACTTTCATAACTGAATCAATAAGCTGGCAGATCCTCATACGTCGAAACTGACGGGAGAGTCCATTATTATATATATATATATACATATAATTTATGTTTATTTCACGCACGCACACACACACACACACACACACACACATACATATATATATATATATATATATATATATATATATATATATATATATATATATATATATATATATGTTCTACTTTGTATTAATCATTTTTTTAAAAAAGTAAATGTTACGAACAACGGAATTTTACTTTATCTATTCTTTCTCTCAATTATATATATATATATATATATATATATATATATATATATATATATATATACATGTACATGTGAATGAAAGGAAATAAAACAAAAATAATTAGATAGATATGAACAGAGTACGACAGACATATAGATAGATAGATAGCTAGATAGATAGATAGAGAGAGAGAGAGAGAGTTTGCATGAAACAAAATATATTGCAATCTCTATAGTGGTAAAATTACAGTGCTAATTTCTGTTTTTATTGCAGAGTGCCAAGTGTAGCCCAGAATGGCACAACGTCTGACACTGCATGAGTGTCCTCAGCTAGCAATCCGTTACGAAATGTGGCAGTCCGTGGTGCAAGTTCAGAGATGCTGGTGTAGTTTTCATGGATCTCGTGTGTCAATAGATACCAAAAACCATCAGAAATTGTCATTCCAAGCTGATGAGTACGGGATCTGTGGTAGATACCCACAGAAGCGATAGTCCTTCAACATCCAGATTGGAGGAAAATGTGCAAAAGGTAGAGGTAATGTTCAAGGACGACTACAAACACTGGTGGATAACGCTGGTGCCTATGTAGAATTTTAACATTGTACTTCTACTGTTCAAAACAAAATCTTTTATGAAAATCAACCGATAATTAATAAAGTTATTAACAACTTTAAATAGGGAGTTTCTTTCGACCCACCCTGTATACATAATTTGTATATTTTTAAAAATACTAGGATGATGTTTACGAAGTTTTTCTCTCAGGCCATTTCACTAGTTTAAGTTCATCTCGCACACTGCACGTTTGTCCTTGTATCATACAGGTTTTTTTTTAAAATATCAATAAGACATTTTCTGTGCCTGCTTCATTGTAGAAAGAGTTGTCTTTTCCTTTTAGTTTGCACGCATCATAATTTCCATACTCTCGTTTCCCTCTGACCTTGTGCCATTCTGAATTAACCTTACTACACCCGGCATAGTTATGAATATATCACTATTGCCTGAGATCGGTGTTCGAGCCCAGGTGAAAATCAAATTCCAAATGTTGATTTTCTTGGCAGACAGACCCTCCCAGATTAGAATAACGCAGTCTTTCAACTCCCGTTATCCCTTTCATATAGTCTTGTAACTTACAAAAGTAGGCTTAATAGTTATCTATTGCGCAGGTGTTTCCATTGTGTTTCTTTTTTGAAGGAATGTGATTATCCTCTTAGTAAAAGTGTCGGCGTGTGTCTTCACGTAGTAGCTCAAAGATTAACAGCATATGACCTTATATACCTGGATTTCGCATCTGGGTGTGTCCACGTGTGTTGGTATTAGCGTCTGCTTAATGTTGACGCTTAAACGAGCTGTTAAACCACGGAAGTATCGAAGATTCTACAAGTGTCAGTGAGAAATGGAAATGCAGCGGCTCCCTTCCCACAAGGTTAGTTAAGCGGTAAAGAAATCAACAAGCCGACGGCTATGGAACGAAAAATCTTAACCTGTTGTTAGTCAGTCCCACTTCCTACCACCTGAGCCAAATATTCAAGCTTTACTTGCTGTAACGCTTTACTCGTCGCCTGTGTCAGCTATACACGTGGCTGCGACAGTTCTTCAATATTTTCTTATCTGATTGCTATTGTTATGAAATCTGACTTTTCCTGTATGATTCCTTTCCATTATCGAATTAAAAAAAAAACGGTTCGTGCATGTGTTAACCTGGGCGTGTGAATAATTTAGACCAGTACTGCTGGTGTGTTACGCGTACCGGGACCGGTAAGCGAGTTATCATCTGCCGGTACGCGGAGAGTTTCCAGGAAACAAAGTAGTCACATTCCACGCTACGGGAGACGGCCAGGATATCTATCACGATTTTTTTAACCTTTTAATTTTAGCTGTATATTTATTATGGTTACATTTTTCGATTACTCACTCATGTTAAAGTCATTACTATACAACTAACAAGTACGATATAATGAACATCAAAACAGTGAACTGAAATACGTATGACAACTACACCATGGTAATGTGGGGTGCGACTGTGTGGCAACCACACCAAGGTATACCAAAAGGACATTTTCACGGACATATATTTCTACAAAATCAATATAAATAAAAAAAAAGGATGAAATTTTTATAATATTGATTATATTTTTCTGTTATAAATGTATAATACTACGAATGTTCAAATAATATTTTTTTCGAATTGTTATATATACATACATACATGTACATGTGAATGAAAGAAAATAAAACAAAAAATAATTTACAAATACAAATATGGTACTGGTCCCTGGCACACTGGGGAAACTTGTTACATCAATGATGACTAGCCTTAGAATGAAGAAGATATCATTTCCTCATGTTTAGTACATATAGACTGAAAATGACTATGAAATAGGAGATATCTAAAAACAAAAAAAAAATAGGGGGCGTGTCTGATATGTTCACTTTCTCAAAAATGCTCTTGAGAAAGGCACGTATCCATCTCTTCTCTCCTCGCCTATAGATTAAATAGCAAGAGAGACTGGACTCTCTAGCCTTAGGGAGAGATTAATCTAAAAGTAGGAAGTCTGAATTTAAAAATCAAAATCAATCCATTAGTCGCCTGGTCTACCTTATTTACTGATGAGACATTCCGTTATTGTAGTAACACGAGACGTTATTTTTTCGCATTAATATTTCCTTTTACAATATGTTGTAACCTGGAAAGGGTTAATGAATGAGGAATAACCAATACAGATGTTGGAAATGGAAATGGTAATCTATATAACTTCAACGAAATAGAATACTCGCCAGCGGCGTGAAGTAGGTAAACCACCGCTAGACAGCATATTACCTCCCACACCACCACCACACCACCCATACACACTTACAATAGTGTCTAACGTATTTATGAGGATTGGGACATATCCATTAGTGTTCATAGGTACGTTATATAACACAATAACAAATAAATACCTAAGTTTGTAGGGATATACAACCATATTGTTTTGTAGGTATATATAAATATATATTAGCATATTATATATATATATATATATATATATATATATATATATATATATATATATATATATATGCTATAAATATTATAAAATAAAAGTTAGCAGATATGGGCTTCTAGAGATCTTAGCAAGAGATGTACATTTCTTAAATAGTGTGATTCAACTTTGACAGTGAAAGTCTAAGTCAAAAAGCATGGCGAGCTTAAAGTTAGTTTTCCTTACAGAGGGTGCAGGTTTGTGTTTGTGTATATATCTATGCGTTAATGCACAAGTGCTTCTCTCTCACTGTGTGTGTGTGTGTGTGTGTGTGTGTGTGTGTGTGTGTGTGTGTGTGTGTGTGTCATTTTCATTACTTATCGTTTTGTATAAACGGTATCGAGCGGTGACATCAAAGAATTTGTCGCAGTCACTCATTCTCTATTTCTTGTCTGGCCGAATCGAGACAACACACACACCATTTTTTTCAGTCCGAATGTTTCTTCTTTAATTTTATTTAACGTTATATTGAACGCAAAAATGAATTCAGAAACAAGAATTAAATTTGTGAAGTTGAAACAAGAAGTTTTCTGTGAGTTTCTGATGTATCATTGAAACTGGAATACCAAAAGATGTCTTCCAAAAGCTAAGTATTAAGAAACAGGAATATTTCGTTAGAAACAAAGAAAATAGTACTAAGCTGTTATGCAATCTCAATCCTTCTTTGTGCCAATAAATACGGAAGAATCTCCTTACAAATGAAGAAGAGACTTGAGGCAACAGAAATGTGGCTCTACAGAAAAATTCCGAGAATACCATGAACTGAATATGTGATCATCAACAAAGTTTTAGAGAAAATGGAAACAAAAAGGAAACTTATATTTAGAATCAGAAAGAAACAATTGAAATTTATTGGGTACATAACAAGGAAAGAGGATTTGAAGGAGTTGGCACTCACAGAACATACTGAAGGTAAGTGGGACAGTGGAAAACAGCTAATCACCTACCTAACGCGCTTGTGTAAATTGTCAGCAGAATAAGGCTGAGGAAAGATAGGAAAAGCAAAACTTACTAGAGCTACAAAGGACATGAAGTCAAGGAGCCACGATGAGGGATACGACACAGAAGATTTCCCTATTCTTTGTCTGACCGAATCGCGACAACACAGACACATACACACCTTTAGAATTTTTCTTTTTCACCCAGTTATTTTTTACCACATCTAACATCACGAGAATGAACCCCAAAAAAAAAAAAAATGAATTCGAACTGAAAATTTTAAGATCTGAAGATGAAACAAAAAAGTATCATTTGAGATTTTTAAAGGTTATATTTGATAGTTCAGCAAGAAATCTGTCCGTCTGATTCAAGGTATTGGAAGTAATTTTTTTTTTTTTTTGCCTTATCGGAGTCTCCGTAATCATTTTCTTCAATTTCTAGCCCCATATTAATGCTTTTTTTCATGTAACCTTCTTACGAACATTTTCAGCAAAATTTATTTAAGTCAACATTCTAGAATATCAAGTTAAGACTATGAAAAATATTAAAGTAAACCAATTCGAGATTGTTTTATTCTTGATGGCATATGTTACGACTTCGAGAACCTAAATCAGGGTCAAACTGAGAACTGTTTGCTGCTTTGAAACAAATACACTTGGCTGTTAGACTATGCATGTTCAGCCCGACTAGCCCGATCCAATTTCCACCGACATAATAAAGGACCAAACAGTGTTAGTGTGACCAACAGACAATTTGCCAAAAGACCTAAAACCTAAGAAAAATCCTGAACAAGGAAAAGAAAAAGGAAAAAAGACCAAAAGACAAACGATGTAAATGCCTCGAATGTCGAGACAGTGCAAAAGACGCATCACAACGTCAACAAAAGACAGCTCGAGTCTCTACTCAAGTTATCACGCTCTCGTCATCTTAAGGTAACTAGACTATCTATCTATCATATATATATATATATATAAATATATATATATATATATATATAGATAGATAGATAGATAGATAGATAGATAGATAGATAGATAGATAGATAGATATACGGGGTGGGATAAATTACACAATACAGATGCAAGCTTTGCCTGATCTTGGACCTTCCTCCTTTATGTTGGCGACAACCCGAGTTTAGTAATATATATATATATATATATATATATATGTGTGTGTGTGTGTGTGTGTGTGTGTGTGTGAGAGAGAGAGAGAGGTACAATGGATAAATTTTCGTCTAAATTACGCACAAATGAAAATAATACTAGCATCTCATTTTAACAGCTATATTTACCACAATCATCCAAAAATATCATGAAATACTAAAGAGTAAATTTATTCAATAAAATTGCCATTGACTTAAACCACGGCCTCCAGACGACTTCGGAATCTCTTGCATCTCTTCTGGACGGTCTGTTGGTGAATGTTGCCATAATCCTTGCTTTCAGTTCATCTTTCGTGTTACAAGGAGTATTGTTGGTCTCTCGCTCAAATGCACCCCACGCATAATAATCAAGGGGGTTGCAGTCTGAGTTCTCCTGCTTGTGTGGCATGGTGCAGTTCTGTTGCCAGATATAGGGTCATCCAGCAGTCACCCTCTTGACCCAGGGCAGCACTACCTCCTTAAGGCACTTGATGTAGGCCGTCGTGTTGAGTCTGAGGCCCTGTGGGAAGATAAGTGGAGGCATAATGTCGCCATCACTAGCAATCACTCCAAACAATATGATGTTGACTGGATATATCTTCCAACTCTTTCCGAAACCTCTGCACTGTTCTCAGACCGACGCTCAAACACTCTGAAATGTTCGTATTGGAGCTTCCGGTGCGAATGCTAAGCAGTACAGCATGTCGTTCCCAAATTTCCAGCGGATTGAATTGCATCATGCTGCTCTTTTTATCAGAGACGGTACCCAACTGACCCTACTATACTATGCAGTTGACAAAATCATAAACAAACAACGCGCATGCGCGAAATTAGAAATATGAAATGGCGAGAATTTACCCATCGCAACATACATATATATATATATATAAGTTTGTGTGTGTGTGTGTGTGTGTGTGTGTGTGTGTGTGTGTGTGAGTGTGTGTGTGTGTGTGTATTGACATTTATTGATAACTTAGTATGATGATTATTGAGGGGTCCACCCCTTTTTTGCACAAATGGACTCACCCAGGGTATACATATACCACTGCTAGTGAATACACAGGAGATCTAAGTACGAAAGTGAAGGTGAGGTAACAGCGTTGTAGGAGTCACAGTGAGCAAGCGCGTAGACTCAGTAAGAAGTCATACAGTGATACGTCGATACCAAAGATTGTATATATATCTTCCTACTAACCCGTATTCCTGGAACTACTAACCTGCTTTACCAGTATGTATTATTACGTTAATACATTATTTTCATATATTCATTCCTGTCGTTTGTTATTTATTGCTAGCGGATTTCAACCCGGAATCCACAACAATGATAAAAGACTAAAAGCGCGGGTGCGAGATGAACTCTGATTAATGAATTGATCTTAGAGATCATCGCCCTTCCTTCTACAAAATAGACAATCTAAACGAGCTGTCTGCTGAGAAAATCACCTTTTACCAAAATTCAAACACCGACAGTTGGCACGAGTAAGGTAGTTCGGTATAACCTACCCAACTACCTTACTCACTGTGTGAACACATTTACTAGCAGAGGCGTAAGTGGAGACGGAGCGAGAAAGAATATGTACCACCGAATGTCCAAAGTTTAATCCTCACAGCATTTAGTATTGTTAAATCATTATTTCATGATTAAAGTATAGCATGTTTGTGTTTTGAGAGGTATATCTTATCAGCAAGAAATTACCACGTAATATGCAATATGTGCAAATAGTGTCAGTGATCTCACTACGAAAAGCGGAATCTGCGCGCCGAGTGCACTAGTCTGCCGCGTACGTAACTTCTCCAACCCTAGCATAGACTGGGTACTCTCGACTTGGATGTTAACCAGTCTAAGAGAAGAAAAACTCTGGAGAAGGCAATGGAAAACCACTCTGCTACCTTTCCCAAAAAGGCATGGTAATTTGCAGATAATAACATAAAGGAATCTGTGAATAGTTATGATCGCTAATGTCCTGGAGGGTCATGGAATTTCATTAACTAGAATTTAACAGTATTTAATATTGTTGAAGTTACCGCTAACATTTTTGTCGAGATTTACAAACTCTACGTTTCGTTTAATTTCGCAAACCAGTCTATGAAATTTGAATAAGCTGATTTGTTTGGAAAAATAATTTGACAAAAACATTACATTGCAGTTTAATTTCTTAATTTATTTTTTTAGGACTTCATGGTAAACAATATTTTTTAAGAAAATCTCTTTCTTTCCTTTTTAACAGTGAAGAATAAATTCTCAGAATTTCTTACTCTTGAGCATGTAACATGCACCTGACCATGCGTAAATACTTCTTTCCGAAGCCAAATTCAAACTTTTTAAAGTATTTGGCCTTGTGATTTGTTTAGTTTTCGCAAACGCAGGGCGAATTGGAAACTATATTCTTTATTTTATAAAAACTTATAAAAGAAAAGATATGCAAAAACAATACTGCATCTTTATTAAATAAGTATTTGTTATTTTGATCATTAAATTGCTTTTAAAATGGTGGTTATATTTCGCATATTAAATAAGAAAACTTTTAATTTTTCCAAAAACTGAATGAAAATTTATTGTACTAAGCTACGCGCCCTAGTAAAACCAACTGTACTTTGTAACCCCTTAACTTGCCCTTTTCCCTAAAATTTGGTTTCGATTGCTCAATGTATGGCAATTTTAGAGGGTGTGACGGACGGACGGGCGGAAGCCACAGAATTTTATAGATAGACTGTCTATCAACTTGAACAAATAAAAATCAGAATTCTAAATCTTAGAAGTTAGTGTCTGTGTCACAATTTCGACCACAAGGCACATCATCATGTGTGAATTAGCGATAAAGGTTTGAATAAAATGTGAGTTTAAAAGCAACAAAATTCGAATCACTTATTTCGATGAAACGAGTTACTTAGAGCGATTACTTCGCTGCTTACGTAAATATACAAAGTCGTAGTTGGTAATGATATAATCATTGACGGATGGCTATGAAAAGGCCTGGTTGATTATTTATGTCTAATTTGTTTAAATAATGCACGAAATATTGTTTGCGTCACGTGACGATAATTATAAGTAAAATGATGTACTAAAATAAGTAACCAATTAAACTTTTTAATTTCTTTGAATATCGATGCCGAGTTTTAGTATTGTTCCGTTGATATAGGAAAAGGAGATTTTATTTTCAAGAAATGGGGTGTGTACATTTGGGAATATTTCTTTTAGACAGTTTTACTTTTGTTTCATAGAAGCAATCCTTTTTTAATTTTTTTCTTTTACATTTTTAATAGTATGTACGTGTACACATTATTAATTTAGTTTTCGAACTGGCTAATAGACTGATCACATTAGGTATATTGTGTAAAATTTGACCTTGTGTCTAATTGAGTTTATCTTTATATATATATATATATATATATATATATATATTATAAATTAATTGATTTAAAATATGTTTTTTTCGCTAGAGAGAGAGAGAGAAAGAGATGTTTGTGAAATAAAGTAAATAATGCAAAAATTTAGATAGACAGCTAGATACGGACTGAGATAGATAGATAGATAGATAGATAGATAGATAGATAGATAGATAGATAGATAGATAGATAGATAGATAGATAGTATTTACTTGCAATATGTTCAATATCATGACTACTTTTTTTAATCTATGTATCTTTATTTGCTGAAAATATTTTAATTTCTTATTTTACGTTTTTTAATTCTATATCCCTGTACATGTGTACGTACGTGTGTGTGTGTGTGTGTGTGTGTGTGTGTGTGTGTGTGTGTGTGTGTGTGTGTGTGTGTGTGTGTGTGTGTGTGTGTGTGTGTGTGTGTGTATTTCTATTTTATTGAGCTAGTGCAGTCCTTCAAACAAAGAGACTTGCGTTGCTGGTTTCTGCAGTAAACATATGTCACTTCCTTAGTAACCAGTGAACCATGTGGCTGTTATGGCGTTGCTTGTCATGAAAGTATGCAAGAGTGTGTTTGTTGTTTTTTTTTTGGGGGGGGGTCCGATTATGTGCTCGGCACTGTGTGCACAAAGAAGAATATATACATTGATTCAACCTGACAAATTTATACGCAAAATCAAAACTACATAGCAACCACAGCGAATAACTACTTATAGTTTGAGACACACACTTAGCAGTGATAGAAAATATAACACAATGTGAAATGGAGATGTTAGGGGATGTCATGAAACAGTCTTTTGAGTCATTTCAGGGGTTCTGTTAAAGAAGAGAATCTCCGGTGCCCAAGCAAATCTGTGTTGGTCTATCACACTTTTGCATACACTTGGAACTTTGAAAAGACGTATATATATATATATATATATATATATATATATATATATATATATATATATATATATATATATATATATATATACACACACAGTTTATGATTATTTTATATATATATATATATATATATATATATATATAAATTTATGCTTATTTTATACATATATATATAATTTATATTAATTCTATACATATATATTATGTTTATTTTACACACACACACATATATATATATATATATATATATATATACCTGTGAAATAAAGAAAATAAAACAAAAAATAAAGAGATAGATATGAACAGAGTACAGCAGACAGACAGACAGATAGATAGATAGATAGATAGATAGATAGATAGATAGATAGATAGATAGATAATCTTATCAGTTGCTAAGTATGTCCACAGTGACAAAGAGTTGCTAAATACCAGTTGAGTAATAACTTTTTTTTTACCATACTTAATCGTTACATCTTTTACGCTGCCATTTTAGTGTGCACTTTCACAAATGTCCCAGATACATCACTAAAAACAAAAGGCCATTTGCTTGTTTCAGAATAAGAGTTTTCATTAATTTTTCTTCACATCAGAGAATGAATTTCTCAGTTTTATATCTGATAAATAAGCTTCAAATAAACTTGAATATATTTACGAAGTTTAGATTCGTCAGGGAGATACCGTTTTAGAATCGAATTCATTACATGTGTCAGCGAAACTACCTTGTTAATGTTAACTATCATTTTGTCGCAAGCGCTCATAAGTAATACTTGTGTGAATGACAAGTTAATGATAAAGAATATCACCTATCCAGCAACGTATTTTATTTAAAACTGGAGACTAAGTAGTAGTCTATTGCCCCACCCACTATCGTTAATATATAGTAGCAAGAGACCTTTAAACTTATTTCAGTCTGTCATGGGAAGGAGTGTTAAGGGGATTGTCTTCCATCAATATTCCGAGTCAGAAGTGTTGAAAATTAACACCTGAAGTTTTGGCACTTACCTAAGATTGAACACTGGCTGTAGCTACTGTAGTGTAATATACAATTATACCAACCACTAAACAAAATATAGAGTGAGAGAAAGCGAGAGAAAGAATATACAGAGAAAAAGAAAGAGAAAGAGACAGAAAAAATAATTTTTCCTTTTCACTTGCGTCTTCAAATCTTCTTGCTTTTACATTCCTTCCTCTTCTACCTCTTTCTGACTATTGTATCTTTTCTTCATTTCATTATATCTTTTCTTTTCACTAAAAAATGTTTTCAGTTACGATGTGGCGTCCTTCAGGTGAGGAGGAAAGCGAGTAAAAATTTGTACATTAAAATTAGTTTACATAAATTTCAGTTAGAGAGTGCTGCTTTTCTATATAGCATGCATCCATCTAGGCACACCCACCCATACAGACATATATATATATATATATATATATATATATATATATATATATATATATATATATATATATATTTTGTGTGTATTTATGTACGTACGTGTGTGTGTGTAATGTTTATTCAAGCATCATTTTCATCGATACGTATTCATTAATAGACCACAGACAAGAAAATTTATCTAAAAAATAAAAAAAAATCTATTATCTTTCGTTTTTAATTAAATCATATAATTGATAAGTGTTGATAAAGAACAAAATTATGAAGTATGTGTATATAAAAAAAATTCCTGATTGACTAAGTTTTCAAGGGGTATTAAAGACATACTCACCACGCATGGACAATTGCGTGTTGGTGAGGTGATTTGTAACTTTTGAATTCGTACTTCTCCTAGACCTGTTGCACACAAGGCAACAGGTCTAGGAGAAGTTGTCCGTCCTGTTTTCCCAAATGTATTTGCCTATTAGTGAATGCAACGAATTCAACTGGAATTGGAAGTCAGTTCTAGCTGCTATCCTTTACTACACCATATCTCCACCACACGATATATATATATATATATGTGTGTGTGTGTGTGTGTGTGTGTGTGTAGAGAGAGAGAGATAAAGAGAGAGAAAGATACTATATATATAAATCTTTATCTATAAAAGACAAACTTATGAATGTATATATGTGTGTGTGTGTGCGTGTAAAGTATATATATAAAGGACAAAGTTATGAATGTGTATATATATATTATATAGCTATAAAGAAATATATATATATATCACTATATATATATATATGTGTGTGTGTGTGTATGCATTCATAACTTTGTCCTTTATAGATAAAGATATATATATACACACATATATATATATATATTTTATGTTATGAATGTATATATATATATATATATATATTGATATATGCTGATAAAAAATATATATATATATATATATATATATATATATATTATTTCATGACTTCGTCTGTTATCAATTTTATCTATTATTTACAAATCAAATCAATACTCATTAATTTCTCTAAATTCTGAGTAGAATACAGGTTCCACTTCGTCTTATAGATTTCTGCGTCTCCGAAAATTACCCCCAAAACTTTAAGATTGAAAGTAGTTTGTGAAACTTAACACAAGCTAAAAGCTGTCATTACATTTTTTTAATCTTTCTTCTTCATTCGATCTGATGTTAAATATTGAACCGTCAGCCTTCTGACCGCAAATCCGACTTGCTAAACCCTTCCTAGTCACGTTAGCGCGAGAAAAAATATATATTATATGTCTGTCAACCAATGAATGAGCTAGATTTTTTAAGAAGAAAATGCATAAATAATAGAGAGAAAGGTGAGGATAACAGAGATCTATGAGGGTGGTAAAAGAGAGCTTAGTCCATATCAGGTGTAGAAAAGCGATAAATGTGTGAAGTAGCCGTCTTGTTCAAACCTGTTTTGTTGTAATCTAATGAGAGGACGCAGCGTCGTTCAGGCTTGTCCGCGGGACTAACAAGCGGGTTCTAACCTATCGATATTGCAATTATCAGTAGTAGCAATAGCAGTATCATTAATTTTGTTATATATATATATATATATATATATATATATATATATATATATATATATATATATATATATATATCAACAATATTTTAAAAGAGTCGAGTGACAACGAAAGCGGGGCATTTTAGTCATGTGGTACCTTACAGAACAGAGTAGGAAAACGGTTTTCCTCAAAGGTTACTTTTGCGTAATCAGATTGTGCACCCCATTCAAATGTTCTTACTAGTCAACAAAGTTTCTTATGAGAGAAAACTAATTCTATTTTAACACTTTTATAACTGTTAGGTTTACAAATATGGATTTAATTCTTAAATGGGGTTTTATAAACTGCTGATGTAGCAGGAATTAACAGAATAATGGACGAAAGAAAGCGATAGAAGAAAATTGAGAGAATAATCGTCTTGAAGTAGTAATAATGGTGATATTGCCCACGACACAAACAACAATGCATCACTGCTGACATTAAAGAGAAGTAAAGAAAAACGTTGTAATAAAAAGCGGTAGCAACTGAAAGGACGGTTACCAAGGGATTTGTTGATATATATTGATCTGTTCTTTCCTGTTGCCTCTCTGGAGAGAGAAATTAAACAAAACAAAAAAGCGGATTCGATGAATTGTGGAATACAACAAAAGAAATACTTAAGTACTTCAAAGAATTGATTTTTCTTTCATTTGTTTTTGTGTGTTTGTTAGCGATCATTTGAATTGTTTTGTTTTTAAGAAAAGAAAAACAAAACATCGGACATTGTCTTCTATTAGTATAAAAATTTACTCATCTGAGAAATCTATGTTATTTCTTAAGACAGAAAATAGACTTGAGACTGCTTTCAATAAAATAAATTTTAAACCGAAACTGTTTCATCGTGATTTGTGAGATGTAACAAAAATTCAACAAGCCAAAAAAAGAAGTTAAAATATCAAATTTAAAATAACAACAAAAAGAAATCAGAAAGAAAGCAACTGAGAAAAAAAAAGAAAGAAAAAAAAAAGAACTAAAGTATGGTAATGACAAGCAAAGAAACAATGGATAATTTTTACGATCCAAAATGCGGAGTTTATACATTTCTGGAGCAAATTGGACTGAGTCAATACTACGACATGTTTTTGGCAAAAGGCTTCGACTCGGAAAAGGATCTTCGATTTGTCGAACGGAAGGATCTAGATACGATGTGTATAACGAATAAGAAGCATAGAGATCTCATCATTTCCCAAGGTACAAGTTTCCTTTTTTTCTATTTAATTTTTTTTTTTTCTATCATTTTAAAGTCAACACAAGGATCGAAAGATTTACGATCGAACTGTTTAAGTCGACTGGAAATAACAGACAATAGACCACTACATGAGATAACTATCTTAAGAAAGCTGAACAAGTAGAGAGAGAGAGAGAGAGAGAGAGAGAGAGAGAGAGAGAAAGAGATAGAGAGAAAGAGGGAGAGAGAGAAGTTGACTGACATAAATGTTGTTGAAAATAAACAAGTTGATTACTTTCCGTAGATTGGTGTTAAAATTTCGTGTTAGTTCTTGTTGAGGTTCTGATAGAATAGATAGATAGACAGACAGACAGACCAGCAGAGAGGAACAAACTCGACTATTTCTAAACGTTATTATAGTGGACAGTTCCTACTTGAAATAGACGCCCCTTTTTTTTAATTAAACAGTGTGCGCATTCGGCCTGTGAATTTGAGAAAACTAATTAAAGAAAGGGTGTCCTCCGGCAGTGATCGAACCTGCGCCTCCTTTTATAAAGAAAACTACCGTTGGATCCGTGTGCTTTTATTTAGATTTCTCGAATGCGCAGGCCGATAGACATATTACATGCTGTTTAAAAACTAAATAAAAATGGATCGTCTATTTCAAATAAGACGTGTCCACTATAATAACCTTTGAAGTAATAAAAAATTAAAATATAAAACTATATTAATTCTTTACACACATATATGTATTTTTATTACTTCAAACCTTATTTTAGTGGATACCCGTATTTGAGAAGACGCTTCATTTTTATTTTAAACAATAATTATTTCGTCTACAGGCCTGCATACTTGCAAGTAATAAAAAATATGCCAGTTTAAATAATAAAATCCATTAATTCTTTAGAAATTGTTTTGTTTACGTTTCGTATACGAAACTGAGCAGATATGCTATTTCAAGAAAATCTGAAAGAGTGAGTGTGCTTTAAAGTCAAAATAGAACCTTGCTTGATTGCGAAGTTTTTCGTAACCGAGTGGTTAAAGCACGGGCTGGGTCAGAGGGTTGTTTCTCTTACCAAAGGAGACGCGCGTTCGAATCCTGTCTGAATAAGTTTTCCCAAGTATGCAGACCGGTAGACGAAATAATTACTGTCTAAAATAAAAACGGAGCATCTACTCAAATACGGGTAACCACCAGAAATAACGTTTGAAGTAATAAAATATGTCGGATTAAAAAATAAAATCCATTAATTCTTTAGAGATTACATATATACGTACATATACATGTATGTGTATCCAAAAACATTTTTCATCACACTGTTTTGCCTTTTTTCAAACTGAAGAAGCCAAAGAGAACACACACTTTCTCCGGCGAAACACGTTGTTGATAAAAATTTTCCCCTTTGTCTCATCACTTTTGTTTCGGATACTATTATACATCTTACCAACACACACATATATACATGTATGAGTGTAGATGTTATTGTTGAAAGTATATGTAGTTTTTCTCTAGTTTTAACATTGTTTTACGTAATTATTAGTACTGAATGTTTTTTCGTATTATACCAGCTGGAAATTCCACGGAGTTTTTATAACACTGATTTTTAGAAAAAATTATGAACGTAAGTACTGTTTACTCGCCGTCAAGAATGACGTCAATATATGTGTGTGTGTGTGTGCGCGCGCACGCGCGTGCTTGCGTATGTGTGTAAAATACTTCTTATTCTGCCGCGTCCCTTCAGGACATGTGCGATCATGGCTCTCTAAAACTTCCTATCCCTTGTGGCCCTCAGCAGTGTTTCTCCCTTTGCCACGCTTTTCGTTCCATTCGTTCAAGCAAGCACGTCAGGTACATGGCTCGCTATCTTCACCTATCTCTCTTGCCCTTAATATCCCCTGAGAGTTACCTTTCCCAGGCCCTCTTTCTTCATTACGTGTCCAAGAAATTTCTTAAAACCGTATGTTTACTTCAAACTTTTACAGAAAAATGTATTCAATTAAAAAAATCCGGTAAAAGACAATAAATAATGAGAATAAATAGTTATTAAAATAATTGTGTTAAAACGAGGATCGTAATTTCATAGTTATTATTCATTTTCCATACCGCCCATCGGAGACTTTAGCCTGATTTTTCTTATCTTTATCTGGTTACGTCCGCAGTACCTAAATTACAACAAATTTAACAAAAGAAATAAATAAAATAAATAGAAAACAAACCGGCGTAAGACAAGTATGTGCCTTCTCCCCCAAATCTATTCAACCTCTACAGCGAGGCTATCCTAAGGGAGCCGGAAACGCTATCAGGACCTATTGTCGGTGAGCGCAATCTTAACAATATAAGACACGCAGATGACACTGTGTTGATGGCAGACACGGAAGGAAAACTATCTCCTAGACAAGATATTAAAGGAAAGCAGAAAGAAAGGACTATCAGTTGTAAGAAGACAATGTACGGTTGTCAGTAAAAGAAAAAGCCCAAGATGTGATTGGAGATGTTAGCATCAAACAAGATGTTTGAATATGTGAGAGATGTTTTAACAGAGGATGGAAAATGAGACACCGAAATCCGAACGCGCATCGGGTTAGTGAAAAACGTATTCCAAAAACTAAAAGTATTAAGAAACAGGAAAATCTCGTTAGAAACAAAGAAAAGAGTACTGAGATACTATATATTAATCCACTTATATGGTAATGAAACAATCTCACCACAGAAGAGGAGGAAACTGGAAGCAGCAGAAATATGGTTATACAGGAGGATACTGAGTATTCCATGTCCGAAGCTAGTAAGCTACGAGGAAGTCTTAAAGAAAATGGCAACAAAATGGGGATATACTCAGAACCAAGAAGAGACAGCTGAAATTTCTTGGATATATAATGATGAAAGAAAAGGACTTAAAAAATTAATTCTCACAGGACATATCGAGGACAAGAGAGATAGAGGAAGGTAGTGGGCCACCTACCTGAGGAGCTTGTGTGAATGGATGGCGGATCTGGAGTCGAGAGGCTTAGCAAATGGAGAAACAGTACAAAGGGCCACGGGGAATAGGAGGTTGTGGAGAACCATGATTGATCACATTCTGAAGGCACAATTACAGACAATAGACAAAGCAAAATCAGACCCGTCGCCAGAGGGTTGGACGGCCTTTAAGATAGGGGGTTGCGAGTAAGATTCGCACACTTAAATTTGTTCACATCATATTCAATTTTTTTTTTTTTTTTTTAATTTTTAAGGGGTCAGACACTCCTACCCAACACTTTAGTGACGGGCCTGCGGAAAGTGTGACACAGAAATTCAAAGGCACAAGGAAATAGCGAAAATGAAAACAAAGTTTTAAAACATCTGAAAATACTGTTAGAAACAAAACAAAAAAAGGAAGCAGTACCTGTATGTAATCTTTTGTTTGGCAGCAAATGCTTGACAGTTTGTAGCTATATCACGTTGAAACGCCGGTTCTCGTACGATCACCAAAGTTAAGCAACGTCGAACCTGGTCAGTACCTACCTAGATGGCTGATCGCTTGGGAATACCAAGTGCTGTAAACTTGGGTGTGCGCGTGGTGGAATGGATAACGGCTCGAAATAATAAATCGAAAGGCCAAGTTCGAATTACAGCCGAGTTTATTACATTTACTTACGCAAATACTCTTGGGCAATTATGGTTCGAAAATGATCGTCTAAGCGTGTCACATCCGCCCCCTACCAACATACATTGGGTCAGCGCGGTAGGTTAATGATCCATTCATCCTAAGAAATCTGGGGAAGGCCTATGTCCATCAAGAGGACCTTTAAAGAAGAAGAAGAAGAAATTGGACAATCTCTTCGCAGATGAAGAAGATACTTTAAGCGACAGAAAATGGTGAGAATACCATAGATAAAATACGTAAGCCACGAAAAAATCTGAAAGAACAGACTTACTTGCAATCAGAAAGAGACAGTTGGAATTTCTCAAATACATAATGAGGGAAGAGGGCCTAGTGAATTTAACACTCACATGGTATACCGGAAAAGTGGAGGGATGACAGCGAGTAACATTAATTAAGTTTCTGTGAATGGATGGTAAAAGAGATGGCAAACGGTAAAAAGTTACTTAGAGCAACAAAAGACTAGAAGTTGTGGAGAGTCATAATCGCATACGTCCTGAAAGGAACAGTCACATAAATGAAGATAAACGAAAAACAAAATGAAGAAAACAAAGTTTAACTGCATTGTTAGAGAACTGCTGACATATAAGGTAGAGTTTAGTCGTCATCTTTATACAAACACACGCATAGTATAAAACTTTTTATTAAAGAAGGCGCAAAAGGGAATTAGATAGATAGATAGATAGATAGATAGATAGATAGATAGATAGATTAAATTTCCAGTGAACAACGACTGACCATGGCTAAGAGTTTCATGCGTTTTCACACAATCATCAGGCGGTCGACAACAGTTATATAAGAGAATGGGCACTTCATACTCTATGCCTATGAAGTATAAAGTGTCAATTTTCACGCATAACTGTTGCGATCCCCTGATGATTGCGTGAAAACGTATGAAACTTTTAGTCGTGGTCGGTCATTGTTCACTAGAAATGTAATTAATATATATTAAAGATCTGCCAGTTAATGAAATTGACTACTCTTTCTCGAGTGTGGAGGTGGCCCAAAAAACAAGTCTTATTGTATGTACCACGAGGAACCCTAGACCTGCAGCTTGCTGCATAATTCTGCCACACGATATAGGAAGTTGTCTATATTTCTGAGATGAGGTATTATGTACTGCCTTAGACGGGTATTGAACTCACACTCTTTGGGTCCTGTCATTGGATTTAACTAACTGTGCCATGTGTGGAGTTCAATACCCGGCTAAGGCAGTGGAGAACTTTCAGAGGAAACTAACAGGAGATAACTGATAACTGACATCCATTAAACATGTCACGTGGAACTAGAACAGTCTACCCCAGTGAGGGAAATAAAGGGTTCAGTTCGACATTCCAACCACCTGAAGAAGGCTGGAGCGTACAACGGCCGAAACGTTGTGATAAATATGGCGACAAAGATGAGGGCAATAGTCCGAATAATGTAAACAATGAACCATGATCGTCTATTTCCTGAAGGAAAGCGACACATAGAAGAAGACGCGTTATGCATCTAATATGATATGTATGTTTTTTTCTGGCTGTTCATATATATATATATATATATATATATATATATATATATATATATATCCAAGCATCGTGCTGATAACTTGTACGATGATAAATTATAAAGAGTAATAAAAATTGTTTGAATTTTTTCTATTTATATATATCGCTTCTGAAACTGTGACATTGCCTGGCTGAATTTTAAAATATTAAATTGTGGACAAGAAAACCACAAAAAATGAAATTAAAGTCTACTAATGATTTTCACATTTCAAAACGGGTGACGTGTCAATCGAAGTTTAGACATGTCCTTGATGTCTTTCAACCAATCGAACAAATGAAAATGCTGAAAACATTCAGGAAGCAATTCTGTTCTATCGTCGTCACAAGGTTGATGAGTTAACAGAAATCACGAGCATTTACTGAAGAGATTTTGTCATGAATCGGAGGCTCTACCAAATTTGACCTTTGCCTTCTCCTAGAGGTTAAAATAGATACTCGTGATGTTGTGAAGAAGGATAGAAAAGAAATACAGAGAAATGGCTCTAGAATTTATATTACAGATATTTAAAGGTGATTAGAGTGGATTGAGGCGCATAACGAACGAACGTTTATTCAGAGGAAAATACAAACGCCCCTAAAACTAAAACAGAACACGTCAGTTCAAGAAGAGCATTAAAACTCATATAAACAAGTTGAGTGAAGTGCATGACATGACCCTCGTCGTGTACGACCACCAGGGTGTACCCCATGAATACCTCCGTCGGGTCCATAAAGGTCCAGCTGTCGTTCTTTCTCTTCAGCTGACTAATTTCAAGATTATCTCTTAGTTGTTGCCACAAACACGGGGTTGTCATTTCATTTCCTGTGACAGATTAGAATCTACCATGTTAATGCTCTTGATCAGTCTGAAAGAAAAATGGTTATGCTAAAATTTAGCTTATGCCACGTTAGGTCGCCTTTAATGTAAAGCCCGTGTTCTCAAATGTGTGGCGCACCTTGCACACACAAACACATCTCTCTCTCTCTCTCTCTCTCTCTCTCTCTCTCTCTCTCTCTCTCTCTCTCTCTCCATACATATATATATATATTGCGGTGTACATGCACACATATCTACAAACACTTAACCGCTGAAGATAATCTCGGAAGAGATTGAAAGTACTTGGGAAAATAAAAATTATTTGAGAGAAAATTATTTAATTTTTCTTAATCAATTTTCTACAGTACCAAGAAATTAATCTGTGGACTTGAAAGGATTAAGATTAAAATAAATAGTCATAATACGTCTAAATTATTTAACCAAACATGCTTGCGTATATATATATATATATATATATATATATATATATATATATATATATATATACAGGTAATCGATCCGTCGGTATATAATCAGAGTGAATCCTAGTAATATTAATTATTAAAACTGATCTACAGAGAGCTCAATGTTTCTATTTTAACAGAGCATATGTATTTTTTTACAGTAAAAAATCAAAAATTACCTCAACATAGATATAGTCTATTTCAAGCCCTTCTGTATACGGCTATCATTAGTCTCCAAGTTTTTTTTCTACCTTAAACCCCCCCCCCCCGGAGACAACAATTTACAAACAGGAAACCTTGAACCTAAAGACCCAAAAAACTCTACCATCCTGTAAATTCCCGGATCCTTTCGAAAGGAACTTGCCTGATATAGTTAAAAAAAATGAAGTTCAACAAGCGATCCGATCACTTCCAAAAAGAACTGCACAAGGATATAAAGACGATTAGAAACTCCAGGGACATTTAGGTAAGATCCGATAAATCAAAAAATATCTATAAATGTAATCCCTCACACTACCACAAAATCCTCATAGACAAAATAACGGAAACACACAAACTAGATAAACACAATAGAAGGATGTCCGAAATAGATCCACATTAACGATGCCTACATTTTATTTAAGAACCATAAACAGAACTTCACCAACAGTACAAAATATAGACTAATAAATCCAACAAAAATAGAACTAGGCCTTATCTCACAAAATATAATTAAAAAAATAACCAACAATTTACTAATCACAACCAGTACTAATCTTTGGAAGGATTTGTCTAACACTATTAAATGATTCACTAACATGAGAAATAAGGATAAAGCGACATTCATTAAGTTTGATATAACTGATTTCTATTCCTTTATCACTGGGGACCTCCTGGTCAATAATATCAACTTTACAAAGAACTATATAAAAATAACGGATGATGAAACTAATATCATCTTAACAGTGAGAAAGTCATTACTAACACTGAATAATTCCACCTGGACTAAGCACCACAATGACGAATTCGATGTCCCCATGGGAGCGTATGACTCAGCCCAAGTTGCAGACCTAGCATGTTTTTACATTTTAGATGTGCTTAGTAGAATCGTAAAACCGGAACTAATAGGCCTGTATCGGGATGGCAGACATCCTCATCCCTAATAGTAATGGTTAACTAACAGCGAAATTACAAAAGAAAATTATCAGGACTTTCAAATTCCTGGGGTTTAAGATCGAGATTTCCTCTAAACCTAAAATAGTCGACTACCTAGATATTACCCTTAACCTTAATGATGAAACCATTAAGCCTTACCATAAAGAGAATGAAACTCCCCCAACTATATTAATATCGGTTCTAACCACCCCAGTGCAATCCTAAGACAAATACCCACTACCGTTTGCACCAGGATTAGTAAACTATGGTCCAATAAAAAAAATCTTTAATAAGAATAAAAAAAATATACGAAAAGTGGTAAACTGTCTTACGCAACCACCATTAGTAATTCCGATACACGAAAAGTGGAATGTAGATGTAAAAATAGGAAAAGAGAAATTACTTGGTCCACAACCCACCCCGCCTTCTTCAAACTGGCAAGTATCAACATCGGACAGTACTTCCTAAACTTAATTACTAAACACTTCAACAAAGACAATCCTCTAAATAAGATATTCAACAGGAAATCAGTCAAAATTAGCTACTCCTGCACTGATAATATGTACCAAATTATTAATTCCCATAACAATCACATTCTAAGTAAATTCCATGGGAAAAAACAATTTTAACATAGAAACCACCTGTAATTGTAGAATTAAGGAAAACTGCCCAGTAGAGGCAACCATTACCCCTAAAGAAAATACGACAAACCATAATATTTATATCAGCATTTCTGCAAGATAATTTAAAAGAGAATCAATACACATAGACATTCAAAAAATTAAAACCCCAAACAGCTTTTTTCGAAAAACTTTTGGTAATTGAAGGAAAAGGGTCTGAATCTTCAAATAAACTGGAAAATTCTAGGTTTCGCGAACATCCCCAATAGTTTTAGAGATAGGTGCATGTTATGTTTAGAAGAAAAAAATCAGGAAAATAAAATATAAAGAACAATGCAAACTATTAAATCAACAGAGAGAACTAATCACGAAATGTAGACTTAAAAATAAATTCCTAATTACATGAGAATACAATATAAGAATGTACATATATATGTGGGGATATATGTGTATATATAATGGCATATATGCATGAACATGTAAATGTACATATATGTATGTATGTATGTATGTATGAAGATATGTATGCATATATGTTGGGCAGCATGATTTATTCCATTGGGTGCTCCGGTATTACCCACAATCTATAAATCTATAACTCAACTAATTTACATTAATCTTAACGAGCTTAAGTTTAAATCCCCATCATTTATTATTAATATTATTAATAATATTGGACAGCTGTAATAAAAAAAAAAATATTTACTGTGAATCACAGAAAAAGACACTCCGGAGCTTTTTATAAGAAAAACCACATAATAGGAACTGATATTAAACCACAAGCGACAAGTCCTGGTCACCACATAGTAAGAACTTAAACTACAAGCAAGTCCCAGACCGCTTCCCCAGAATAAGATACTTTACACCCCCACCCAAACACAAACCCATTCTCATTAACAAGGCGTCAACGAGAGGAGGACTGACATTGAAAATAAATTTAAAACAATGTTCCGAGACAGACACTTATAGACTGATGATAGCCGTATACATAACGGTTTAAACTCTCTGTGTGTGTGTGTGTGTGTGTGTGTGTGTGTGTGTGTGTGTGTGTGTGTGTGTGTGTGTGTGTGTGTGTGTGAGTGAGTGAGACAGTGACAAAGTGGGGAACGTTTTCGTGATTTTTTAAATTTAAAATTCCCAGCCTCTCTCGTTCGTACAAATGTGTAGTCACATCAACGTAAATAAATTTAGTCTGATTAAATCCTAAAGGACGAAGCGCGTCACACGAAAACTTTTCCACTAAGTTGTTCTTGATGTATACAAATTTATATATCTTTATCCCATTAGGATAAGTAATAATATATATAATTTTCAATATATCGTATATATACTTTTCAATATGCTTGCTTGTCTGTTGCTACACCTTAGTCATTTGGGCACATCCCCTAGGAACTGATACACGTTGCTGTTCATGAACGGGAGTAATTGGGGAGCAACATTGCCGGATGTCAAGAAGGTTTTTTTAATTTAAACAATCAAATAGCCAAAAAGTCACATTTAAATATTTGAGAACATCCTCAATGGAAGGCCATCTATGCGGACTGCATTACTCAACCTGAAGGTATTTCTAACTGGGTCCCGCTTGCATGGTTATGTGTTGCTTTTATCAAAACCTATCGCCATATCAGGATGCGTGTGCCTAGTATACCTGTCAGGGTGGATATATTGAACTTAATAGATTTGTACCCCAGCGTCACTTTTTGGCGTATTTTTTTTCACCAAATAATTTCGAAATGAACCATTTCATTTGCATTGGTAGTTTTTTGTTTTGTTTTTTTTCGTTCAGCTATCCCTGTCTAGGGATATTTCATCTTGTTCATCTTTAGTACTGCTCTCCTTGTTTCCACTGAGTCTAAGTATGTACTACCTGACCCAGGGATTGAACTCATAATTACTATGACTACAAATTTACAAACCAGCGCTGAATTAATTAAACAGTCCAGTTCGAAATTCCCTGCGAAGTTTCCTGGATCAGAAACACCTGAAAAAGGATTTTGTGATAATAATAAAAAAAAAAGATGAGGACAATAGTTAATTGGATGTCAATCTGAAGACAATGCAGAAGATTCGGAAAGGGTTGGATGAGTCTAATGCTGATTACGAAGGTACGACAGCTCGGAAAATTTACTCTGATCGTTCTGAACTCCCGAATTTGTTCGTGAGGGACTCAACACGGAGACCTACGTAAAGTGGCTTAAGGAAGTAGTGCTACCCTGTCAAGAGGGTGGTTGCTGTAAGACCCTATGTCTGGCAACAGGACTCTGCACCATGCCAAACAAGCGGGAGAACCCAAGGACGGCTGTCAGACAATTTCTGCGACCGCATCACGCCTTACATCTGGCCACATAACTCCCCAAACTGCACCCCTTTATTATGCGGAACGCAGTTGAACGAGAGACCAACAAAACTCCTTGTGACCCCAAAGATGAACTGCAGGCAAGGATTATGGCAGCTTTCGCCAACTTAAATCAAAAGACCGCCTAGAAGAGATGTAGAAAATTCCCAAGTCGTCTGGAGGCCGTGGTTGAAGCCAAGGTTGATTTTATTGAATGAATTTACTCTTTAGTATTTCAAGAAGTTCTTGTGTAATTTTAATAAATACACCTGTTAAAATGAGATGTCAGTGTTATTTTCATTTTTGCGTGATTTAGACAATTTAGCAATCACATCCTCCCTCCCACCTCCCCCTCTCTCTCTCTCTCTATATATATATATATGTATATCTATATCTATATCTATATATATATATATATATATATATATATATATATATATATTTTAAATATAGAATAGGAATATAGATATATTCTGAGAACTTACACACACATACACACAAATATAAAATAATAATAAATAATGTATTACACGCCGTTTGATACAACTTTGAGTTTCATCAGCGCAAATTGAAACGTGACCGTTGTAAAATTTAATATGAAATGATAGATAGATAGATAGATAGATAGATAGATAGATAGATAGATAGATAGATAGATAGATAGAAACGGCGATTTTTGATTGATTGATTTATTTATTTTTATGACATATCAACTTTTTGCAGCTTATTTAATGCCAGAAAATATTATTAAATTGTAAGAATTTTTGGAAGATAATAATGGTTCACTGATACGTTCTATTAAGTAATCCATAGCTGGGGATGGAGACGAGGTGGATTCATTCTTTACCCAAAGTATTTGCGCGTAACGGAGTATAACGAACCCGACTGGAATTGGAATTCGTTTCACCGATCACCAATTCCGAGCCATTATCCATTAAACCACCAGCACATCAAAGCTTACAGCACCTGGAAATCTCAAACGGCTTTTAAATAAAACGCACGTTTCATTAAAAATAAATAAATAAATAACACGGTTAAACTCGAAACTAACGATGGCTAATGGTCAGATCGTTTAAAACTGACCCTTACCTTAGAGTGAAAATTATCGAAAGAGAATACGCTTCACAAATATTTAATCTTTCTGAATCTTTTTTTTTTTTTTTTAAACTTTTTACAGCTCCCTTACTTTAATATTATGGACGTTAGTTTGTTGTGGTGATTATCGAAAAAGTTCTCCACGCCTTGAGGGATAATGATTGTTAATGCATCGCAAAAAGAGACACGTTTAATCGAGGATAGGAAAAAAAGATATCTTCCTCTTGGGATCGAAACTAATGAAAGAGCACCCTTGTAACAGGTGATAACTACCGGGGCAAAATAATCGGACTGATCAGAAATAGAAGGGACAATTACACTCAGAGCAAAATCAATAAAAGAAGAGCTTTCAATTCCTACCAGGCTGACTCATGTTTTAGCATCATGAATTTTTTATCAGGGCTTGTTAACAAAGCTGCAGGGTTATTTTGTAATAATTTGATCGTTACATTCTACATATTTAATAACATATAGAATCAAGTTCGAAGTGTGTATGGCGTCAGTAATTAGCTTTTTTATGTAGCGTATATAAATATATGATATATCTATTAATGAATTCAATAGATGCATCTGACCTTAACGAGCGGTGTATCTGCGAAATTTGAAGTCTTTTGAACCTTTCTTTATTTATTAACTATTTAATCTCCAGTTGGAGAAACAAAACAATAAACAAACTCACGATAAAGTGACTAATGGATTTAAAGTAAGCCGTAGTATATTCATTTCAGAAAATCTATCAGAAATTGCTTGTTTTAATTCAGGAATTGTTTTTGGTTTGGGGCTGTGAACAAGATCTTTCAGTACACTCCACAAGTCTGGTGGTGTTAGGTCTAGTGATCGTAATGGCCAGTTAAGTGCTCCACGCCTTACGTTCCACCTCAGCTCGAATTTAAGATTTAACAATTCCCGAATACGTAAGCCACAGAGAGGCGGCGCGCCATTCTGTTGAAAGTAAATATCATTCTGGCTGCTAACTCTCGGCCAGAATTAAGTTTGCAGCAAAAAAGGGCGTTACTTTTGTCGCATCACCTCCACACACACACACACACACACACACACACACACACATTTATATATATATATATATCACTTATTTAATTTATTAAAAAAATGATTCATACTTCATTACCTTCTTTTCTCTCCCTCTTTCTCGCATTCTATTTACTCAGATGTGTGTATGTGTGCGTATTTGTGTTTGTGACCAACCGTGCATGCACACGTCTCACAAAGAAAAAACACTTCTTTTATTTGCTTGTTTGTTTATTTGTTTTTCTTCTTTTTTTATTTGCCTGTTTTTTCTTATAGACACTCATTGAGGCTACTTATTTGAAATAGACCATTTTCTTTTCCCTCTTTGGCATTTCAAATGTTTCAAAATCATAAGTAAACAGACATGCCTTGACTGGATTTAACTGACAAGGTGATAAAATATATAATGAAAGCCCAGATTCACCACCCATGAAATTTAACCAAATAAAAACTTGCTCCACTGTCGGGATTTTATGTTAGTTTATGTAGAAATCCTGAATAATTTAATATCCAACAAAAGATGTTGGATTTGAACTGTGTATATATTGAATAATACTTTATTTGAAAATCACTGATGATTGTGCTCGCACAAATCGCAAGTCATATCATGCCCAAGGATTTGAGCGTAGTCGACTTGTTCAAATACAGATCACGCCAGATTATACGCTCTCTTCCAGAAACTGTAACTAATGTCTGGTCAGCATAGTTGCAGTATATACCACTGTTCGTCTCTTAAGAAACACAGTCATCTGCAACAGGGATTGGCTAGCCACCTTAGTAGATGGCATAATCTCCTGAGATTGATGCATGGATGTCTACTATAAATGTTCAGGCTCCTTTTTTTGGTGGGGGAGGAGATATCCTAGTTATAGCTCCTACGTTAGTGAAGGAGCACTATAGATTTAAGGGTAATCTTAGAACTACTTTGAAAATATGGGGAACACATTTTAGTTATTTTCTAAAAAAATATCTCATTACCAAATCCTCATGTATATAAAATTTAGTTGCAGTATAAACACAGTTTTGCTCTGTAGGTGTTGAAGAAGCAAAAATGTTCCTGAGCAGGCGACTGCAATAGGGATTAGCTAGCCACTTTGGTAGACTGTACAGTCTCTCGAGACTGACGAATGCCTACTACTGAAACTCATTGCCATCATGAACTTTTGGATCAAATTTATTTACAGAAGGATTTCGGAAAATATTTCAAGCACTCATACCATAAACCTATCCATCCCATATATTACCAACTACAAGATAACACTGAATTATGTTTTTGTGATGACTTATAAAAAAAACGTTCTTGTGAGATTAACGTATGTGGTCTCCTAGTGGTCAGGGTTTGTACCAAAAATTTAAGTTCAATAATATTTTAGTCTTTATTTCTGGTGATCCAAAAAATTGTTATCGGAAAAAATATGAGGATTTGCCCATATGCAAAAAGCAACTCTGTAAGCACACAATGAAAAATCGTGAAATTGAAACAGAAAGAAATTGTTTATTTAGAATAATTTCTTATGTGAAAGGAAAATGAGTGTAGTGGTTTCCTCAAAATATTCTTTGGGGCGTGTAAAGAAAGCTAGGTAGTTTTTAATCATTTCACCCCAACCAAGGCAATAAAGCCACTAACTGCAGGGGGATTATTAAAGAGCGAGAACAACAACAGAATAGGAACTAAGAAAACAGACGATAACGATTGATATTTACTTATTTGTTTGTTTAGCGGTATACCAACTTCTTATGGGTCATTCGATGCTGAAATTTAATTTTCTTAGTAATTTCATTTACAAAAATACATTGCTGGTATTTTTTTTAATGTACTGATGGTAATATTTTTTTAATGAATTGCTGGTAATTTTTTTTCCAAAATGTATTGCTGGTAATTTTATTTTTATGAAAATATATTGCTGACATTTTTTACTATAAAAAAATGTATTTTTCTACTTTCATAATGTTTTGACGCCAGTTTGGGGGTTAACTATTTTCCCATAGTTGAGACCATAACAGATGCTATGAGCCCAAGTCAGAAGTGGTTCCACGCTCCTCAAAACCGCCCGATCAGAGACCTTGCTGCGAGTTGTAGTTTATCGTCATACCTAGGACGGATAACGATTGACACTCTATTTAAATTTTTGAAGACCAATCTTGACTGGAAAGCAAGAATCCGGGCGAGAGTTCCACATGCGAGAAGTCCGATAGACGAAACTGTTAGCATAGAACTTACGGTTATATCTAGCCATTTCAACTGTAAGAAGATGAGATCTTTCCGCCAATCTAGTACTGTGCTTAAAGTCTAGGTACCATAGAGGAAATCTCATCAGAACACTTACCATGAAAATATTTATAGAAAAAGGCACAGGGAAGCAACATTACAGTAGTGGGGACGTGACTGATGAAAATGTTCTTAAGAAAGTGGGTAGTAGCAGAAATTATAAAAGTCCATGATAAAGAGAATAAAGTACCAGCAAAATTCACAGACGGTCATTTAAAGAGAGAAAATAACAGTTTTTGTTGGGCCATTTGGAAGTTGGAAGGCTGACATAATGGCGAGAGAGTCCACGAAAGAGTATTCAGAAGTTGGTACTCCATTGTAAAGTGATAAGCGAAGAAAATTAGTCGATGTCGTTTTATTAAGGAAAACTTGATCTGGTTGTGTGTTTGTTTCAGACATGTTTAATATTATCCATTTTTAAATTTGTGCATGTTGTTTGAGGGACATGGATATTTCAGAATACAGTGATCTCTTTTCTCAATACATGGCTAAGTTTATTTTCTCTTCTCGCTTCCATCTTACTCTCACTACTCCCTCACGAACAGAATCACAACGAATATTGACTGAGCTAGATGACGGCTTCTCGTCTAACAGTTCACACTGACTCATATTTCAAAATTGTCTCAGGTTCCACATTCCGTCTTTTTGATTGGTTGAAAATAATCTTGAGAAGGAATACTCTTCACTGGCCATTTTTTCAGAACATTCTTTTTATTACCTTCTACTAGAAATTAACTTGTGCCTGACATTGTGCCGCCACAGTCAGGCTCAGAAGCAAGGCTTATTAAAAAAAAAAAAGAAAAAAAAAAAGGTTACATCCGGATACCTCAATGATACTGAAAAGAGTTTTTTTTTGTTCTTCACATAAATGTTTATGAAAGACATAAAAGTGGTCATAACGTTTGTTACCGATTAGGAAATGTTCAGTCTACTACATATGGTTAAAAATAAAGATAAAGTTACAGTGGATTTAACCTGATGGACAGAAAGTGAAGGTCCAGTTTAGCATTATAATTGCATTATAAATCGAGCTCTTCACTACAATCCTTAAATGATTTGAAACTTTCAAAATTTAATGCTGAGAGATCCCATAAGTAAACACAGAATATGTGATTGCAGTTTTATACCTAATGCTTTCAGAAGAAAACAAAAATCTATGATATCCGCATTTTTATCTGCCCTAAGTATTTCCTTATTTTGCTTAATGGTTAATTAAGCTCTGCTCCACGACAGGGCACCGAAACTGCCACATTATAATTGGAAAGGTCAAATTAAAAACATTATACATCAGAGATTAATGAAGATTGAAAAAGCTGTTTAAATCTAGAAGGCATCGATTAAGTTAGCTGTTATTGTAAAACCGGATATTCTATAAAAAGAAAGGGAGAAAAGATTATTTGCGCTTAAGGTTTCGTGTTTACAATTGTCTAGACATTGTTTAAATGAAAAATAAATGAATGGAAAGTTACAACAAAGGTACGCAATATTTACGCACGTGTTGGGCATGTGTACAACTAGGCAAGCGAAAGACAATGGCTGTTAGCGTTTCTTATTGCATATACACGTCTTCTCTATATGCAGTGTGTGTATTTGTATATGTGTGTGTTTGTATATGTATGTGTGTGCGTGCATGTTTGTGCACTTGTGCTTACATGCAAATATGAATGTGTAGAAGATCCTATTTAATCGGATGTCAGACTCCTCCATTTTTATATATATAATTGAATACTTGTTTTGTAGATAATCAGTAATAAGTTCGAGCTTCACTGAATTCCGCATATGTATTGTCTGCTGTAAAATAATCTAAAATTAATAAATGAATAGTCTGGTACATTAAAATTAATAAATGAATAATCTGGTATATAAAATTTTGTTATGCGTGTACTATATGTGCTTTGTGCTTTATATATATATATATATATATATATATATATATATATATACTTTCAAATGAATACAACCGAACAGTGAGCGCACACGCGTGCGTGTGTGGATATATGCCAATTAAATTTATATGTAGATATAATATGTACCGATGAGTTTACATAACTGTATATATATAGTCCTGTAAGAACGAGAGAGAGAGACAAATAGAAAGACAGTGTGTGTGTGGTTTTTAAAAAGAAGGCAGAGTTTTCTAATGTGGAGGATTGGCGTAACAGGACCTTCATCTGTGGGTCTATCGTACGTGGAGAATAATAAGTGACCGAAAAATATTAAGAAAGAAAACAGTATTTACATTAGTCGGACTATTGTCCTCATCTTTGTCGCCATATTTGTCACAACGTTTCGGCCTTCTTCAGGTGGTTGGAATTTCGAACTGAACCCTTTATTTCGATCACTGGGGTAGACTGTTCTAATTCCACGTGCCATGGATGTCAGTTATCTCCTGCTAATTTTCCCTCTGAAAGTTCTCCACTGCCTTAACCAGGAATTGAACTCACCTTCTTTGGGTCTGTCACTGGATCTAACCAACGCCTTTATCCACTGTGCCATGTGTCCTTGAGTATGAACTTCTGAGTATTATAAACCTAATGTTTTCAGCATCATTTTTACCAGTGCTCATTGCATGTCTTTTACCAGAGTTCATATTGCAACTTTGTTATCATTGCTTTTCTCTGGCACTCCTTATTACTGGTTCCCATATTGTATTTATTTCTATGCTTGGTCGGCTCAGGAGATTTTTGTGGCCTAGCATATGTGCTGATTCCTTAAGTTTACGAATTTTCCAATGGTGTTCCCTGTCTATGATCTCAACATGATCCCACAGGGGGCGGTGATCTCCTTCTCTCTCCATATGTGGTCAGCCACGCCTGATTTTTCTACTTCCCCTCGCGTTACAGCTTTCTGGTGTTCTTGAAGCCTTACCTTGAGGGGCGGCCTGTCTCTCCTTTATATTCCTTTCCGCAGCTGCATGGGATAGCGTACACACAGTCTTTAGTCATGTTCCCTCTCTGGGGGTCTCACTCGTGAGAGATACCTGCGAAGTGTTGTCACGCTTTTGAAGGTTGTCCTGATGTTATATGGACCGCAGATCCTTTGTATTTTCTCTGACAACCCCTTCACATAAGGCAGGCAGACTGTTTTTCTGAGTGTTGTTGTCCTCCTCCTCCTCCTCTTGTACCCGCCTATCCCAGTTTTTTGGGGGCTGCTGCCATGTACCCAGGGTAGTTGTTGCGTTGTAGGGTACTACTTATACTGACCAATTCCTTATCTAACGTCTCTGGATCGCCACTTATGACTTTTTGCTCGGTGTTGTAAGCATCGGACGATCCCTTTCTTTACGCTGTATGGATGGTGGGAGTTGAAATTGAGGTACTGTCCGGTGAATGTTGGTTTACGGTATACGGATGTCTTGAACCCATTCTCTGTTCGAGATATTAGTACATCCAGGAATGGGGAGTGATTGTTACTCTCTTTCTCCATTGTGAACTGTATCGAAGGTCTTATTGAGTTCACATGGTCCAGAAGAACCTGGATTTCTTCCTGATGTGGCCAGAGTATGAAAGTGTCATCTACGTACCGTAACCATATAGTTGGCTTTAGCGATATATAGACTCTAATGCCATTTCTTCAAAGTATTCCATGTATATATTCGCCATTGCTGGTGATAATGGCGAGCCATTGCTAAGCCCTCATCCTGTCGATATATGTGAGATCCCATTCCGAAGAGTGTTGTTTGTGTACAGAAAGTCAACATCTCCATCAGATTATCTATTGGAATACTGGTCCGCTCCTCTAGGGAAGAGTCAGAGGTTAATCTATCTCTGACTACTGAGAGTGCCTCCTCCGTGAGTACCTTGGTGAACAGACTCACCACGTCCAAGCTCACCATCTGGTTGGATAGGATGGGAGCATCTTTGATTATTTCCACGAAGTGGGCGGAGTTTCAGACATATGAAAGAGACTTTCCGATCAATGGGTCAATTATATCTACAAGGAAGCGACTCAGAGGGTGGCACACAGAGCCTCCCTGGCAACCAACAATCGGCCTGAGTGGAATACCGTCTTTGTGAATCTTAGGGAGACCGTATATGTGAGGTAACTTGCTGTAACGCTGCGATAACTGCCTATACGTCTTGGGTGCGAAGTGATCCTTGTTCTTGATTAGGATCTGTGACAGTTTGCGTTCCGTTTTCATAGTAGGATCTTTCTTCACTATGCTGTAGCTACCATTGCTAATGAGGTCTTCCAGTTTTCTTGTATAGTCCGATTTGTCCATCACTACAGTCGCATTACCTTTGTCAGCCGGTAGTATGATGATGTTCTCATTCCTCTGTGAGTGATTCAATCGCCAGTCTCTCCAGTTTTGTTATGTTAGACCTGGGCAGCTTGGCTCTCTCCAAGACCTGTCTCACTTTCCATCTCATTTCATCCGCCTGAGCCTGAGGGATGTTCAAGGCCACCTCCTCTACTCTGGCAATGATGTCCAAGTATGGCACCCGCCTGATGGTTGTGGCGAAATAAAGGGTTCAGTTCGAAATTCCAACCACCTGAAGAAGGCCGGAGCGTACAACGGCCGAAACGTTGTGACAAATATGGCGACAAAGATGAGGACAATAGTCCGACTAATGTAAATACTGTACATAATACCTCATCTCAGAAATATAGACAAACTCTAAGAAAGAAAAGATGAAGAAAAAAGAAAGCAAGAAAGAGCAGTAGAATTTAAGAAAGAAAGAAAACGGGAAAATTTTACGTAAAAGTCACTTTTATTTTAATAATGCTGTGTCGATGGATACATATAGATATGAAATGACAGAGATAGATAGATAGATAGATATTAATAGGCTAAGATAGATAGATAGATAGATAGATAGATAGATAGATAGATAGATATTTATAGGCTAAGGTAGATCGATAGATAGTGTTGTGGTAGGATCCACCTAATTTGCATAGTGGAGTACCGACCATATAAATATGGTTGGTACCGGGAAGACGAGAGGAGGAATCAAGAGATTCAATCCAGAGACTCTGCCCGACTGCGACTAAGTCAACACATTCTCCAGTAACGGTCTTCCCAGGAATATACAAAAGACTATATGTAAATATTGTGTACCTTTCTTGTTTCAATACATTTTGTTCTAAGTAAATTTTTTTGTGTTGTATTATTATTCCATGCATTAGTCAACTTTCAACAGATAGATAGATATATATTAATAGGCTAAGATAGATAGATAGATAGATAGATAGATAGATAGATAGACAGATAGATATTAATAGGCTAACATAGATCGATAGATAGATATATATTAATAGGCTAAGATAGATAGATAGATATTAATAGGCTAACATAGATCGATAGATAGATAGATATATATTAATAGGCTAACATAGATAGATAGATATTAATAGGCTAACATAGATAGATAGATAGATAGATAGATAGATAGATAGATAGATAGATAGATAGTGTATAAGAAACAACAGCGACATATGAACACATGACTCACAGGAAGTGGCAAAAAGAACTATCATTTTACAGCTTATTTTAATAAACTGAGTTCAAGTGAGCCTTGTCCATTTAGGAACTCATGCATAAAGATATTGATAATTATCAAACTATCTATCAAACTTGTGCCAGTCAAATCGTATTTACCTGAAAAACCATGCTTACTATCTCATCACGGCTTCCATTAAATAGCAAAATGCTACCTCCTATTAATCCTGAGACCTTTCATTCTCTCAAATCAGAAAGCAGCCAATAAAAATGAGAAACCAGCGGGCAATGGTCATCAACTCCATGGCGATTTTAGGCTGCAAAACAACTATAATAATAGTAATAATAATAATGAAAAAAATATATAAAAATCAGCGGAAAAACATTGCTAGTAAATGAGATTTATTATTTCTTGGTGGAGTGATTTCGGAAGAAATGGCCGGCAGGAAACTGCCTAACAGACGAACAGAATTATCAATCTGAATAAATTTTTCCGAATTTGTGATAGCATCTGGTATATATATATATATATATATATATATATATATATATATATATATATATATATACGTGTGTGTGTGTGTGTGTGTGTGTGTAAGGGGATACTGAAGTCAACATCCAAAGACGCCATGCTAAGCTCAATCGTCATGTATGAAACAGACAGTCGCCTTTGGGTCCATTTTTATATTTACATATGCTATATCCCTATATTGATCACATTACTATATATATATATATATATATATATATATATATATATATATATATATATATATATATATATTCCCTGTACAACTGCTGCAGGTACCTCACTCCAACTATCCTCTACGTTTACAAGATCAGGCCGAAAATAGAGTACCGATACCATATATGAACAGGAACTTCGCAATCTTCACTTTTCACTCTCAAAAGAGTTTAAAAGCGTCTCCGCGTCTTTGTAGATGATGGATTATTTCCCAACCACAACCCCTTTCTCACAGACGAGAAGTGGCAAGCCTCTCATCTGTCACTATTTCCTTTGGTGAATGTTTAGATGAACTACATTACTTAGTTCCTCCAATTCTAACCTTCACGACTCAGAACCGCCATGCCTCACACATTGTAACCAAGAACCCTCATTCCCTTCTTATTCTCTTAGTGCGATGCAAGTTCCACTCGAGTAGCTTCTTCCTGCGAGCCTCTGCCTTGTAGAACCGACTCCCAAGAGATTGCTTCCCCAGTCACTACAATTCTAAACTGTTCAAGTCTAGTTAACGTTATCTTCCACACATATCCTCAGAAACTGTGCCTTTTACTCTGTAACTCTCTATCTCAAGTCGCCCTCGGGCCTAGTACAAGGTGAACTTCACGGAAACTACTGTTAACTTGCACTACTGAAGTCCCAATCTACGATCATAAAAATAATATATATATACAACGGGTTGGTGTCTCTATAGGGTCCGTTCTGAGCCCAACTTTTAGTAATTTCTATATGTCCTATCTTGAAAATAATAAATTTATAAAAACCTCCATCTACTTAAGATGTGTCGATAATATCCTTATTTTTGTGAAGAATATGGATGAAATATATCAACTCAAAAAACAATTCCAAAATAATTCTGTCCTTAAATTTACATACGAACTTAATAATAGTAATAAAATTCCTTTTTTAGATATATTGATAAACACTAATAAATTCACTATTTCTCCATATAAAAATCCTACTAGCATAAATTCGTGCATTCTTAACTATAAGAGTGAATGTCCAAATTACTATAAAATATCAATTATAAAAAATCTAATAAACCGTGAAAAAATTAACTCATCCACAAAAAGATTTTCTATAGTTGACTAAACATATAAAACAAACTCTTATTAATAACTTCCCTAATTATATCGTCCATATACAAATAAAATGTTCTATTAAAAATATTGATATAAAAAATAAAAATTAATAAATACTAATATAAAAATAAGCTTAATTATATACTATACTAAATTCAATATATCCAATTTAATCATCTGTAATGACTCCTCCCCACCATTTAACGTGTTGCAGAGAACCAACACTATATATAAATTTAAATGTCCCTGGGGAAATTCTATCTCCTACAGAAAAAATAATAATATATATTACTCACACCACAACTACGTTGTCTAGAAGTTTAAGTTTTCATTTGGATGATGCATCTAACATGTCTCAACATTATACAACAGCATGACTGCCCTCATTCGCAATTTAGAAAAAGTCTTGTTGAAAATACATCTATAATTTTTCATGAATATAATAAACATAAACTAAAAATTCTTGAAGCTATCTATATCAAAAATTGAAACCAACCCTTAATAAAATTAACTATGAATACTGCACAAATGTTTTAAAATATTTACAGTAGATAGTTTTAAAATATCTAGGTTTTGACTAATAGCTTTAAATAGTTTAAAAAAACCCAGACATCTCAATAACTTAGTTGCCTCCCTTGACGTTACTACACGTGTATGCTTACATCATAAGATTTAAAAATCTTACAGTAGATAAGTTTAACGTTTTTCACTTTACAAGTAAAAATTTAATTTTCAGATGAACAAAACAATTTTGTATTAGAAAAAACAAGACGTGTGTGATGATATTGCGCTTATGTCGAAAGTACTCGGAATAAAATGAATATGCATCAACATGGTAAATGAGCTCTGATCTTTTATTTAAGAGTTTATATTGTTTTGGGAAGGTGATTATTTCTATTTTCTTATCAAAACAAAGGTTACTTTGTTTTGAATGTGTTGGTACAAACTGATGCTGTTTTCTTATTTTCTGTGTTGCTGTTGATGCATTTTAACTTAAGCATTTCTGTTTGCATATATATTCTGTGTTATTTGTATATTTTTGTTGTCAAATGGTAGCTTCTCAGCTTCCAGGGGCCTTCTGTTATTCGTCTATATTTTCTTAAAGTGATCTGTTTGGATCTTACAATAGCTGGTTATATTATGTTAGTTTGTAAACGGTTACAGTTTAGTGGGCATTCTAATTTTTTCTATACTTACAAACGGGCGTTGATGGGTTTGTTATGTACAGGTGGATTAAGGACAAAAAGGATTCCACTCTCCTGATTGGCCAAAATACCAATAGTCAACAAATTAACCAAAGCCCGATTCCTTAGAATTCCTATATAAATTTTAATTTGAATAAATGTATATCATTTGAGTAGGTACAAATATTGTTAAAATTCCTGCAATCATGCGGAAACTATTCCAGAATGCTAGTCGAGAAATGATCACTCTCGGATCAACCCATGGGAAAGAAAGATGTCATGGAGGCCCAAAACTTTGTAAAACCCTAGAATATATATTTGGAAGCATTCCGGTGCGCAATATGTGTATAAAACGAACACATATAGGTTAAATGTTGGGATTCACTGCATAACTACGAAATGATATAATAATTAATTGTTATGGATTTAATATGGCGTATCTATCACTTTGGAATATAACCACGATTATGTAGCGCCAATCTATATTTTAAGTGCAAATCATGAAATTTGAAAGTGTCCAAAGGTTAACAGTTCATATGATGCTGTTGATAAATGTCGTAACGGATCATATGACATCTGCTAAAGATAATTGGTTCCATAACACAGCAGATAAGATATTAAAGAAAAAGGCGGCGAGATATGAAATGATTACATGATTATATTGTTAGTTTATATCTCTTTTTAGTCTTCTTTAGATGAGCCGACCTGATAATCACTGGTGTTACGAGAAGTTCATTCCTAGCCCTTTAATCTTTCGATAGGGAATTATGAAAAAGCTATCGAAATGTCAAGTTATCATATTTGCTGATATATTGATCTTATCTTAGTGCATATTTCGCTTGCATGTGATCTTCGCCAAAAAGTTTAAAAAAACATCAATGTAAAAAAAAGTCTATTCAACGCATGGTGGATCATAGCTCTCCACAACTTCTTGTCTTTTGTCGCTCTAGCTAACTTTTAATCCTTTACCATCTTTCATTGTCCGTGTTCTGCCATCCATTCGCACAAACTCGTTAACTAGGTTACTGACTGTTTTCTTTTGCCTTCAGTACGTTTTATGCCTATTAGATTCTCCAAACATTTTCCCTAATTACGTGTCCCTAAAATGATAACTGCCTCTGTAAATTTTCGGAAAAAATACTGCTATATATACGAGAGGGTGCTGAAAGGTTTGGAGTCCGACAAAGAAACCCTTAAAAATCTTATGTTTGGTCATTGGGTGAGATTTTGAGAAGTGGGTCTGGTGGAAGTCTTTTCGCACACACACACACACACACACACACACACACACACACACACACACACCTACTGTTGAACTAGCTAGATACAACCGCTACTTCTACTCTAAGACTTTATTTTGTCGCACTTCCCACCTGTGGAACTCCCTTCCGATTGTTTGCTTCCTTGATAACTACAATCATGAAAAATTTAAATGCAACATCAATCAATCGCCATCTTCTGTCTTTTTTAACCCTGTTTCTTTTTTGTACTTTCCTCAATCATCCCCATTTTCAGTCTTCTCATTCTTGTTCACATTCACTCCCTTTGACCCCCCCCCCCACTGCGTTCTAGCACCATCATCGCCTTGCTTAGGAGGTGAAAAGGTTAATATATATATATATATATATGTGTGTGTGTGTGTGTGTGTATTGTTCTGTTTTTGACAGTACGCTTGACTCTCTCAGTCATTATCAAGAACAGGGTGTTGTCAGTGTGGTAGGTAAGATTTCGTTGGCTATGTAGTTTTTTTTTGTTTTGTTTTTTTTTTGAGCGCTGGAATTCAATTTAATTCAAAGTTACATAATGTGTAATGGCTCGAGTCTGACAGAAAAAGGATATATGAAATATTCATACGTGTTATTATTATTATTATTATTATTATTATTATTATCCAATTATGATTGTACTTGTCCCTGCTTTCGTTAATTTACACAACCATTACGCCCGCGAATACCTCATAAATAATGGACTACCCCGTTTTCATCGCGTGAAAAAAAGGAAAACACTACTTGGTTTCAGTGAGAAAAAGAGAAAAAGAATAGAAGATAGAAGTGTTCAACATTTCCTGCCAATACCACATAAATAATAAACTATTCCGTTTTGATTGCATAGAAAAACAAAACGCATATTAGAGACGCAACTTGCTTTCAGTGAGAAAATAAATGAAAGAAAGAAAGAAGGGAAGACAAAAATGTTTAACGGCTGTTTCAATGAAATGGAAAAGTTGTCAATTTCAAATATTTTGATTTATACATAATTCTTAAATAATGACGAACATTTCATATTTATAGTTATTTTCTAAGCGTAGCTTAGATGTGGCACAAGGCCTAAAGTATTGCAATATTTTGTTAAAATTGTTAAGCACAAATATTTAACGATGCGATATGGAAATTTCTACGGATATTTTATTGTAGAATTCGCCATATGCTTATTCAATCATTAACTGAAGAATTAATATTCATCAGAATATTCAAATAGGAAAACCGTGAAATTTCCACGGAGCTTTCTAGTTATTTATACATGTTATTATTATTATTTTCTTATTATTATTATTATTTTGTAAATATATAAATTATTTTATGCACACTTCAAGATAACGACTTATTTTTATTTAATGTGGGTTGTTCTTTATTTATACTGCACTCACTGTAACGAAAGACTTGTAGTTGTCGAGGCCATTATTATGCAGAAGAAACAAGCCACTTTTCAGAAATTAAAGGTAGAACTGACTTCAAATTCCAGTTTGTTTGCCATTGGGGAAGGTATGAATCCTTATGTTGGGTAAGCGGGCTCTCTTTAGCAACCAATCTAGAATGATGACAATTCTGAATTCAAAACAACGGGGCAACCGAGTTCAAATTCCAATTGAAACAGTTTGTTTTCACTTCGTATTAATGCTCTTGGGAAAGACATGAATCTATCTCTATCCACTGCTATGAGCTAAATAGTAGGGTTGACTTTGCTCTCTAGCCTTAGTTGTCAATCAGTTTAGGAGAATATTATTTTAGAAAAACGAAGAAAGTAACAGGAAACAACTCCACAATCTTTCCCAAAAAGAATTTTGATAATGCACAGTTTGTAGATATTAGGAAAAAAAAAAGCAGTGGAGACCCATGATCGCCTGTATCCTGAAGAGACAGGGCTTTCTTAAACAATAGTTTAATTAAACTCTTTTTAATTAACCATTTTGAAATTCTGTATAGGATGTTTACTGGCTTTTTTTTTTCGAACATTACAGTCTAATAAAACCATGCTAAAGTAATGGTTAACGTGCAGACTGCATAAATCCTTTTTTATTGAGACGTAAGTTCGATTCTCACAGACTGCTTCATATTTGTGGCCTTATAATTATCAATAAATATTTATGAAGGCCTACGAAATTTAGTGAAAGTTTTTTTTGTTTTTTTTATTTTCGTACTTCATTCTAAGAGATTTTTCTTTTGTTTAATACAGCTTGTCTTTACCGCCCCTCAGAGGAACAGGAATTGTACGAATGGCTCCGAGAAAACATGCTCGAGTATTACTATATAAACTTTCTGCAGTCAGGCCGCGACAACTTGAATATAATTCAACAAATGGTATTACCTGACGATGACATTTACGATGACCTTGAGATCATGTTACCTGGTCATAGAAAAAGACTCGAACGAGCAGGTAAGCAGTTGTTAAATATAAGAAGTATCACTCATTTTTTGAAAACTTTTAGGATTGAATAGTTTTTTTAGTGTGAAAAACATTCCAATTTTATACTATGTAATTTAATCCATCCTTACTCTTCCAAAATATTAGTTTTTATGTTTAATAATGCCAAGTTATACACTGAATAATTTATTTCAAATTTATTTGTAGATCGATTCTAATTGATTGACTTGATTTGTTTGTTTAATGGCATGTCAACTCCTTTATGTGTCATTTAATGCCGAAATTTAAATTTCTTGTGGCCTTTGAAGTAATAAAAATATGATATATGTTATTCTTCTTTCACAATAGAATACATAATAAATGATAACTCAACTTTTGTGCATATGCATGTTTGTATGCATATGATTACTAGAGGCGGTGATATATGTGTTTTATGTTGTATTTTTGTTGAAGTTATATTGGGCAATATAGTTTGATTTAAGAAATTGTAGGATATAAGGATTAATAACATAAAAACCTCTTTCATGTTGGTAATTCTACTATAAATAGGTATTGTTGGTAATTTATATATATATATATATATATATATATATATATATATATAAGTGCATTGCTTTAAATCTCTCTCTCTCTCTCTTTCTTTCTCTCTCACTTTTTTTTTCTTTTTCATTATCTCTATTTCTCTCTCACACTTAGAGATGGAGTGTGAGAGAAAGAAATAGAGATAAATATTCCTTTCACTTTCTTTATCTTTCTTCCTATTTTCTTTTTCTCTCGCTCTCTTCCCTTTCTTTTTTCTTTATCTCTATTTCTCCTTCACTCTCTATCTCTCTTTTACTTTAGCTTTCTTTCTTTTTCTATCTTTCTTTCACTCGCTCTCTCATTCTTTTTTCTTTCTCACACTATTTCTTTTTTCTTTATTTTTGTTACAATATCTACCTTTGTTTCTCCCGCTCTTCCTCTTTCTGTCTTTCTTTCTCACACTTCACTCTTTCTTTCTCTT
Organism: Acanthosepion pharaonis; assembly: GCA_903632075.3. NCBI lineage: Eukaryota > Metazoa > Mollusca > Cephalopoda > Sepiida > Sepiidae > Acanthosepion > Acanthosepion pharaonis. Next base: position 94,804 of record CAHIKZ030005193.1, on the reverse strand, counting down.
GCTTTTATCTCTCACACACTTTGTCTCTTTCTCACTCTCACTTTCTTTCGCTCCCCCTATCTAATCGTTTTATCTTAGACGTTATGCATTTTCTTCTGCATATGAGGTACACAAGAAAACGAGCTTAAAAATTCTATTTGCCAGATTTTATTTTGCAAAGTTGAAAAATATTTTCGCTGACGTGTCTTAGCCAAAAATAAAACAATAATGATTCCCCGGAAATGAAATAGCATCGTAGGAAAATAAGTATAAGTCACAGCAGATTGCGGAAGACAAAATGAAGACAAGGCGTTAATTTCAAGAAGGGGATATTAATTAGCATCTTTCAGTCCTGAACGTTAAAGGGTACCACATTTCGGCTTTCTACAAAACCAAAGATTTCTAAAATCATGTTTTAATCTTTAATTTTAAAAAGAAATGAGCAGTTTTTCTCAGTAGTGGCTCATCTCCAGAATATTTTTTGTCAAATTTTCTCTATATTAATTCATCTTCAGAAGAAACACTCCTCCCGGTCTTTTGAACAGGAGTAGAGGTTTATCCCTTCTTTGCTCTTTAGGATTGTGTTTCCGGTTCAGTTTTCATAAATTCTACTTCAACTCTATACTTCTAACGTCTCCACCTAAACTCTGAAATTTATACTATTATTGGGTTTCCAATTCCTTCTAAAATACGTTCCTTCTCTTTCATTTCCAGTAGTCTTAGTGGCGTTACCGCCTTGCTTGGGGTGAAGTAATTAAAAAAATATTTTGTCATCTTTTTAGAAAATGTTTTGCCAATGATGGTTCATCTCTAGAAGCAATTTTTGTCAATTGTTTTATTGATTTTTGTCAATTGTTTTATTGATTTTTGTCAATTGTTTTATTGATTTTTGTCAATAGTAGTTCGCCTCCAGAAACAGTCACAGTCAAGTAACGATGTGGAATATCCAGTGGCCTATGGAAAATGGATGAAACCGAATTATTTGGAGTACGCCAAATTCGATTTCCTCTGCATTGATGCAACCATTTTCTCAACGAAAGACAAAGGCCAACAGGAAGAAATCGGTAAGCACTTTTGTTATTTAAAAGGAAATTGAAAATGATCTTCCCACCCAGTAGGAAAAAATAGTTTTTAAAAAGCATCATCTTAATTATTTACAATGCCTTGAATGTTTTCACATTTTGTCACATAACAACCAAAAATTTAAATATATTTTATTGAGGATAATTATAATGGCCTATCCCCAAAATAGTGCATCATTTTGAAGAGGGGGAAATATTAGATAGTTTTCAAAATTATTTATAAATAAAAATCTTAAAAGCGTTGAGTGAATACGCATCCCACACCCACAAACTTTACTGTAAAACCCTTAAGTCGAATCCAATGGGATCAATTGCCTTCAGAAGTTATATAATTAGTAAATAGAATCCACCTGATTATGACAATTTCTATTGTGTAGAATAAAAAAAAGAGTTATGATCTTTGTTTGATGTGCTCAGCAATTAAATTTACCTGTTATGTGAAGGCTTCAGACGTTTCCTAGAGAATATTAATGAACAAACAACATCATGTAGACCAAGGAGCTACCAGACAGGTCAGGGATAAAGTTGTGAACAAGTATAAAGCAAGATTAGGTTATAAGAAAATCCCATGTTTTAAACATCTCACGAAAGCAGTATTAAATCTATCATCCGAAAATGGAACAAGTATGGCACAACGACAAACCTACCAAAACAAGGTCATCCGCCTAAGATGACAGCAGATCAAGGAGAAAATTAATCCAAGAGGCCTATGGTAACTCTGGAGGAGCTGAAAAGATCCATAGCTCAAACGGGAGAATCTTTCCACAAGACAACTGTTAGTCGTACATTTCACAACATGGGCTTTTATGGAAGAATGGCAAGAAAACTATTGTTGAAAGAAAATCACAAGGAATCCCGTTTGCATTTTACCGATGGTCATAGCGGAGAGACAGCAAATATGTGGATAAAGTTGCTCTTGTCAGATGAGACCAAAATTGAACTGTTGTGCCTTAATGCAAAACGCTGTGTTTGGCGGAAATCTAACACTACACATGACCCTGTGCACAACATCCCCACCGTGAAATATGGTGATGGTAGCATCATGGTATAGAGATGCTTTTATTTATCAGGGAATCTAGTCAGAGTTTAGTCAAAGGAAGATAAATGAAGCCACATACAGGAATATCTTCGAAAACAAACCTGATATAGTCTTGAGACTGTGTTGGAAGTTCATCTTCCAGCAGGGCAATGACCCTAAACATACAGCCAGAGCTATAACAGAATGGTTTAGACCAAAGTATATTAATGTGTTAGAATTGCTCAGTCAAAGCCCAGACATATATCCAATTAAGAATTTGTGACAAAACTTGAAAAGTGGTGTTCACAGACGGTCGCCATTCAATCTGAATGTACTTGAGCTATTTTGCAAAGAAGAATGGACACAAATTTAAGTCTCTAGATGTTGCCAAACTAGTAGAGAATATCCCAAAAGACATGCAGCTGTAACTGTAGCAAAAGGTGGTTGTACAAAGTATAGACTCAGGGGTTGATAAATACTTATACTTCAAAGAGAAGACTGCTCCGTTACAATAAAATGTATTTTTCACCTTCAAAGCACTATGCATTTTGTGTTGATCAAATGGTAAAAAGACCATTTAAGTCTGTAGCACTACAAAATGTGGAAAAGTTCAAAACAGGTGGGAATACTTGTGCAAGGCACTGTAATAAGCCTGTAGACTCTTGTGCTGTATAGTGCAAAACCATCACCACGCTACTCGTTGCTGTGGTGTTGTTTCTATCAAATACGTTTTTACAGACTGGAGTTGCTAGACCCATGCTCAGCCGCTTTTGAATTTAGACTTGCTCTTCTCCTAGACTGGTTGCCAACCAAACCTAGAGGGCCCAGTCTGCCTTACTATTAAGCCTATGATGAGCGATGGATTCAGGCAAGCGAATGCAAAGGTCTTGGATAGAATTTGAATTCGGCATACCAACTTTTCGTGTGTATCCTAATCAATTAGATAAAGTCCTTTAGTTTAAATAATAAATTCACGAATAATTTAACACTTCATATTGTTTATTTCAGTTTTCATGGTAGATTCTGGCAGTGACGTAGTGACTCTGAGACCAGAAATTGTCCAACGGCTGAACCTTGTGAAAAAGTGCACAGTACGAAGCCAAGGTGTTCATGTAGCCAAAGAGAAGACGCTGTACGAGGCCAAACTGAAGATTGGGTCTGTCGAACTGAAAATTGAGGTAAATAGCATATGTAATCCCAGAGCATGCACATGATTAGCATGTAACACGAATATGTAATTTGAACGTGGCGTTATAAATGTGTCAGCAAATATGATCAGACATTTTGATTATGTAAGAAATTCATAATCTAGAATTAATTTCCATTTCAGCATTCCCTAAACCCTTCAGTTATTAAAAAATGGAGAAACAACGGAATATACTCACGGGTCCGTAATAATCGTACCTATCACCTGCTTATTAATTAAAAAAATATTAATTAATTAAAAAAAATCCAACTCCGCATTTATCCCCCCCCTCTTCTCTCTCTCTCTCTCTCTCTCTCTCTCTCTGCTTATTTATTTTTCGTGAAAACGTCTAAGAAATAATTAACCCTACCCACTCCTCAGATTTGCAGAATACACTTCAGTTTGTTACATTTTGAAAAAGAATTTAAAACGCCACGTTTCTTCAAGACTTGAGAGTATCAACCAAAAATATATATATATTCAAAATGTACGTAACTCATTATGTACACTAACCGCATCTGAGCCATTCATCCTAAAGTTTATTTTCAATTCAAAGTTAAAGTGGTGTGAGAAGGGATGGATTCATATATTTTCAACTGATATTTTTCCGAGATAAACGAACACGACTGGAATTTGAACTCGGTACACCAATTTCACTTTGCACGCAGATAACCACTACGTCACGCGCACATACTGAGCGTATGAATTGATAATGTTTACCTTTCAGCGACTTACAAATCATTTACAATAGCACAACCCAAATCCTTGAAAATGGTTAATAGAATAACCAAAACCGCTTAGAATTATTTGGACAAACATTCCCAAAATAAATATCATGTACACACACAAGAAAAACAAACAAGAAATAACAAAAAACTTTAAACAATATATATATATAAGTCACAAGTCATCGTGACCAAGAGTTTGATAGTACTGGCCTTGTTCACACTGTTGGTTACGCTAGATAATGCGCTCGCTCCAGAAACTGTAACTAAGGTCCGATTAGCATAGTTGCAGTATGAAACAACAAGTGGCCTCTGTGGATGTTGAACAAACACAAACGTGCCTGAGCAGACGTCTAAAACAGGGATTAGCTAGCCGCCCAAGTAGACTGGTATATATATATATATATATATATATATATATATATATATATATATATATATATATATATTCAATCATTTCACCCCAAGCACGGCAGGTACAGAGAGTGAAAGTGAGAGAAAAAACTGTGTATAGGAAGGACTGTGTAAAGGACAAAAGATGAACGGAATACAAGAAGATAGAAGATGGCGATTGACGTTGCATTTAGATTTTTGAAGACTGTAGTTATCAGGGAAACAAGTAAACGGAAGAGAGTTCCACAGGCCGTAAGTGCGAGAAAAGAAACCATTGGAGGAGAAGTGGCGGTTCATTTAAATATTTCAAGACTAAACGGGTGGGACCTAGAAGCCAATCATGCTTAAATTCATGTAGTCGAGGTAACAGGGGGAAAGCTCATTAAAGAAGTTGCCATGAAAATATTTGCAGAAAAGACAGAGAAAAGACACGCCACGTCGGTGAGAAAGTGATTGAAATCGAATGCCAAGTCAGGATCGATTACATTACAAATTCTTCTTTGGATTTTGTCAAGAACCTCGCGATGAATAGCAGGGGCACCAGATATGGCAGCATTATGCAATGTACAGACGAATGGTAGACTTGAAAATGTGCAAGATGGACTCTAACGAGAAAGATTTCCTTCGTGTGCTCAGTACAGAGTTCGATGTGTAAACTGCCGCCATTTATATTTTTAATTTCGCGCATGCGCATTGTTTGTTTATGATTGTGTCGAATGCACAGTATAGTAACATCAGTTGGGCACCATCTGTGAGAAAAAGAGCTCCATGACGAAATTCACGCCGCCAGAAATTTGGAAACGGCATGCTGTATTACTTGGCATTCGCACCGGAAGTTCCAATACAAACATTTCAGAGTGTTTGGGTGTCAATCAATGACAGTGCAGAGGATTCGGAAATAGTTGGATGATATATCCAGTCAACATCATGGTGTTTGGAGTGATCACTAGTGATGGCGACATTATGCCTTCATTCATCTTCCCACAGGGCCTCAGATTCAACAGGAAGGACGACATCAAGTGCCTTGAGGAGGTAGTGTTGCCCTGGGTCAAGAGGATGGCTGCTGGAAGATCCTATGTCTGGCAACAGGACTCTGCACTATGCCACACAAGCAGGAGAACTCAGTCATGGCCAGTAGACATTTTCTGCGGCCACATCACTCCTTACATCTGGCCACCTAACTCCCTAAACTGCAATCCCTTGATTATTATGTGTAGGGCGCAGTTGAGCGGGAGAACAACAAAACTCCTTACAACACTAAAGATGAACTGAAGGCAAAGATTATAGCAGCATTCACCAACTTAAACAAGGAGGCTATTCAAAAGAGATTCAAAAGATTCCGAAGTTGAAGCCAATGGCGATTTTATTGAATAAATCTACTCTTTAATATTTCAAGATATTTTTTGTGAAATTCTGGTAAATATATCTGTTAAAATGAGATATCGGTGTTATTTTAATTTTTGCGTAATTTAGACAATTTATCCATCGCACTCTGTATAATATATATATATATATATATATATATATATATATATATATATATATATATAGACCTACATTTGAAGTGCAACTCAAAGTTTCATGGTTATTCAATTCATCAGGCACAAATGGTAAATGAACTATAGTTTATTACCATTTGTGCTGGTTGAATTGGGTAATCATGAAACTCTGAGTTGCACTACAAACATAGGTATATGTGTATTTATTAACATATACTTTATAGCACTGTTTATCTACATTAAGCACTCTTTTCTTTACATCTTAAATATTTATCTGCTCATCTGTATATGTACGTTCTCATACACATATATAGTTGCTAATATCTCGTTATTTAGTTTATGTTCACACTTAATTAGTAAGACTTCTATCACTAAATCATTATTATCTCCAAAAACAAATTCTTAGAATATAAAAAAAAACAATATTTACTGGCTTTAAATAACCTACAATGTATTGATTAGATGTAGAAAATGAATCAGTGATTCCATAGTCATAGTCTATGACATTATCAACATTCATCGGTGGGACTTCGTCTCAGGTATTCTTATAATTTTTGACGGGACCATCCAGCTTTCACAGTCATATATACCGTATTATCGTGTGTATAATACGAGAAATTTGAACGAAAATTAAAGACAAAAAATCATGGTCGTAATATACAGATGTACACGTTTTAGAAATTTTACTCAGCTTACAAAACCTCTTATTTGAAACAGCAAGATTGCAAATACACTCAGCACAATAGATAATAAAACACAAGGTAAGTAGGTGTTGGTAACAATTGTTTACAAATGGTATTTGATATGTCGGCCATATTTGTTCTTTAAGAATCAGCGTAACTGGACGATATTTGTCTCAAAGACAGGAAAGTCACTGAAATTGATTTAAAAAATTAATAAAGAGAAAACACAAGCTATGTCATGTTTTGATGACATTAATGTTCCAACAAATCAACTTTCACCGAAAATTCGAAAATAAGTTTTGAAATGGAAATTAGAAAAAGAAACACGCAATGGCGAAATATCCGGTTCATTTCTATTCTTTAATCTCGTGAAAAAATAAATGTTCTAGTGAAATGTACGACAGGGATATTTTAATAAAATAATATGGTACAACTTTTCAATATATATATATATATATAATTACATAGAGAGAACTGTACTATCGGATCGTAGAGTGTAATTTATTCACTTTTTTTAGCTTTAGAGACATGAGTCGTAATATACACAAGAAAATATGGTTAGTAGTCGGCAAACACTCTTTTTACTCGTTTCTAATATTAATTTTAATATATTTATTAAAAGAATTAAATAACTATAGTGCATATCGAATATCAACAATTACCAGCAGATGAAAGGGTTAGGACAATCATTAAATACAGACTAACTTATTCAGTCAGGGAAGGAATTATCTAGCTTTCATAGCCGTACATGAATCTAAAAATCTCACAGCATTCAATCATTCTTTTCTCTTGTTTCTAATATTATTTTTTATTTCTTTATATTTTATTCAGTGTCTTCAAAGTATCTTTCACTATTCCTCCGCGCCTTTGGATTTCTATGTCACATATTTCGTTGACTATTATGACTCTTCCCAGATAATTGAATTTTCACACTTGCTTCATTCGAACGCCCCCGATGCCCAATTTACATCTTAGTCTGGTCCGTTTACTGACAACCATACATTTCTCTTCTCAGAATTATTTAGCCCTTTCTTCCGACTTTCAACGACGACCTTGTTTTTCAGCTTTAAATCTAAATCTACCATCCAGTCACAATAGTAAATCTAATCAGTCTGATATGGTCAAAATGGCAGCTGATATCCAAAATATCTTGCTATTTACTTAGAGCCCCTTTATATAATCCAAGGAAGAATCAGCAATATTATTGATCCTGATCTTGCGTCTCAACGTCAATCACTTCCCACCGCCGTAAGGTTTACCTTCCTGTGTCTTTCATGGTACTTGTTCTGATGAGCTCTTCGCTATGGTACCTAGACCTTTTTAATTTAAGCGCAGTACTAGACTGGCGAGTTGGCTAGTTGTAACTGTAAATTCTATGCTAATAGTTCCTTATCTCGAATTTCTCGCTTGTGGAATTCCCGGTTCCATGTCAATCGCCATATACTGCTCTCCTGATTACTCTTCTTTTGTTCTCGCTCCTTCGTAATGTTTCGGTTTCTAACTCCTCCACGACAATTAAGCCTTTGTACCTTAATGGCCTTTACTGCATTGCTTTGGGATGAACTCGATTAAAAGAAAAAAACTTAAAAGAAAAAATATCCTTCCTAGATAATTGAATTTCATGATTGATTCATTACAATTGATTCCCAAAAACGTAATATTTTCTTTAAAACTTCTACGTTGCTCACATTATGAAATACTTGAATATTTTTTTTTTTTTTGTAGATTTATTTTATTTAATCTTTGATTTATTTTCCAGTTGATTCCAGAAGAGTATAATTCACTCGGAAACCGTGTTTTTCGACATTTCCGCCATTACATCAACGGTTCGCGGCATGTGTGGCTGAAGGGAGATTACATGGACCCTTCTATGGAAGTCACAACTCCAGAACAGCATTATAACAAGGAAAAGTTTAACAATCAAAGCGATCTGGACGATTCCACAAAACTGGAAACAGAACTAGAAACGGAAACCGCTTCATCTTTAAAAAATGAATGTTACAAAACGCTGTGTAAAGATTCAAATTTGATTGAACAAAGTCGAAGCAAAGATGGAACAGAAGAGGAAAATGAAGACGAAAAGATGGAAAATGCTAAACTTGGGGAATCTTGTCGGTTGGAAATCGGGAAATGTCCTGATAAAGATACTGCTTCTGTAGAAAACTTTTTACCGTCAACTTCACCAAAGGACGAATTGTCTCCGCCAGTGAAAACCAACCCAAAACAATGTTTCTTCTCCAGAAAGAGACAACGTGCTACAATTACTTCACATTTTAATAAAAAGGCACGCCGCAAAATAAAACGCAACGACTAGTCATATTCATAGAAAAGATACTTTATAAATATCTGATAAATTCCCCGTACAATTGGGTGGGGGCGGTAAACAATAACAAACATTGTATTTCACCAAAAATTCTGGAAGATAATTTTTTATGGTAAGCTATCTTTGTAATTATAATGTTAGATATCAATTATTACATCATTAATAATCAGCAAAATAAATCTGTTCGCAAATGAACAAATTTAACACCAACACACACACACACACACACACACACACACATATATATGAAGTGAGATAAAATATGAATCGGAATCCGACTGAATGATAGTATAAAGAACAAATAGGAAACGTTTATCAATCAAAAATCTTTCACTTTTATTAAAGCTTCTTCAGAGAAGTTGTCTGTTGAAGCTTTAATCAAAGTGAAACATAATTGATTGATAACCGTTTCCTATTTTTTCTTTATCCTATCATATATATATATATATATGTCTGTTATATATATATATATATATCTGTATGTAATAATAATAAGTTAAAGTATATATATATATATATATATATATCTGTATGTAATAATAATAAGTTAAAGTATATATATCTAATATATATATATATATATATCTGTATGTAATAATAATAAGTTAAAATATATATATATATATATATATATATATATCTGTTATATATATATATATATATATATGTCTGTTATATATATATATATCTGTATGTAATAATAATAAGTTAAAGTATATATATATATATATATATATATATATATATATATATATATGTCTGTTATATATATATATATCTGTATGTAATAATAATAAGTTAAAGTATATATATATATATATATATATATATATATATATATATGTATGTAATAATAATAAGTTAAATATATATATATATGTGTGTGTGCCTCTGTGTGTGTGTCTCTTTAAAAAAGGTGAAATGACATAAAATGAAGAGGTAATTAACATTATTTTATATGAGAAAAATTTTGAACGTTCACAGACCCCCAAAATAAATTTACGTGAAGTTTTCGCTAAGAACAACATTCCTGTAATGATTTCGGAAAAGTATATTTTTTTAGTTTGAAAGGACACTTAGGTTTATTTAGATTTGCAAGATATCTTTGAGTGCCTATAAAGAAATGTAGAATATTTTCCCTCGTGCATCACACACATATATATGTATATGTAAGTAATATACATTTATGTCTATAATGTGGTTATATATATGTGTGTGTGTGTCTGTTTAAAATTTATTATATTTATTGGGGAATAATGCTCAAGATAGATAGATAGATATAATCATTTCACCCCAAGCAAGGCGATAAAGCCACTAAGACGCAAGAGTTTACTGAATGTGAATATATATATATATATATATATATGAGAGAGAGAGAAGTCAAAAATATGGATTAAATCTGAGAGAATAATTTAAAAAGGATCAAGTAAAAACAATCTTTAAATCAACATATAACATGTTAAATTTATAAAGATTCTCCTGTTTGTTTAAGTGTGTGTGTGTGTGTGTGTGTGTGTGTGTGTGTGTGTGTGTGTGTGTGTGTGTGTGTGTGTGTCAATGTTTAGATTATGGGTAGAGCATTTGCTTATATTTGTCGGATCGAATAGACAAATAATTCTGCCATATTAGGTTATTTCTTTAGAAATTATTTTTCTCCGTAATCTCTTGTTCAATTAACCAAATTCCGATACAGCACCTTACGGTTGCACGAAAAATAGCAAAGCCCAGAGCAAATTCTAATATATATAGCTTGACCAAACTGCTATGGTATTTTTGCAAAAGACCACAGTAATAAATGTTTGTATGTCGCATTTTGCATACGCGCGTGCGCACACACGCATACACCACGCATACACCACGCATAGATAGATAGATAGATAGATAGATAGATAGATAGATAGATAGATAGATAGATAGATAGATAATATTTTAATCCGTCACTGCTTCTCTACAGCCCAGAAAGGCAGTCCATCTAGGGGAATGAAAGCACTGATTTTAAAACCTCCGCTGCGATCATATCCAAACACGGAAAGGGCCATGGAAGTAAATCCAGGCAGAAAACTGAGTGGAGCTACAAAGGCGGTTGGTTGTCAACACTGACAACTTTCTGGCAAATCCTGCAGCCAAGTCGGCCTCAAATGTAATGCCCTGTATTCCTTTGGATCTTGTCGGTACGGCCGAGAAAGCGTAGCGCATGGCCTCCATATACCATCACCCAGGCCTGTGCCCTGATGAGGTCACTCCAATTTCACAACCAAAGGACTGAATTTTGACCAAACAGAGCCCTGTCTTTTATCACACGAGATAAACAGATGCCTACTATCATTATTTCTTGTTATTATAAATTTAACGCTTATAGTAATACGAAATAATGTCGGATTAAAACCAAAACCCATGAATGGCTAAAATAACTTTGTTTACGTTTCGAGTATGAACATATAAGTTAGCAGGTATAGACACAGAAGTGACCCAACAAGTGATGTACGTTTGTCAAGTGAGCCCTGTTTTCCTCTAATGGTCTCTGTGGAAATGGCTAAATGTAACTTCTCAGATAAAAGGATCGCAGGTTAGATTCCTAATTAGAGGTACATTTTTCTTAATAAGATTTTCGGAAATCTAGGCCGATAAATGTTAATTTTACTGTTTAAAAAAATGGAAGTCAACTAAAAGTAACGTATATCTATTTACACACAAACACACATATATATGTGGGTGGTAGCATTTTTGTGATGAAGCGCATTACTCATATGAACTGTTAAATGTGGGGACTGTTCCCTAGATAGAACTTACTCATTGGGTTGAAAATTAACAAATTAATGATTAGTATATTTTTTTACGTCTTCAGTATTATCGCGTTTCTGTATTTTTTTTTTTTTTTTCGCAAATACTCCATAAAAGGCTCCCTAGTATCCCACTGTAGTACAGATTTTCAATAGTAAATAACTGTGACAGACTGCAAACAATCTTGGGTCTGTAATAATCTTACCAACCACCAACTACAATTTATTAATTTTTTAAACAAATTCCAGCCTTACTTTTATTTTGACTCCTTGCCTATTGATATTGGTGACAAATTCTTAGAAAAAAATTAAATTCTAAAAACGTTATCATTTAGAATTGCGAAACTGATGAAAACAGAATAAAAGCATAAAAAATGAAGGACATTAGAAACATGAGTTTTATATTTATAAAGCTTTAAAATGTTTTGATAGTTAATAATGATTTTAATATATTCGGTAGAAATTCTGATATCGGAGGAAATAGTTTTAATTTTCATTAAAATTATTTACTGAATGTTTATACACCACCCATTCATTCAAATAAACTAGAATCTAGATTAATTCTAACACGCCTATAAATTTTTCCAACGCACACTGCTTTCTTTGTCCAAACCTTCCACTTATTAGATTTTGAAAAAGAATTCACCCTACTTTTTATTCAAGAAGCGAGAGTAAACATCGACCATATAGCCTTTCATTTCAGACCTAATAAGAAGGAGTATTATCTTCTCTATTTTGAAGCTTTTTTTTTTTTTTTTGGCGAGTAACTTCTCAATATGAGTGAGCGACTAGTCTTTTTTCCTATTTCCGATTTTGTGTATTTTTTTGTATTATTTATTATGTATATAGCTCTCTTCACTGTAGAGTCGTGATCCGCAAGTGAATCTTACCGAATATTTTTAAAACCGTAAATTCTCGATTTACACCCACCCTCGAATAAGCGCTACTCTTTCCCCAAAGATTTTAAAATAAGCGCCCCAAGTCGATTAAACGGATATATTTAACAAACGAAAGTGGATGTTTATCTGGATCTGGGAGTTTAAAGACTAGAAGTTAATTTAATCAAGACCTGCTTTCACTCGAAAAATTATCTTCGGATTCGTATTTAAACTCAAAGCGTTTGTATTTATATTTTTAAGTTCATTGTCCAGAATAATCACGTTTTCTTTATTGGCAGTCATTGCCACATACATCGCTGGAAGAAAAAAAAAAGGTACTCTTTTACCTCATAAAAAGGACGCTGTAGACGATTAAGATGTTGATAAAGGACTTTGAACAATTTAACGAAATTATATCTGTGTTAAAAGTAACAGAATTATTGTTGCTGATTTTTATGCTGCCTCGTGCAGTCTTTATAGTTGTATAAATTAAAGATGAAAACTGAAGAAATTGCACTTTTAAATAAGCATGCACTTTCGCGTAAGCATCCCTATTCAAACGACATTTTTTAAAAATTAGCGCTCCGAGTGATAAGTCGAGCATTTACGGTATTGTAAGTTCAATTCTCATTGACGTTCCCCAATATTGTGGCCTTGTACATTAATAAGTTAATTTTAGTAAATACATGCAAAATTACATCCGTCCATAAAATATTTCTTCTCATAATAATAATAAGAAAAATGTTTGGCCCACACACTACAAAGATCTGAAAATTGAATCCATTCTTTTGTATTACAAAAGACTATCAGCCCCATAAAAATCTCTTGTTTGCAGTGTAAAAAAAAAAAGTATATATGTAAAACATTTTCAGCTAAACATTCTTACCAAAAGAATGTAGAGTTGATTACAGCCTGCTTCATGCCTAAAATAGTCATGCTCTTCACACCGCTACAAATGTTCGCACCCAGGTCAGAATTTCAAACGAGGATACTCACAATCTTCCTTTCCCAAAATATATGCATTTTGGATGACTTTAGGTCCTACCAAGTTAATTTTATCAAATAGCGAATGCAGAGTCAATAACTTCAGAAAAGTACAACTCTAACTTCTGACATGTATTTATTACAAAATCTTATGCCAAACGTACAACGAGGACTAATGTATCAAGAACACTTATCAGGCATTAGGATACTCTTCCACCAGAACAACAATAATTATTGTGTGGCATATAATTACTTGATTGCATGATTATGAAGACCAAATGTTTCGATTTATCACAACGGGCGAAATCACTTCTGGCAAATGACCAAGTTAATTGAAACTAACACTGGAGAACTTTTTTCTTTTGTCTGTTTCCCGCTTTCTCAAAGGAAACCTTCAACATATCCTTACTTCCATAGCCACTTGTTAAATCATTCTTTCCAATGTTTTTTTCCTAGTCATCACCAACCTTTACTTCCTGTCCAAGAAGCTGACAAAATCACGCTCCGTACGTTCAAACTAACCACTTTAAAAATGTCGATCATAAAAAGTTGAGATCTTAAGATCAAATTATACCGAAATTGAAGAAGGAAACAATTGTAAGATATTAACCGAGGAAGACTGTATAAATAAACAGGAAAAAAAAAAAAAAAAGAAAACAATGAAATAGAAAAAAAATGAATATCCTCAGTTCGCCCACCAACCAATTCACTTGTTCCAGCCACACAGCACTTTGCAACCAGAGTATGGTGTTGATATATAAGAAATCGTAATTTAAAGAAAAAAATTACATGTGTCACGGTCATCATCCAGACTTTGTTGGGTCTGTACAATAGCCAAACAAGAAATGTTTGTATATCACAACCAAATCGCACGATTATGTATTACTGTTTTATGTACTTAAGAAAACAAATTGTATGTTTTTCAATATCGTTTTTTCTTTGAATTGAACCAGTCAGTATTGTTTTTATTTTGAAAAAGAAATTGCTGGAATTTTTATTGCCAAAACCGTTTTTAATTTTATATGAATATATTTATAATTCCCCTTATGAAATGTCCAAGTGAATGTTGGTGTCATTTTATTTCATATTTGTACCAGCTTGAAAATGTCACTTTTTGTTTTTATCAGATTTGAAAGGGAAGGTAAATATTGATTACTATTTTTTTATATTAATGGGGACGAAAGTTTAATATTAGGTGTTTTCATAGCATCAATTATGGAACAAATGACCGCAATGATGGCAGTTATTCAAAGAAATAAACAAAGAATGCTAATATTTGCATATTTAAGCTTTCTTCTTTTATACATCCCAATTCCTTCATCACCTCCTCTTTGTATGGGCACTTTTATCAGTCAAAGTTTGGTAGGTAGATAATCAATCTCATTCCGTCCATATCTCTCTCACTCAGTTCAAAATTATCGGCCTCTTTCTTATTCATTACTGCTTTCTTTCTTTCTTTCTCTCTCTCTCTCATTCAGACTTTCTTTCTCTGTCTCTCAATCTGGATGTGTGAGTTGCGGAAGGGTTAACGTTACGAAAAGAATCGACGAGCCGAATTCAAATTGCTTTCAGTACGTACTAATGAACTAAAAGGTATAAATCAAATCCCTCCATCAGATGTGGGTTAAAGAGCAGTATAAACTGAGCTCTCTAGCCTTGGCTAGCGGCTACTCTAGGAAAAGGAAAACTGAATTCAAAACAAAAGCAACGGAAAATCACCCATTATTACCTAGAAGTCCTAACAATTAACAGATAATAAAGAAAAAGGAATCTGTGGAAATCACGTTCTGAAGGGCGAATGGCAGTTTAAATGTATTTCTCTGTTCACACAAATCTGTAGCTTTTCATTATCTATCTATCTAGCTAGCTTGCTGGTGCATATCATTGAACACTGATTAACGCAACAAACCCGGAAAATAATGCGAGGGAAATCGACCCTTACTAGGAATCCTACGATTATGGTTATATATATATATATATATATATATATATATATATATATATATATATATACACATTTTTCTCGTTTTGTCCATCTCTATTTTTATTGTAATTTGAGATTCTGGGGTTTGAAAAATGAGCAATAACAAATTAGATATTAGAAATTTTATCAGTACCTGTACTGAATGCCTACTTTGAGCATGACATCCATATCTTATCTGCATTGTAAATATCCCGTCTTAACTTTGAGTTCTCAGAATTAGCAGAAACCAGAATTCGGAGAAGTAAAAGCAACAAACAAAAAACAAAGAAGAAATGAAAAAGGAAAAAAAACATGTTTTAAATATTGTATATTGGATTGTTAATTCTATCAGTCGGAAATATGATTTAGTGCCTACATTTGAATTTCTTGGTAAAAATTTGTTATTTCAAAGTTACTGCACGTACACGATTTATTCTCTTTTTTCTAAGTCTATTTTTAATATTGACGATATTTAGTTTGACAGCTGGTTGATCTCAGAATCCTAATCGATAATGGTGTTTCTTCCGCTGAATACGGGATGAAAGTTTAAATCTAGTTGTAAATTACCTTTTTAGAGGGAGGAAGGAGACAAAAGTGCAGAGTTAAGTATGTATAATTTCTTGATGAACTAAGAAAGAAAATACGAGAGAAAAGTAATTTATTTGATCCATAGATGGGACCCTAACAGTTACTACTCCTCCGGGTCAGGGTGGACCTGAGTGGGGTAACTCCACACTCACTAGACCTCGCGAGCTGAAGCCTCGCCACCGGACGCAGTTTAAGCAGGACATGCATACATATATACATGATGGCTACCTTCTCGTTATCGAGAATGATCATTTAATAACATCCCGCAAAAATTCCCCGATGCCACGCGCAGATATGACTCTTAAGACCGGCCAATGGTCATATGGTCAGACATACGCATCAACCAGGAAGATCCAACAAAGACATTGTACAATGCCTGTGCATGAAAGTGAAGAAGTGCACAGGATCCATCTCACTTTCTGAACAACACAAGCAATGATCCGAAGAAAAGGACATCCATCAACATCATCGGCTACTAGTATACCGCAGGTGTTACATAAGTTTTCCATCTCCTAGGGAAATGTCCTAATAAAGATTAAGGGGTCTCTCTCTCTTCCTCTTTCCAATGGTTATTGGTGTTGTTGGGATGTAGATGATTGACCTTCATCCGTCAGGTTCACTGTTTGTCCATAACAGGGGATCTAACAGGTACTACCACTCCAGGCCAGAGTGAACTTGGGAACAATAGCAATTAAAAGGTGGTTCCACGCTCCTCAAAGCCTCCAAACTCCTGATCAGGATTAAAGGCCTTGCCGCCAGATGTAGTTTATCGTCATACCCAGGACACATACACATATGCATGCCTACATTAAAATATTCAGTGCCTGTTCTATGTGAACAATTAAACAATGAACGACTTCCACTTGTCGAGATTCATTCTCCGTATCATAATGGTCCAGAATTGAAGCAGTAGATAGTAAGATTTTCTTTTAATATTTCATCAAATAGACGCATTTTATTATTTTTATTAATTCTCGACTAACTTGGTGAATACTTGCCGAATCATTCTTATCATAAACTGACTTGCTTCGTAGCTTTTACGACAAGTGTTTTTCAAAACCCTGCTATTTCAAATCTTTGTTGAATGGTTTTTGTAAGACGTGTTCTTGTTTAATATCAATAACTTCAGTAAGCATTATATTCGCATTTTCTGTTATATATGAATAAATAGCAACACAATAGTCTTAGTACATCACCATAACAACAAATAGGCTTATTAAACTTACAGTCTATTCCCATAACGTGATTTACTGAGCGTAAACGGACACTCCTGTTTTATTGTTAGTCATCCAAAACTAACAGTTATCATTTTAAAGTACGGAAGCCTTAAATAAAAAATAATGACTAAAATGAATTTTCTTTTTCGAGCCATGAAAATGAAAACCCTAACCATCACACTTCAACGTGACGTAATGGTTAGCCCAGTATGTCTCAAGAGCCTCTCAAAGTAGACAATTACTGAATGTGGCTGTAAGAATTGTAGATTATGAGAATATTTAGGATAGATAATTGTAGACCCTAGACTTGAAGAGGTTAAGATTATAGTAGTCGAGGAATAGCTCTATATTGCTATTTTTTCTTAGTTCAAATTTTTGACAGCATTAATCTCTCCTTCGAGCTTAGTTGCAAATATATAATAATTTGACTACTCTGAAACCCAACTAAAAAAAAAAAGAAAAGAAAAAACAAACAAACATGCAAAACTGACTTTTCGGAGAAAGGCTAAAATATTTTGATTCCCTAAGATCAAATTGCTGTTAAAATTTGAATCCAGACGAACAGACAGCATTTTCGTCAACGAAAAAGCCATCAAGCGTATTTTTAAATTAAATGTTATGATTGCGACCAGAGAAAAAACTGCACATTTTCCACCGATTAGTTTTTATAATTATTTCGTTAAAAAAAATTAATTATAAAAGCTGTTGGTTTCTTATAAATTTAAGCTATTCATTATTTATAAGTAAGGTAAATGGTCAGGAAACTTGTAATTATTTGTCTAAGCAAAGTAGAAATATTTACAGTAATTCCCAACTGCGATTCAACAGAACACTAAAATACTACGTACCTTCTTCCGGGATTCCGTAAGGAATTATAAACCTAAATTATAAATTATTTTGCTAAAGATTTATTTACCTGACTTACATATGTAAACACTTAAACACATTTTTTCATATACAGACACTCACACCCTTGCTCAACCATAATTATACACATATACGTAGACATAAGTAAGTACGTTCAATCACGCATACCTTCTTTGTCATTTATTCTCTTTCTCGCATGAACCGACCTATAGAGACACACATTCATCGTTTTTATGTTGATCGAAGGGATGAATCAGGAACTTTCTAAATTATATTAATGTTGTCAACGTCCCCCTTTCCTTTTATCACAATGCAGAAAGATCGAATTACTAAATTAGAAACTACACAAACGTAACAAGGAATTGAACCTTGATTTTTTTTGACAGGGGATGGTGGGGTGCAGAAATAAATTAAAAACAGAAGTCAATTCAATTATTATTATTATTATATTTTTTTTTTAATATATATATATTTTTTTTTTAATTTTTTTTTTTTTTTGTTTAAATAGACTGGTCCACTAATAAAAAATGGGAAACATTTGGCACTACTTAAATAAATTGGTCCACTCGTAAAAAATAGTGGAAATTTGGAACTACTTAAATAGACAATCCATACGTAAAAAATAAGGAACATTTTTTTTTTTCGGAGCATAATTTTTGTACGTTAACATTCATTATACCTTGAGGAAGGTCTGATCACTGCTAATATACAAAAGTTATTTCCCGAAATATTTTCCTGATTTTTTATGAGTGGCCCAATCTACTTAAGTAGTGCCTATAAAACTTCCCAAAACCTCAAATAATTAACAATTTAAAACCGAGCGTTTCTAATGCATTTCCTTATTTCAACATATAGTTTGTTTTTTTTTTTCCATTATTTCTTCCTCAGGGTTATTGCATTTTATCTTTAATCAATTCTCATATTAAATATTTATAAAGTTTAATTCAAGAAAATAAATAAACCTGCAGCTTGCTTTCGGTTTTCTTGGATGCCTGAAACTCTTACTATTATTATTTCAACGAAATAAGGTACAAAACACAAAGAACAGACAGAATATATTTTTTTTTTTTAAAAAGTAAACCCCCAACGCGCATTCATCCTCATAAATATTCATGATTAACTCCATGAATATTCATGATAACATATTCAGCAATTTGCATTTTATCTAGATCAATAAGCTTATCAATATTTTTATGATACTGACTTTCAAAGTGAGTCATTTGAAAATTCTAAAACTGATGTGCCCTTCTTTGGCTAATTGATAAATAATCCAACGTATACTTAAATCAAGTATTCTCTTTTTAATGCCCTTAACAACAATTGAACAAATAATATTACTGATTTGAAATACTGTTGGTATATATATATTATTTTTTAATCCCAAATTCAAAAACTATTTTGATCAACTGCTGCGAATGAAATATAATAATCATGGCAAATTATTCGTTACTTTAAGATTGATTTTTTTCAAAAAATTCCGTCCAATTTTTCAGTCATTGATTATTGTATTATTTTTTCTTTTTAACAATTCTACTTATTTTTTTTTTAACTTGGGTGTTTTCTGTATTTATTTTTATGCAATGAGAAACTATTTTTATTGTTTTTTATCAATTGTGTAATTTTCTTTTCCTTGAATGGTAATGTACTCGTTTCTTGTTTGTCTTATTTCAATTTAAAAATTAAATAACAATTGCGTTTAAAATTTTACATTTTTGTAAGATTACATTTTATTTGATGCTATAAAAAACTTTTAATAATTATTTCGTTCAATTATTTGGTTTATTCTTCTATCACTTTTTTTACAGGATTTTCGAATGGATTTTGAAACCTTAATGTTCATCTGATTCAATTAAACGTGGGGTTGCGAGATATGCCAAAAAGAAATGCAGAACCCTCTGTTAAAATTTAAATTCAAGTGATTTTGTGGTAAAGACTTATATCGTAGTGGACGATACCCAATCAAGTAGTCAGAAAACTGAATATGGACAATTCCGATCTCTTTCTTTATCTATGGGGGACAATTTATAGTCTCCACTATTCTCATGTTTAAATTAGACTACCAATGCAGATTTCTAATAATATATTTTAATATGTAATTTTTTACATTTCCGTAATAGTATTTATCTCAATATATGTCTGTATATGCAAATTAGAAATCATTTGAAGTTAAATTTTAACAGTGATATATATGTGCGTGTGGGTCTCTGTGTGTCTGTGTGTATATATATATATATATATATATATATATATATATATATATATATATATATATATATATATATATATATATATATATATATATATATATATATATTATTCAGACTTGTCCTCATCTTTATTGCTATGTTCACGACGTTTCGGCCGTTGTACACTACAGCCATCTTCTGGTGATTGGAATTTCGAACTGAACTTTTTATTTCGTTCACCGGGGTAGATTTTAGATGCCTCTTCCGGGTGTCTCAGTTATCTCCCTTTTAACACAACGTTACTCTTACCCAGGTATTGAACTCGCAACTCTTTGGGTTAAGTCACTGGATCCAACCAACGTTTTTATTCACTGGGCCTTGAGGACATCGGTGTATGAATTTTGGGGATTTATAAACTCAGTAACCCGTTTTACCACAGCTCATATTGTAATTTTTGTTTTTATTATTCTTTTTCTCTAGCATTCCGTATTACTGGTTACCATATTGTATTCATTCCTATGCTTGGCCGGCTTAGGAGATTTTTGTGGCCAAGCCTGATTCCATCAGTTTTCGTATTTTCCCATTATGTTCTCTGTTATTTCAACCTTAACCCACAGGGGGCGGTGATCTCCCTCTTCCCTCCATATGTGGTCATCTGCGCCTGATTTGCCTATTTCGACTCGTGCTACGGCTTTACGATGTTCTTGCAGTCCTACCTTAAGGCAGCAGCCTGTTTCTCCTTTATATTTCTTACCACAGCTGCACGGGATGGCGTACACACAGTCCTTAGTCATGTTCTCTTCTATGAGGGGTGTCGAACCACTTTTGAAGGTCTTCCTGGTTTTATATGGACCACAGATCTTTTGTATTTTTCCGATAATCCCTTTACATAGGCTAGGCAGACCGAAGTCTTTTTCTGAGTGTTGTTATTCTCTTTTACACTTCTATCCAAGTTTGTCGGAATTACTGCCATCTACCCAGGGTAGTTGTTACGTTATAGAGTACTGCTTATACTGACCATTTCTTGATCCTATGTCCCTGGGTCGCCATTTATGATTTTTGCTTGATGTTGTAAGCAGTGGATGATCCCTTTCTTTACACTGTATGGGTGGTGGGAGTTGAAGTTGAGGTATTTTCCGGTGAATGTTAGCTTCTGGTATAAGGATGTCTTGAATCCATGCTCTGTTCGAGATATTAGTACATACAGGAAGACGAGATTATTGTCGTTTTCTCTCTCCATTGTGAACTGTATGAATGATCTTATTGAATTCACATGGTCCAGTAGTAGCTGAACCTCTTCCTGGTGTGGCCAGAGTATGAAGGTCTCATCTAGAGTTTTTTTTTAGTGATGTGGATTCGAATTCCATTTTTTTCGAAGTATTTCATCTATACGTTTGCCATTGCTGGTAATAATGGCGTTCCCATTGCTAAGGCTTCATCTTGTCGATATATGTCTGATCCCATTCTGAAGTGTATAGAAAGTCAGCATCTCCATCGATCTATTGGCTTACTAGTCCATTCACCTAGGGATGAGTCCGAGGCCAGTCTTCCCCTGACAACCGATAGTGCCTTTTCCGTGGATCCATTGGTGAACAAACTCATCACGTCTAGGCTCACCATCTGGTTGGTTTAGATAAGAGCATCTTTAATTATTTCCAGGAAGTGAGCGGAGTTTTGGGCATATAAATGGTTTAGTTAAAAATTCTAATCACCTGAAAAGGGCCAGAGCGTACAACAGCCGAAACGTCGTAAACATGACAATAAAGATGAGGACAACTATCCGAAAAATGTAAATAATGTAAATTATTACAATACCACATTTCAGAAATAGAGACACAGACACATATATTAGAAATCCGTTGGTATATAATCAAAGTGCATCCTAGTAATATAAATTATTATAACTGATCCACAAAAGACCTAAATATATTTATTATTACAGAGCACATAATTAATACACAAATTCCAAATCACCTTATATGGGGGATAAACTTATTTCGACAGACGAAAATATTATTCGTCTGTCTTATCAAACCGGATATAGACTGAGTTCGTGTCGGAAATAGAAATTTAACTGTGATAAAAAACTGTCGAAAACTAATACAGAATTTATCCATTTCAATGTTTCAGTCAAACGAAAGTTACGAGACAGTGATCACGAGAGGGTGGAAGGTAGTTGTCTTAAAGGGAAGATGCTTTATAAAATTAAACCCCGATATTAACCTTATGACATTAAATTGGGATTACATGGAGAATGAAATATTAATTTAAAACTAAGAGAGGAATAAAAAGAGATTTAAAAATAACTTTAAAATATATAAAGTTATAATTAAAAATACAAAATGATACATAAAAGTACAAAGATATATATATATATGTGTGTGTGTGCGTGTGTAATCAAATGGATAAATATAGGTAAATGTACGAGCAAGCGTTCGTATACAAATATATATATATCGTTATCCACAGACAGACTGTTGAGCTGCATCACAGCTCATCAGTGTGGTTAGACATCCAATTGCCTCAAGCCGGGATCGAAACCCGACTGATTTGGCAACAGTCAGAGATTTTACCCCTGATCTATCAGCGCCCGGTAGAGAGGAAGGCAAATTTTTACGTACTTATTCTTCGAATAAACACGCCAATGACCAAGAGGGCTCAATTCATGGAAGAGTTTTGCAGTATTAGCCGTAGTAGCCATTGTTTACAAATTTGCGCTTTATATATACCCTATAGTGTAATAAAAGAAATAGTGCTCAATGTTAAATAACAGAGCTATTTAATATATTAAAAATACACATAATAAGTTATACAACTCAGGTTTCTTACTTCTGCAATCTCCAGGTGCTTATTTTGGGGGGTTAACACCGGTACATTAATATTTCTAGTTATCACGAGATATTTTATACAGCAATAAATTATCTCTCTATATATCGCTGTTTATATATATATATATATATATATATATATATATATATATATATATATATATATAAACAACGGCATATACTGAGACAACGTGTTAATTCTACTTCGTAAACTTAGACTAAGACAAGCTGACCGGATGAGAAAGGACCTAATTAAATTCTTTAAGGGCCATAAACTAAACATTACCACCAATACCAACGCTAACATGATCAATTTCCTTGACGTTATATTTGACCTGAGTAAGGGCGTGTACAAACCATACATTAAGGATTCATACAACCACAGATACGTCGACAGAAGGTCCATCGACCATAAAACGATACTTGACAATTTGCACAAATCGGTACAATATAGCTTATCGACCAGCCCTTGTAACAAAGAAATATTCGACGATAATAAAGCTAGATATGACGAAGTGCTAGAATGCAACAACAGTAATGTCAAAACAACAAAGATAAAAAAAAATAAGCTAAAACAACGCAAACAATATAATATGGTTCAACCTGCCATACCACAGTAATGTAAAAACCAAAGTAGGTGGATTTTTCCTGAATTTAATTCACAAACACTTTGGTTATTCTCCAACACTAAAAAAAGATTTTCAACAAAAATAATATTAAGGTAAGCTATAGCTGTACAAAAATTATAGATAATTATATATCTCAACATAACAATGATGTATTATGCAAGCACCCAAACAAAACACTAAATAATAAGCCTACTAAAAATCAATGCAACTGCCGTAAAACCTAACCTGTCCATTAAATGGCCAGTGCATAATATACATAGCTAGGATCAATTCAGGCGATGACGTTAGATATTACTTTGGATCCATCGAGAACAGCTGGAAATCGTGTTTTTACCACCACAAAATGATACTGAGTGATATCAAATACAAATACTGCACAACACTTTAAAAGTATCTTTGTCGATGAAAAAACAACCATAAGAACCCAATCATTAGCTGGGAGATAAACGCGAAAGCTAAGCAATACAATGGAAAGGGAGACAGATGTAACTTGTGTTTGTTAGAGAAGCGCATTATATTAAAACACTTAAATAACCCTAATTTGCAGAACACGAGATCCGAATACATGTATCCACAAGTTCAAGCACCTGCTCAAACACATTGACTCTGATTAAAAAAAGATTGCAAAATAGATTTTACGGATATTAATATAATATGCAACAACTATTAATATTCTTAGAAGCCATCATTAATAACATTTTTATATATCTATACACACATATAAACCAATATTACTGTACTCGATTAATTTATAACGTATATATAATTTTACCTTTATAAGTACAAGGCTTGGTTCCAAACACATTAGATATATAGCACCGACCTATTATTTTTTATTTAAACCCTTATATATACACTCTTAGTACCAGTTTAATTTAATTGATATAACTCTGATATTTTGCGTAAAAAAGAGAGTTATCTCCCTTGATATTTTGTTTACTTTTGGATTTAAATTTAAATAATATTTTTATTCCTTCGCCTTTCGAACTTGAGAATTTGAATGATATAAATAATTAATTCTAATATTTTAACCAGCAATAAGTAAATAAACAAATTTTAACACAATTTTGAATCATCACCATGAGAACGCGAATTCCATAACGGTAAGAATATGCTCCACACCTGAAGATTGCAAGAACTTCATGAAACACCGAGTCGTGCTATCGACGTTGGATATTATGTATATTTATTAATATATACTTATAGCTCTGTCACATAACATTAAGCACTGTATTTATAACACCTGTGGAATAAATGTGTATATACTTACGTACAAGTATACATACATTTACATTATATATATATATACATTATTTACATTATTCGGACTATTGTCCTCATCTTTGTCGTCATATTTATTACAACGTTTCGGCCGTTGTACGCTCCGGCCTTCTTCAGATGGTTCGAATGTCGAACTGAACCCTTTATTTCACTCACTGAGGTAGACTGTTCTAGTTCTACGTGCCATGTTTAATGGATGCCAGTTATCAGTTATCTCCTGTTAATTTCCCTCTGAAAGTTCTCCACTGCCTTAACCGGGTATTGAACTCACACTTCTGTCACTGGATCTAACCAACGCCTTTATCCACTGTGCCTTAAGGACATCTGTGTATGAATTTCTGGGTATTATAAACCTAATGTCTTCAGCAAACCATTTTACCAGTGCTCATATTGCAATTTTTTGCTGTTAGCATTGTATGTTTTCACCTGAGCTCATATTGCAACTTTTGTTGTTATTTTCGCTTTTCTCTGGCACTCCTTATTACTGGTTCCCATATTATATTCATTCCTATGCTTGGTCGGCTCAGGAGATTTTTGTGGCCAAGCATATGTGCTGATTCCTTAAGCTTACGAATTTTCCAATGGTGTTCCTTGTCTATGATCTCAACCTGATCCCACAGAGGGCGGTGGTCTCACTTCTCTCTCCATATGTGGTCAGCCACGCCTGATTATTCCACTTCCCCTCGTGTTACAGCTTTCTAGGTGTTCTTGAAGCTTTACCTCAGAAATATATATAAAGAAATATTAAAAAATTAAAATCTTTAGACACACTGGGTTGTAGATTAATATTCTTTCGTTTTTTTATTATTATTTCATTTAGATTCCTCGACTAGTTTCGACCAAAATGCCCATCATCGGGAGGAGAAATATTTCTGCTTGCTGGTCGCAGTAAACTACAGAAATGAATGTTTTGCTGGAGAAAATGAACTTTTGTCTGTAGTTTTCAATTTTTTTTTTTTTTTACCTTTTTAACATGAATCTTTTAACATTCCTTTTGTTGGTCAAACAGTCTCTTTTAAGTTGTTATTTGAGATAAGAGCTGGATAGATACATGCTGCTCTGAATTCCCTGGTCAGTTTGACAGTTTTATTGGACCTGGTGAGGGGATGTGTCTCTATTTAGTGTTTGTGTGTATGTTATTTGGTTCTTAGGGAGTGAGTGAGTATGATATGTGTAAGCGTGTGTATTGCTGTGGGTGTGTGTTATCATTTGGCCAATTAGGGAGTGAGTGAGTATGATGTGTGTAAGTGTGTATATTCGTGTGGGTGTGTGTATAAGTGTATAAGTGTGAGGCCTCCACACCTCCGTAAGCATGTCTGTCTTGTGTGGGTGAGAAATGTGGATAGGTTTTGATTTGTTGAGTTATATATATTGGTACTATCTGTATTGTTAAATTTATGGTTTAGCCCGACTCGATATTGTGCTTTTAGACGTTGTATCCACTTATTTTCATGGGACTCTAAAATCTTTCTAATGTTATCTGCTCTGAACTTTTCTATTCCCTCAATTATAGTGAATTTGGCATTGGTTTTGAAATCGTGTTTTTCCAGGCGGAAATGTTGTTCTACGGGTAATAATTTTTCATGGGGAGTCGATTTAATTCGATTACGATAATTATTAATTCTGTAGTGAAAAGGCCATTCAGATTTTCCTACATATTGTTTCTGGCATAGTGTGCATTCTAGGAGGTAAATTATGTTATGATTTTTACAGTTAGGATCGTGGTAGATTTAGTGATTGAGCTAGTGAATGAATTCGTGTTTTTAATATGTTTGCAACATAAACTTCTTTTGTTGTTACATGGTTGGGAAAATCCTGTTGTTTTTGTTCTTAATTTATTACAGATTACCTTGTCCCCTGAAATGTGGTTACTACCTATGATTTCTTTTAGGTTCTTAGGTCTACGATATGCAAGAAGGCCGGGTTCCTTAAACAATTTTTTTAGGTTTGGTTTGAGATGTAGTATTTCCCAGCGACGTTTGATTATTTGGGATAGTGGAGGCAGAGTGGGATTGAAAGTGTTTACTAGAAGGATGCGGCTAGACTTATTTTTAATCTATCTATCTATCTATCTATCTATATATATATATATATATATATATATATATATATATATATCTTGAAAATATATTTTTCAACTGAGCACTGTTGAAAGACGGCCTAATTCTACAAACACCAGCCGCTTACACTAAGCATTCAGTAAAATGAATACGAACACTCTGGCTGACTGGGGTTTGTTTACATTCGTAAAAACAATACGCTAGAGTGCTAATGGCTTAGGAGTAGAAATTCCGACTGACACCAAATCGGTCGGGTTTCGGTCCTGGATTGAGGCTTTTGGACGTCTAGTCGCACTGAGGAGCTGTAATACAGCGAAACAGTACTGTCTGCGAATGATATATATATATATGTGTGTGTGTGTTAGGTTGGTGCATAATTACCAGGCATTTTGTAAGTGAGTTATTTGCTAATAAAAATTGCTGTTTTGTTTACTTTTTTAATAAAAATATTTTATTTTCAGGTTATAAAAATACGTGTCAATAATCATTCTCATTTAAAAATTTTACTGGTGAATTCTTATGTTTCTTTCTTCATAATAGATATTGTGTAAAAAAAAACGCCTGATAATTATGCATCAATATATATTCATAATTTAATATTTAAAATACATATGAACATTTATAATAATATGTTCATCTCAGTTTGTAGTCTAATTTTTAAATCTACTTAACTATTTTAAACATCAAATTATTTTCTTTTAAATTATTATTCGGAATAAATATTTTATTTTTGATCATTGAACTTTTAAAAAGATCAATGATTATTGACTTTATTTTTACCCCAAACAAAATAACTCTTAAATAATTCAAAGAACTGAAATTAAATCCTAAACAACTTTTGAAGAAGTGGAAAATATTTTCTGTACAAGAGAAAATTTCCTCGTGATTTATCATTATCTGACTATGATCCAAGGGCCATAAATCTAAATGCTATTTTTAAAATGGCTGCTAAAAACCCCAAAACTTCGTTTTTCTTTTCAGTAATTTTGTTGTTTTGTTAAAAAGCTGACAATATGTTTAAGTAATTGCGAATTTTGAATTGGGTAAATTTTCTGCATGAGTAATAATGTTGCCTTTTAGTTTTAAGTAAGAAATAAAACGCAATGTATTAGTCTCAGGATCACTCCTTTTTACTGATGATATATTCTGTTGGTATGTTGCTAAAACACGAATCATGTTAAATAATTAGCGTTAATTAATGTCCTATGTTAACAGAACAACGGGATATGATATTAACAAATAGGGCAGATAAAGACAGATATACTATAACTTCCAGCTCACTCCAACAGTTTCCAGCTCACTCCTGCAGCTTCCCGCAGTTTCCAGCTCACCCCTGAAGCTTCCAGCAATCTCCGGCTCACTCCTGCAGCGCTTCACTGACGTCCAGCGACCAGTTCCAACCTCCGGATACCGTTCCCGAACAAACGACCTCTGTCGCCTTACCACCCACTGTTCACAAATAAAGACACGATTACCATCGTCTACAACGGACCATCTGCGTTTGTCATCCTTCATTGCTATTGCCAACTCCTTGCCTTTGCGTCCCCTTTTTTAGTTGTAGGGTCGATTGGTACTCACACCTCTCGGCCCACTGCAACAAAACACAACAAATACATAATATATAGTGCAAAAGTGGATAAACACAATAGAGTTCTTTGGTGTGTGTGCGTGTGTTACTGAAAGAATTTGAGTTACTGTACTGTATGTGTAAAAATGACAAGGTTTAGTTAGCTATATTTGTTTTTATAGGAAAATTAAACAGATGTTTTTTGTGTAATAAATAGAAAAAAGTATTGTCTTGACTCACTGATTGTTATAGAGTTATTGCTCATTAACCAGAGATTCTTGTGGAATGGAATATTTTGTGGGAGTGAGCGTTAAGCCTGGAGATGGTTGACAAAGTTTGTTGTTGTATTGAAGATAAAGTTCGTCTCCTTTGCTGTGTTGATTTCCAATGAAGTCAAGTGAATTGGTTCAATATTTTAAGTGCCCACTGACCAAGTCGCGTCGAAGTTTCGTTTTCATTAGTTCTCTTGGTCACGTGGGGAGGCTCGTAAACATGTTTACATTTTATGGCGTCAACTAGAGGTTAAAATTTGGGTCGGTACCTTCGGACGTAGTTGACGACACCTAATTAATATTTTACAACCAATCAAAATACATCAGTTGTTATATCTGGTTGGGAGCCTCTGTGTGTTTAACTTGCACAAAATTTAAGATTTAAAAAAATGTAGGAATCTGATTCTACAATAACCCCCCCCCGCAGATTGTGAAAGTTTTTAAGAGAAAATTTTCTCAATATGTAATATACGTTTTAAATCTACTAGGCCAATGAACATGGTAGTAACTTCCGCGGGTGGTACTGAAGGTCCAAGCTGCGCTGGCTGGGTCGAAGATGTTAGCTCAGGGTCAGGAAGCGATTTATGAGATAAATCGATGTAAGCCGGTTTCAACCGGTCGACTGACACTGTGTTAGGCTTCCCGTGCAAAAGTAAAGTAAAATGCTTGGACGTTCTATTAATTACTTTATGTGGACCAGAATACGTGGGGGTTAAGGGTCTTCTAACTGCATCTTTTCGCAGGAAGACGTAATCACAACTGTCTAAATTTTTCGGCATAAAGAACTGGGCACGCGTTGGAGTAAAAGCTAGGTTTTCCATTTTTTGTTTAAAATCCTGGACGAAATAGATAGTCGGTCTGGAAGGAGTACGCTTTCCCACGAACTGTCCAGGGAGTGTTAGCGTACTCCCAAAAACAAGTTCTGCTGTAGTGCATCCTAAGTCCTCTTTGACTACATTTCTTAATGACAGTAAAATCAGTGGTAGGTTTTCCAGCCAAGTCCTGGAGTCATCACTTGCTGCTAGTGCTGCCTTAAGTTGCCTATGAAATCGTTCCACAAGGCCGTTTGCACATGGATGGTAGGCGGTTGTAGAAATGTGCTTTACGCCTAACAAGTTTATAAATTCATTGAAAAGGACTGACTGGAACTGGGAACCTCTATCAGTGGTTATTATTGAAGGACAACCAAAGATAGAGATCCACTCTCTAAGAATGCACCTGGAAATCGTTTCCGCTGAAATACTTTTTAAAGGAAAGGCTGCAGGCCAACGAGTGAAACGATCGATTATTGTTAATAATCAATGTCGGGCAAAGGGCCCACTAAGTCAACGTGAATGTGAGTGAACCTACCATCAGGCTTAGAGAATGTACCAGGCGGAGACTTGGTATGCCGTTGTATTTTAGTTTGCTGGCATTTTAAACAAGTCTGTGTCCAGTGTTTTATGTCACTGGACATTTTTGGCCAAACGAAACGATCACTAATCATCTTAGTAGTCGCTCTTCGACCAGGGTGCGACAGAGAATGGAAATGTTCGAATACTTTTTTCGCAAAGAAGGTGGTACATAGGGCCTAGAGTATCCTGTGCTTACATCACAATAGACAGTAGTGTTACCAAATGGCACAGGGTGTTGCTTTAACTGTAGTGACGTTTTTTCTTTTACTGATTCCAAAGTAGTGTCAGTCTTTTGTTCTTCCGCTAAGGAGTCGAAATTCAAGGTCTGTGCGTCAATTGACTGTATCGTTGATCGCGATAGGGTATCAGCTACTATATTGTCAGCCCCTTTTACATAGCGGATATCCGACGTATATTGGGAAATATAATCCAATTGTCGGATATCCCTTGGGGTATATTTGTCCGACTTGGCGTGCAGAGCATGAATTAATGGTTTATGATCTGTATAGACCACAAAATTCCGTCCTTCCAAAAGATGACGGAAATGACGGATTGCCAAGTATATATTGCCAGTAATTCCCTTGAAAATGCGCTGTACTTTTTCTGAGATGAGTTTAGCTTGACTGAAAAGAACGAAATAGGTTTTTTAGCATCTCCCTGTTCCTGGTGAAGCACAGCCTCTATGGAGTCGCCTGATGCGTCTGCTGTCAGTGTGATCATTGAGTCATCATCGGTTATATATGATAACTTCGTAAAGTTGGCAAGGGCGTCTTTGGCTCTGTGAAAAGCAGTCAGTGATTCGCCTTCCAAGGTAATCTTTGAGTTCTTCTGACGCTGTTGTTGCAGTAAATCTGTGAGGGGAATCAGAATCTGGGAACAACCAGGAATGAACCTCCGGTAGTAATTAATGAGGCCTAAGAATCGGCGTAACTGCCGGAGTGAAGTTGGTTGTGAAAAATTTGAAATAGATTCTATTTTCTCAGGTAAGGGCGTTATTCCCTTTTCATCAATGACGTGTCCCAAAAATTTAAGTGAGGGCACAGCAAAAATACATTTCTCTGTGTTAATCTTAAGGCCAAAATGCTGTAGACGCTGGAAAACTTGTTCAACGTGATGACGATGTTCAGTCTTGTTTCTACTGGCGATCAGGACGTCATCAATATAGGCAAAGGTGAAAGGTAAACCTCTCAGCACTTCGTCTATAAGCCGTTGGAAAGATTGTGCGGCGTTCCTTAAACCAAATGGCATTCTCACAAATTCGTATAAGCCAAAAGGAGTAGTTATTGCTGTTTTATGGATGTCTTCCTTGGCCACTGGTATCTGGTGGAATGCTTTCACCAGATCAAATTTGGTGAAGACTGTGCCACCCTGCAAACGCACTGCGAAATCGTGCAAGTGCGGGATGGGGTATTTATCCGGAATTGTAGTAGCATTCAGCTTCCGGAAGTCGCCACAAGGTCCCCAAGCTCCTGAGTCCGGTTTTGGAACCATATGAAGAGGGGATGAGTAAGGACTCGAAGAAGGTCTAATTATACCGAGGTCCAGCATGTGCTGAAACTCGTCTTTCGCCAGTTTATATTTATCAGGCTTCAATCGCCGTGGAGATGAATGCGTGGGTGGGCCCGTAGTATCAATGTGGTGCTCAGCATTGTGACGAACGGTTTCTGTATACTGGAATGGTGTTGTAATTTGAGAATATTTTTGTAACAGATGCTGCATCCCGTTGGCTTCAGGTATAGTTGCGCTGATACATGTGCTCGTATAGATAGATGTAATTCCTTTCCTTGTAATGTTGGTCGTTTTATCCTCCAAAGAAAGGGAAGACATATTAACGGACAAGTTAAAGTGGGCGAGGAAATCCGCTCCTAGGATTGGGGTTCGAACTTGGGATATCGTGAATACCCACAGAAAAGATCGCCTAAATCCCAGATTTAAGGTTAACGAGGTTTCACCATATTGTGACGGTTACACACCTGGCCCAGGGTCGAATCCCTTGGTTACGGCGCCAACGGTGACGTCGCTCCTCCTGGTCGCTCCTCCTGGGTCCAAGCGTGCCGCTCCAACCCCTTGGTCAGATGATCACCAGCCTCGCCTTTCCCGACTCGCTTCCAATACCTGGTCACTAAAGCAACTGTACCGATCTCCGGTCTGTCTACCCACGCTGTGTTTAGATCTTAGACAGACGGGACCAGCAGGGATTGGGGCCGATACAAGTTGAGTCCGACGGGGGTGGCAAAACACAAATAAAAGAGAAAATAAACTCACGAGACAAAAAGATTGCTGATGAAAAAAAAATGGGTAACAACCTTTTATATCTTAATGTCCGCTACATAAAAACAAAATTGTTCTCATTTCCCAACCCGCTCTGCGGACTATGGCACCAAGCTTCTATCACACAACCTAAAGATTTCGAATTGCCTACTCTTTAGAATTGTGTATGTAGGAGTGTGGTTTGGTTCGACACTGGGGCTAATTTCTATCGATCATTCGCAGTTGATTCTTCTCTCCGACTTGAGTTGTATTTCTTCTTCTTCGTCGACTTAGGCTGGAAGTTCGCTGGAAGGATTTCTTGTCTTCGAACTCAGCCGCAACTCTCTGTCGTCGAGGTGATCTCTTCTCGCTGCCGTCCGGGGCTGAACTCTTCTGTCTTCGAAGCTGGAAGGATTTCTTGTCTCAACTCAGCCGCAACTCTCTGTCGTCCGGAGGTGATCTCTTCTCGCTGCCGTCCGGGGCTGAACTCTTCTGTCTTCGACTTGGGCTGGAAGGATTTCTTGTCTGAGGATTCTTTTGCCCGCAAAGGGGCGAGTGAATCGGGCCCGATGCCCGCGTTCAGGCTCTTTCCCTGCCCGCGGTCCAGCTGCAACTCCAACTCCAACTGATTTCTGTCGACTGGGGTCCTGCTTTTATTGACGCCGCAACAAACTGGGGTGGGTCTGTCGGCGTCAGGGGTTTTCTCGATAATTCCAATAGCCGCATTAATTCTGTTTCCCCATTATCGCTATTGTTTTCACCCCTACTTCCTCATAGTGCTTTTTTGGGGGGAGGCGCATATCCATCTCTCTCGGTCTCTCGTATGTCAGGTGACCGCTTTCGACTAATGAGATTCTGATCGAGCATTTCTTTCTTTTCTTTTCCGCAGCCACGTGACCGTTTTCGGCTAATGGGATTCTGGTTGAGCATTTCTTTCTTTTCTTTTTTCTGCAGCCACGTGACCGTTTTCGGCTAATGAGATCCTGATTGGGCGTTTCCTGCAATCAATCGGGGCGGGCTTATATCGTTCTTGTTCTAAAAAACAAAATCTAATTTTTCCTTTTTTTTTTCGCACGTACGAAAAATGACCATCTTGGCCTTCTCTCACCTGGACTTTGTCAAACAGCCCGCCGCTAATTAGACTTGACTTCAGAAAGGATCTTTTCCGCCTTCTTGGCGCCCTCTGTGAGCCAAAAGCAATTGTCCCTCTTTTTTACCTCTTTGTTTTTCCTGATAGTCAAAAATCTTAATTATCTACATTGAAAATGTCTCCACTTTATTATTGTGGGGTTCTAATTTTTAACAGGTCAGAGCCTGTATACCGTTCCACCGGTCACTCCCCTCAACCCAAAAGACACTTTTTCTCTGATTAAGATTGTTTCATTGTTCCCAAAATTTCTCTTTATCCAAATTGATAAGGTGTCTTTCCATGCAAAAAGTAGGCTAGGTGCTTTGACCGATATCTGGCTTCCATCAAGCGGCCCGTTTTGATATCATGTCTTTTTTCCCTTTCTTTCTTCTTATTATTTCTAATTCTATTCTTCCAATTGTCTTTAAAAAATTCGGTCAACATGCTAGCTAAGATATCTTTCTGACTCGTGTTTTTTGTTAATGACCGTTTTTTTTTTATTTTTCGACCTCTCTTTTCCCTTCCTTCTTCTTCCCTTAGGATCGTCCAAGTACAATCTTAGTGAATTATTTTCAACTCAATTATTTTCCGTTTAAAAAAAAATCAACAACCTGTTTAGTAAACCGAATAAGAAAAAATTAAATCATATTTCTATGAATATTTCTAATAATGCAAGGTGCCACAATCCTCCCCTAACCGATTTGTCATTTACCCGTAAATGACACCTAAACCCAATTACATCATTTAACATGCACCATGCATTTGTCTCATGCAATTCTATTCTACTTTCTAACATGCAAGGGTAATGTTCTTTCCATTTTCTTTTGTTCTACATGCAATGAAATGTTCTTTTCATTTTTCTTTTGTTCTACATGCAATGAAATGTTCTTTTCATTTTCTTTTGTTCTACAGGCAATGTAATGTTCTTTTCATTTTCTTCTGTTCTACATGCAATGAAATGTTCTTTTCATTTTCTTCTGTTCTACATGCAATGAAATGTTCTTTTTCATTTTCTTTTGTTCTACATGCAATGTAATGTTCTTTTCATTTTCTTCTGTTCTACATGCAATGAAATTCTTTTCATTTTCTTCTGTTCTACATGCAATGAAATGTTCTTTTCATTTTCTTCTGTTCTACATGCAAAATGAAATTTCTTTTCATTTTCTTTTGTTCTACATGCAATGAAATGTTCTTTTCATTTTCTTTTGTTTTACATGCAAGGTAATGTGAACCTGTGTTTGTAGGTGCAGATGTGTTCACTAGGGTTTGTTCTTCTTGGTCAATGTTTTCCTCTCTGCCGTGGGAGGTTTTCCCGCCGCACGTGGTGGTCTCACGCCAGCCTCCTCCATTGGTCTTTCAGCAATTTCTTCGCCAGTCCTGTCTGAGTAAGGAACACTGCTCGGCATCTCCCTCTCGAGTTGTTGCATGCTCACTAGACTGTCGTTCGCTAATCTTCTCTTACTCTTAATCTTCCATATTATTACACCCCCGATGGCTATAACTAGGAATGTACCCATTACTATTGACCAACTTATCGCGATCTGCTCATCGTCTTCCCAAGCTACACCTTCGTCTCCCAACGCACTTAACTTATCCCTTAAGTGATCCATATCGATCTTTTCTATTGGCTTCATTAATACTGGCATCTTATTTAAGGTAACATTAGAGAATCTCTTCACTATCGGCTCCCATAATTCTGTACAATTGACTAAGCCTCTACCAATCATCTCTACGAGTGAATCTTTTTCTTCATATCTTTCTTCCATCTGGTAATAGGGGGCAAGGAGATGGACACCCCAACCGCCGAACATCCCATGGGTAGCGTCACCAGGGATAACGGTGGCCTTATTCTTAATGTCCTTGTGGACTCTCCCCCACATACCCTAGACAGGCTGATATGTTTCTGTGTGGCTACTGCCCACACCCCGTCTGAAACACTGATAGCTTGTGGTAATGCCGAGTTTGTTAATACCTCTACTTGGCAGATTCTTTTGATTCCTTCCCCTTCCCTTCAAACAATTCTAATATGCACATTCTGCGGTTACCAGTTTTATAGATAGGGCTCAACGAGGTACAAGTCCCCAGGGTATCATCTCTACACCTTCTAGCTTCTTCAGCTGATAGCAACATAAATTTCGTTCTCCCCGAATTTAATGCTATGTAGTCTGCTTCCACCTTGTACCTTGCTATCATTCCTGAAAGGTAACAAATTCTCTTGTTGTTATTCTTCACAATCACTTAGTCTCGCTCGACTCATCACTCAATCATTTCATAACTTTTTTCTTAGTTCGGCTCTTCCCTCCCTAACTAACCTCTAGCAGACAGAATGGTCCGGTCAGGTGTGCGTGGCGCCCACTCTAAAGGTCGTACTTCATGACACCACTGGTGGCCAATCAATAATGCCAATGATCTTCCGTTCCTCGTGAGGTGCAGCCCGCATCTCCATCCCTCCACTCACATCTACCATAGTCAGCCAATAGGATTTTGGATGAGCCAGTGTCGTTATCTGTCGACACTAAATGCTTCTATTCTGCACAGCCCTTTTGTTCTACTGAGATTTGGGGTTCTTCTCCTCCCTGATCTCATCTTCTGAGGTGATTCCTGTTCAACCTCTAACCTTCTTTCTGTGTTTAACTCCCGTCCAGGAGGTTTTTTCCTCTTCTTCATCCCCTGATTCTTCTTTCTGTTTAGAGTCTTCGCCTTGAATGTCTTCAATACCTCTCGACTCTATGTCTAAACTTCTCCTGTTCTTTATCCTTTCCTTAAGCTGGGAAAGGGGTATTCGATCCTCCTCCTCCCACTCGCTGGGCCCTTCGTCCTGTTCAGGGTGCCTCTTTTTTAGAGCCTTCGACTGCTTGATTGGACCTCTTCGTCTTTTTTCTTCCTTTTCTTCGGACATGGGGGTGTGATGGCGATCTCACGGGGTCTTCTCTGCACTGATTCAGTCGACGACTGAACATCGCTAATCCCCGCTGAGGGTTCCAACTCTGTCACTCGGACTGCTTCGTTTATCTGGTCAAGTCGACCTATCTCCTCATCTTCTTCGGAGTCTTCCTCCGTCTCCATTCCTTCCGGTTCAACCAGAGTTACCTTCCTTTTCCTTGTCTTCTTAGGCCTCGGCTCGCTCATTTCCAGGTTAGCTATTTCAGCCTTCTTCAGATCATTGGCATGAACCCTCCTCGCTCGTCCTGCCACTTGATCCCATATTACATATGATACTGGGCCCGTCTGCTCCACTATCCGGTAGTACGGTTCCCATCTCTGGTCCAGTTTTCCTTCTCTCTGGTGGATTTTATAGTAGACAGGGTCTCCAACCTTCAATTCTACCACCTTTCTTTCAGCATTCACCCTCTCATTTCTTTTCTTCTGGGCCCTCTTTTATTCTTCTTCTGGCCTGTACGAATATCTTATGTTGCTGTTCCAGCAATAGTTGATGATGATCTTCTCCCATATACCTTCTTCGGGGCTTCAGTAGGTTATCTACAGGCAGGACCACGTCTCTGCCAAACAACAAAAAATAAGGAGAAAATCTGGAGGTTTCGTTTATCGTAAACCTCACGGCCGCCAGAGCCTGCGTCAAATACAAGTCCCAATTTCCAATGTTTTCTCTGACCAACTTGGCCAATACATCTCCCAAGGTTCTATGAAACCTTTCCACTTTAGCATTTCCCTGGGGGTGATATGGGGATGTTTTTATGTGCTCTACATTCAAACCTGTCAAAACCTCTCTCATGATGCTGTTCACATTCTCCGTGCCATTATCTGTTACCAATTGCACAGGGGCACCATACCTAGGGAAGATTTCACTTATTATCAACCCGGCCACAGTTCTGGCCTTCTTGTCTGGTACTGCAAATGCTTCAGGCCAATTTGTTAGCCAATCGACAAAACTCACTATATAGTTGTTTCCTTGTGCAGTTTCCCCATATGGTCCTGATACATCCATACTCACTTTCTCGAAGGGGAAGTTTGGTACGTCTGTTTCCTCCAAGGGTGCCATTTCCTGCCTTCTGCTCTGCGACTGGCACACTACACAACTTCGAACATAGTTAGTGACTTCTCCGTACAGTTTGGGCCAATAGTACTTTCTTCCTATGAGATCACATGTCCTATCAATTCCCATGTGACCCAACCTTTCGTGGCACTGTTCCAATATCTCTGGTCTTAAACTTTTGGGCACATACAACTTGGGTTTGACTTCTTCATCCCTTCCTGAGAGATAATACAGCCTTTCCTCTATTATGGCATACTTGGTGGTCTCTCCTGACTTCACCTTCTCTCTCAGAGCAGCTATTTCACTGTCTGCTTGCTCCTTCTCAATTCCTTCTGTCCAGTAAGGATCGGTTATTATCTGGGCGTCCCTTCTTCGTCCGATTCTAATATAGGGCGATCTTTTAGCTTATTAGAGTTAATTACTCCTATTCTATAGGCTTTATCATCTACTCCCTGTTCTACCCTTACAGATCTTTCTTCCAGTTGTTTCGGTATTCTTGAGAGTAAATCTGCGCACGTGTTTTCCTTTTTCCTGCCAAATACTCTATCTTACAGTGGTAGCCACTTAACTTAAGTGCCCACTGTTGAATTTTTCTTATTATTTGTCCACTCTGCCTGCAATAGGTACTGCAGAGGCTTGTGGTCTGTTTTTATAGTGAGGACCGCACCATTTAAATAGTAGTCCAGTTTTTGGAGAGCATACATGATAGCATATGCTTCCCTCTCTATTACTGGCCACCTCTGTTGTGTCTCTGAGAGCTTATGGGAGAGGAAGTATATCGGTACTTCCTCTGGTATGCCTGGCACTGGTCCTTCCTTATCAGGACACGGCTGGGTAAGTACTGCTCCTACACACTGCTCACTGGCATCCGTGTATAATATCATGGGCTTGCTGAGGTCTGGGTACGTCAGCAGTGGAACGGTTGTCAACTGTTCCTTTAGCGAATCAAATGCTCGTTGACAGTCCTCTGTCCACTTGAACCTAGCGTATTTCTTCGTCAGGGCCACTAGCGGTATGGCAATTCTTGAAAATGCCGGGACGAAGCGCCGGTAGTAGCCTATAGCTCCTATAAAACCTCTTACCTGCCTCACTGTCTTAGGCTCTGGCATTTCCCTTATGACCTTTACCTTATCCATGTCGGGTTTAATACCGTCTCCGTTTATGACGAAGCCTAAATACCTAGTTTCTTCCCTCAGAAACTGACACTTTGACAATTTCAATTTTAATCCGTGTTTCCTCAACCTTCCCAACACCTGTCTTAAATGAAAAAAGTGTTGTTCCACTGTCTCCGAAAATATCAAGATATCGTCCAAATACGCCATGGCAAAGCTCTCGTATCCTCCTAACACTATTGACATTAGCTGTTGGAAGACTCCCGGGGCATTAGCTAAACCGAATGGCATCACTCTGAACTGAAACAGTCCCAGGTGACACGCGAATGCGGCCTTCTCCTTGTCAGCCTCATCCAGGGCTACCTGCCAATACCCGGACCTCAAGTCCAACGTAGAGAAGTACTTTGCCTTCCCTAATAATGCCAAAATGTCGTCTATCAATGGCAATGGCACCGCCAACGGCTTCGATATAGAATTCAGCTTTCTAAAATCTACACAGAAACGGTGGCCGCCATCTTTCTTACCTACTATTACTATTGGGAAGCTCCAAGGAGAGATCGATCTTTCGATCATCCCAGCTTCCAACATTTCCTCTACTGCCTCTTCTACAAGGGGTCTTTTATGTATAGGTGTTCGGTAGGGTTTTAATTTCACAGGGGGTGGTCTCCGGTGTCGATTTTCATTTCGACTGTGTGGGTCTGACCTAGTTCCTTATCTGACTGGGCTACCACATCTCGATTGTTCCTTAACAGACCCCCCCACTCTGGTTCTAAATTGATCCGGTGCTAATATATCCTCATCTAAGATTCCTTTTGTTTGCTCTACTAGCTTCCTTCGTTCCTCCTCGAATCTCACCCGATTCAGAGTTCGTAGGGGAAGTGCTCTCCCTATCTTCTCCCTCTCCTAACCTTTTTATAGTCTTTTGGGCCTGGTTCACCATCATAATGGGCACCAACTCGGCTGCCTCCACTACCGTTTCGCACAGGGGTTACCTCGTTATCTTCTAGGCCCTTTCCTTCTACAGGGACCAACTGCAGAGGTCCTCTCCGTACCTTTTTTTTTCTGACATTAGCCTACCCTTTCCCGACACTGCGGTCCTAGGAGGTAACTTTACATCTTCCTCCACCACTATGGTTATCTCTTCCTCTGGTGGGCATCCCAATGGCGTTCTCTCGCCGTTCACCACCAACACAGTAGGATTAAACTCGATCTGGGCCTTCTGGCTCCGGAGCCAATCTTCTCCCAAGATTGCCTCTGTACACAGGTCGGGGGTTACGTAAAAATTTTGGGTGCTTTTCACCCTCCCAATCCTCACCGGGAGCCTCACCATCCCTTTTATCTCCAGGGGGCCCCATCTGCTTGCGTGATCTCTATGTCCGCTTCCCGTAACCTTCTCTTCCGTTTCACCCGCCTGTATGTCTCCTCTCTCATCAATGACACAGATGCTCCTGTGTCCACCAAAGCCCTCATCTCTCTACCACCTATCTCTGCTCTACAGGATAGTTCTCTCTCTTGCGTTAGCGAAGAGAACACCTGAGCTTTCTTCTTCCTGGGTCCCCACCTTTGGGTTAACCCAGCCATAGGCGCCGGTAGTAATAAATCACCTTCATTTTTTTTATGAGGTGGAGTTCTGCGCCCCTGCACCTGGGCGACCCCGGCCGGACCTCTCCCGGTCTCCCATGGCCGTTTCTAAGAATACAGTTTCTTTTCAGGTGTCCTGGCCTCCTGCAAAACCAGCACCTTCTTGCTGGACAGCTTGCCGCAAAGTGGCCCGCCCGACCACATGTCCAACATTTTGCTCTTTCCCTTTTTTAACTGGGTTGGCCTTGTGTCTATCCTCGGGGAACCTGTCCTCTATTCAAGCGGTTCGCCCACCCACTGGTCCAATTTTTTATTTCTCTCCTTTTAACTGGGCCACCCTCCTCTTAATTCTGGGGTGGCCCGCTGGCTTTTCCTGGGCCGGTCTCTTGGGCTCAGCCTTCTTTGTTAATATCGGTGGGGCACCCTTCCTCAGCCCGCACCACTTGGCCAGGTGTCCTTTCTTACCACACCTGGTGCATCTGTCCTGATTGAAGTCTGGGGCAACCCCCCACTTCGTCGGACATTCCGCCGCCCTGTGGTCCTCGTACCCACAGGTCCAGCAGACCAGCCCGTATCGACCCGGCGTGGGCTTATAAAAGCCATGCCTGGTCGACCATGCCCTTCTATTGGGGTCCTCCTCCCATAATTCTGCCCGATCCACCTCTTCCTTAACCCTCTGATTCCACACGGGGTTCTTCCGCCTACCCCCCCTTCTTCCAGCCTCCTGACTTGGTATCTGCTTCTTCCCACACCTCTTCACTTTATCCCACCCCCTGGCTCTCCCTGGCCAGCTCTATCGCTGCCGACAGTCTGAGCGGTCCTTCTTTCAATACGTCGTGACGAACACGCTCGTCGCTCAGCGCCTCTACATACAGGTCCGCCAGTTGAGCCTGCATAACCGCATTATCCCTGACCACTTCGGGGAATGCCAATGACGATAGCTTCCCCGCTCGGGCCCCTAATTCTCCCGGGGTTTCATCCCGCAGCTGTGTCAGTTTAAAAGGGCCCTCATGGCCTCTATGGCCGTACCTTCGTCGGCGAATTCTTTGGTCAGCAGTTTTTTTATTTCTTCCCAAGCCAAGCGGGGTTGGTTCTCCAAGAGCCCCCTCACGAACTCAGACGCTTTTCCCTTTGTGGCATCGTATGCCAAATACAGGGTTTCTTGGTCCGAGAGCTCGTAGATGGTTCGGCTCTTCTCGAGGATTGCCAGCCAGTTTTTAAACTCCTTCCCGCTGCCATCAAATACTGGGACCCTCGGTCCACCCAACAGCTTCCTTAGATCCACTGACAACCCCCGCCCTACTTCTTCTTCACCCCCACTGCTCTATCCGAATCATAATCTGACATGTCTACAGAGAAAGACAGTCTATACAGCAACAATCGAGGTTGGGAAACAAAACAAGGTGTCCTACCTTACAGACGATTCTGTTCTTTCTTTTCCTTTGGTCCCGGGTCGTTCTGAGTTCTGTCTGAATTTTCAGCAACGGCGGTCGATCGTGGTCTTCTCAGGGTTGAAATCCCTCGGTCACCACGGCACCATATGTGACGTGGTTGTCTCAGGGTTGATCCGTTGGTCACGGCACCACTTGTGACGGTTACACACCTGGCCCAGGGTCGGATCCTTTGGTTACGGCGCCAACGGTGACGTCGCTCCTCCTGGTCGCTCCTCCTGGGTCCAAGCGTGCCGCTCCAACCCCTTGGTCAGATGATCACCAGCCTCGCCTTTCCCGACTCGCTTCCAATACCTGGTCACTAAAGCAACTGTACCGATCTCCGGTCTGTCTACCCACGCTGTGTTTAGATCTTAGACAGACGGGACCAGCAGGGATTGGGGCCGATACAAGTTGAGTCCGACGGGGTGGCAAAACACAAATAAAAGAGAAAAAATAAACTCACGAGACAAAAAGATTGCTGATGAAAAAAAAAAAGGGTGACAACCCTTTATATCTAATGTCCGCTACATAAAAACAAAATTGTTCTCATTTCCCAACCCGCTCTGTGGACTATGGCACCAAGCTTCTATCACACAACCTAAAGATTTCGAATTGCCTACTCTTTAGTATTGTGTATGTCGGAGTGTGGTTTGGTTCGACACTGGGGCTAATTTCTATCGATCATTCGCAGTTGATTCTTCTCTTCGACTTGAGTTGTATTTCTTCTTCTTCGTCGACTTAGGCTGGAAGTTCTCTTGTCTTCGACTTGGGTTGTATTTCTTCTTCTTCGTCGACTTAGGCTGGAAGTTCTCTTGTCTTCGACTTGGGCTGGAAGGATCTCTTGCCGCAACTCAGCCGCAACTCTCTGTCGTCCGGTGATCTCTTCGTCCGTCCGGGGCTGAACTCTTCTGTCTTCGACTTGGGCTGGAAGGATTTCTTGTCTCAACTCAGCCGCAACTCTCTGTCGTCCGAGGTGATCTCTTCGTCCCGTCCGGGGCTGAACTCTTCTGTCTTCGACTTGGGCTGGAAGGATTTCTTGTCTGAGGATTCTTTTGCCCGCAAAGGGGCGAGTGAATCGGGCCCGATGCCCGCGTTCAGGCTCTTTCCCTGCCCGCGGTCCAGCTGCAACTCCAACTCCAACTCCAACTGATTTCTGTCGACTGGGGTCCTGCTTTTATTGACGCCGCAACAAACTGGGGTGGGTCTGTCGGCGTCAGGGTTTTCTCGATAATTCCAAAAGCCGCATTAATTCTGTTTCCCATTATCGCTATTGTTTTCACCCCTACTTCCTCATAGTGCTTTTGGTGGGAGGCGCATATCCATCTCTCTCGGTCTCTCGTATGTCAGGTGACCGCTTTCGACTAATGAGATTCTGATCGAGCATTTCTTTCTTTTCTTTTCCGCAGCCACGTGACCGTTTTCGGCTAATGGGATTCTGGTTGAGCATTTCTTTCTTTTCTTTTCTGCAGCCACGTGACCGTTTTTGGCTAATGAGATCCTGATTGGGCGTTTCCTGCAATCAATCGGGGCGGGCTTATATCGTTCTTGTTCTAAAAAACAAAATCTAATTTTTCCTTTTTTTTTTTTTTTTTTGCGTACGAAAAATGACCATCTTGGCCTTCTCTCACCTGGACTTTGTCAAACAGCCCGCCGCTAATTAGACTTGACTTCAGAAAGGATCTTTTCCGCCTTCTTGGCGCCCTCTGTGAGCCAAAAGCAATTGTCCCTCTTTTACCTCTTTGTTTTCCTGATAGTCAAAAATCTTAATTATCTACATTGAAAATGTCTCCACTTTATTATTGTGGGGTTCTAATTTTTAACAGGTCAGAGCCTGTATACCGTTCCACCGGTCACTCCCCTCAACCCAAAAGACACTTTTTCTCTGATTAAGATTGTTTCATTGTTCCCAAAATTTCTCTTTATCCAAATTGATAAGGTGTCTTTCCATGCAAAAGGCTAGGTGCTTTTGAGGTGCTTTGACCGATATCTGGCTTCCATCAAGCGGCCCGTTCCATCAAGCGGCCCGTTTTGATATCATGTCTTTTTTTTTAAAAAAATCCTTTTTTCTTCTTATTATTTCTAATTCTATTCTTCCAATTGTCTTTAAAAAATTCGGTCAACATGCTAGCTAAGATATCTTTCTGACTCGTGTTTTTGTTAATGACCGTTTTTTTTTTATTTCTCGACCTCTCTTTTGTAACCCCAGTTCCTTCTTCTTCCCAATTAGGATCGTCCAAGTACAATCTTAGTGAATTATTTTCAACTCAATTATTTTCCGTTTTAAAAAAAAACCGACGTTCCCCTGATTCGCATAGTATAGCATCTTTCAAAGTATCAACCTGTTTAGTAAACGTTACCTCTAAATCTGAGGGAAGTTTTCAACACAAAAGGTAATCAAGTAGAAGAAATTGTGTTCGCTGGTAGAATTTGTTCAAAACAATAAATATTTTTTATAAACACAACAAATACATAATATATAGTGCAAAAGTGGATAAAATGTAACAAAGACACAATAATCAAGAAGTTCTTTGGTGTGTGTGAGTTCTTTGTGTGTTACTGAAAGAATTTGAGTTACTGTACTGTATGTGTAAAAATGACAAAGGTTTAGTTAGCTATATTTGTTTTCATAGGAAAATTAAACAGATGTTTTTTTGTGTAATAAATAGAAAAAAAGTATTGTCTTGGCTCACTGATTGTTATAGAGTTATCGCTCATTAACCAGAGATTCTTGTGGAATGGAATATTTTGTGGGAGTGAGCGTTAAGCCTGGAGATGGTTGACAAAGTTTGTTGTTGTATTGAAGATAAAGTTGGTCTCCTTTGCTGTGTTGATTTCCAATGAAGTCAAGTGAATTGGTTCAATATTTTAAGTG
Source organism: Acanthosepion pharaonis (assembly GCA_903632075.3). Lineage (NCBI taxonomy): Eukaryota > Metazoa > Mollusca > Cephalopoda > Sepiida > Sepiidae > Acanthosepion > Acanthosepion pharaonis. The sequence continues at coordinate 50,051 of CAHIKZ030005193.1, read as the reverse complement.
CCCACTGACCAAGTCGCGTCGAAGTTTCGTTTTCATTAGTTCTCTTGGTCACGTGGGGAGGCTCATAAACATGTTTACATTTTATGGCGTCAACTAGAGGTCAAAATTTGGGTCGGTACCTTCGGACGTAGTTGACGACACCTAATTAATATTTTACAACCAATCAAAATACATCAGTTGTTATGTCTGGTTGGGAGCCTCTATGTGTTTAAACACAAAATTTAAGATTTAAAAAATGTAGGAATCTGATTCTACAGAAGCTGGAAAAGAAATTAAAAGAAATAAGAAAAAATAAATGCAGTTCACAAACCATTTCTCTTGTCTTTTTTTTTCTGTTTCTTTTATTTTCAGCTTTTTTTACCTACATGCCAAGTCCCCTTTTTGTTTCCATTTTATCTAAAACTTCGTCGTTGTTAACATAATCAGCCTATGGTATACCCAGCATCCTTCTACAGAATCACATTTCTTCTGCTTCAAGTCTCTTCTTCGTCTTTGAGAGGGCTGTCCAGCACTCACTGACATACAAAAAGACAGAAATAACGTGACAGTTTAGTACTCTTTCCTTTGTTTCTATCGTTTCATACTTTTACCATGGGTATTTGCGGGTAAGGGAATATAACAAACCCAACAGGAATTGAAATTCGTTTCATCGATTAACAATTTCGAGCGATTATCCATTACACCACCCGCACATCCAAGTTTATAACACCTTGTATTCCTAAAGCGGTCCCCCCATCTAGATACCGATCAGCCTCGACGTTGTCTAACTTCGGTAATTGTACGGGAACCTGTGTTTCAACGTGATGTGGTCGTAAGTTCATTATCATAGCCGCTGTAAAATTAATCTGCTTCAAAATAGCTCAACATAGAAACTAATTCATGTTCGAAACTGTTAGCCATGATTATTGTGTAGTGATACAGGTTGTCTACTGTAGCTTAGCCATGTCCCTTTAGACCAGGAGTGGTTAAACTACAGCTCTCAAGCTACATGCAATTCTTTGAAAATGGAAGTGCACCTGGTGGAATTATGTTGAAGGAGCTCCTTTTCTTATCGCAGGTAATATAAAAGGTTTTTTTTTTTTTTTTAATTCACATAAATGACTTACAATCTGCTGTTACCTGGGGTAAGGAATGACTTGTTAATTCTAACGTCTCCAAAACGAAATTTCTCTCTAATAATCTGAGAGACCTCTCTGCCTCCCTTCAGTATGGGGGGATGATGCTAACCTCTAGGGTGACTCGTTGCAACCTTTCGGAAAGTGGAAAGATTATTATATGGAATCAACTGCTAGGTCTGCTGCTAAGAAGGTTGATTCACTGTGTCGTGCCAGAATCTATCTTACATATTTATACGTCTACCATTCGTCCATGTTTTGAATATTGCTGCCAAATATGGTTCGGTGCTCCTGCTATATTTTAGAATCAAAAAAGAATTAGCAATATTATTGGTCTGACTTGGCATTTCGGCTTCAGTTACTTTCCCACTGCCGTAATGTAGCTTCTCTGTGCCTTTCTTATAAATACTTTCATGGTAATTGTTCGGATTAACTCACCACTGTGGTATCTAAACTTTATGAATTTAAGGCCCGTATTAGATTGATAACTTAAGCCCCGTATTAGATTGATAACTTAAGCCCCGTATTAGATTGGTTTCATCAGTTTACAGTTGAAGTAGCTAGATGTACCCGTAAATTCTATGCTAACAGTTTCTTTTCTCACATTTCTCGTTCATGGATCTCTTTTCCGGCTCCATGCTTTCCATACAACTTCGATTTTTAAAAATTTAAATGCAATGTCAAACTGTCTTACCTGATCCCTTGTTTAGGATCATTGTAATAAATGCATGAACTATGAAATGTGTTCCATGCAATACATAGGTTTCACGTTGATAGAACCAATCGCTTCTCTCACCGTTAGAAGCGTGTAAAGTACTTATAGAATAACGTCACAGTACGCTCACAGTTCTGATACAAGAATTCTAAAGAAACTCTCTGTTCCATAATTAATCCGTAACCAAATTATAGAACAACACCATCTTTCAACGCCAGAAAGACAAATTGTATGTGAGATAGAAAGGAAGGTTCGATTTTGTTATTTTACTAAGTATTAACTAATAATATTTTTAGAGAGAAGTGTGGAGAAATGAATTCAATAAATAAAATAATGAATAATAAAAGAAAATGAAAAATAAATACATTTTCCGTGATCTAGCAATAAAGGAACCGGAATTTTATTACCCTACTTGGCTTCGCCAAACGCCCGTTAGGTGGGGCTCTTTGAGTTTTATAAAAAAAGACAAACGTTTCCAGACCTCTTTGTATTCTTCCTCTTACTTCCAAATGTCTAAGATCTAAGATAGAGACCTTCCCGCTGAAACATCTCTTTTCCCAGTCGAAATGACGATTGGACTCACTTTCCACTTTCCAACGCATAGCTTCGACGTGCTTTGCAAAAGGTCCACAGATAAAGTACAACCTGTATTTTTGATCGTTCCAACTCAGAGCAACACTGATTTGAGCTCGATCATTCTAACGATGGTTATCATGACTTGTCCGAATTTACTTACTGGACCAGAAAAGAAACTCCTTTCTACTTCCCAACGTATAGCGTTCGGGCGTGTTTTGTAGAACTTCTCCACCCATGAATTAAGTACACACTTGACTTACGTCGTTCCAACTCAGCGCAAAGCTGACTTGAGCTCGACCATTATAAACATTCGTATTATTATTTACCTTAACTTACTTCTGAATCAAGAAAAAGAAAACGGACATACCCAAAAGACAGATTTTTGTTTGCCTACAGTTCGTAGTAGAAATCCAAATTTTTGTTGCTTCTTCTTTAACTGGTTATATGTAAACACGCACACACTATAAGACACCAACACGCAACCTTGAAATTCCATAGAATATTGAACTGGATATCACGACGTTTTTGTTTCAGGCTGGGTTGGTGGATTTTTACATGTTAACTTTATTGTGTTATTTAATGTTATAAGTTATTGACATTTGGAATAACGTTCATGAAAGTCTGATTCGAAAATCATATCCGATAAATGCATTTCGCCTATATGACTTCCTCAGATGGATAACGAAAAATGTGTTGTGTGTATGCATTTTGCGTGTGTTTAAAATAATTAAATCTTATATTATTTTTCCCAAGCTGGCGTTGCTGGAGACTAAAAAAGTTACTCATTTCTCTTTTTAGAAGACATTTGGAAAAAAGCTAGACTGACAATTGATTGATGGCGCTACCTTAAAGTGGAAGTTACGATGACATCTCCTAGGGACCAGCCGGAAAGAAAGTCGATTGAAAAGATAATATTAGGTAATTTTGAAAGACAAGGTAGAATTGAAAAAAAATGATTTATTCCACCTATCAAAAAGTCGAGAATTAGAATTTTTTATGTAAAGATCCAGGTCTTAAAGTGCGATTGACCGAACAGGGTATGGGGATAGCTACGGAGGTTTAAACAACTGGTAAATTTCTGATTTTTATGAACAGTTCTTGGGAACAGGCTGAGGAACTTTTACTGATGAGAAATTAAAATGATAATTCAAATTAACGACCAGAAGATAATTCACGCTACGCGGTTCCAAAAACCAGATTTGTCAAAATGACAACCGAAGTGACAGGCGTAGGTAAGATAACAAGGACGAAGGAACTGCCTACGCCTATTGGGAAGTGATAAGGCGAGGCACAAATAGAAGAAAGAAGGTGTTATCGGGTTGGGTTAGTACCTGCATCTACTGCCCATAAGAAAGAGGCATCTCCCAAATGTGGGAAGATAATTAATTTTCCAAATCGAAAGAACTCTCTTTGGAAGATAGAGGAAACACCGCGTCCCCTAACTACGTCGTGCAAATCTTGGGTAATAGTCAATATAAGTAGAGTACTGAAGCGACCAAACTCTAGTTCCAGAGACGCAGACGAGACCAGACAGCAGGAGGAGCCGAATCCCTCATGACTTGCTGTCAATTCCTTTGTTCCAAACTTAGCTAAATTGAACAAAGTGTCACGACAGAATTCAAAGTGAGAAGGGTTAATATTTCTGTGCAAAAAAAAAAAAAAAACGACATAAACCACATAGAAATAGTCCCTTCTTGTCTTTTCTTTATTTCGACTGCAAGGAACATTTTAAATTTTTCCTTTGTGACATAAGTTCGCTGTGATCGAACCAGCGTTACAATTGCTGACATCAACTCGGTCTTTGCCGGCTCCATGATCAAACAACACAATGTGGGGTGAAGTGGGTGCAGATCAGAACGACCAACTTCAACGGCCAGCGACGGTATTGACCAGCGTAAGAATTGATCCAGAATCGACCGGCAAGGAGGGTCATAGACCAGGGTTGCCGAACCCTGTCTTATATTATTTAAAATTATAATAATCATAAAGAATGTATTTAGCGATGTCTATATGGTGTCAGTGTGTGAAACCCTCTTCACTGGTTAGTAGACAGGACCAGTACGTGGCGGATTCGTGTATCATTGAGTGAATGACTTGAGTACAGGGCGCATGCACAATGTCTATATATATTATGTTTACCACGTAAACTACGATAAAAATATAAAAGAGATAGATATTAATAAGGTAAATAATAAGACATTAAAACTATTTCAAGAATTCCACAAGGGTAAAAAAAAAGTTGAGAAACGCTGCCCTAGACTGTAGCGAACATGTGCGTATTGTAATGGCTATTAGCAAGCCGAATTCAAATTTCGGCCTCGTCTATTGCGTTCACTTTCGCACTGATGTTCTAATGAAAGGCATTACTACCTCTCTTCTACTCTAATCGTGAATCCAGTAGTAGAGTAGACTGGACTCCTTAGCTTTGGGTGGCAAGCAGTCTAGAATAAAGCAATATCAAACCGTGGAGAAGGAACGGAAACCCATACCATTATATTCCCCCAAGAAGGCGTGGCTATCCACGATTTCCTTTGAATCCGTGTAGAGCCATGATCACATACATTATGAAAAACATGCCATTTAAAACTAAAAAAACTTCTTGTAGAGCAGAGAGGCGAGGTTACACTCAATGATACTACTGGGTTTTCAATGGCAACTGAATATTTCATCCAAGATGGATTACCTTACAGAGTTAAAGGGCTCCAACTGCCCATAGGTTTCAAGGAGTGTTCGATTCATGCCTTTTTCCCCAAAAGATATGATTGTGAAGTGAATACAAAACCGTTCTAACTGGAGTTTGAACTCTGTCCGTCGAGTCCATTTTTTGAATTAAAAAGGTTAACTGTTTACAGATTTGCCAGAGTTTCTGTCATCTTTTGTAAAATCGATTAAGCTATCTCAAATAAAAAATTCTTGTGAAGTGAACGGCCATTAAAGATATTTATGGTGTTCACTTTTTAGCAAAGACTAGAATTCTATGACTCCCTCACCCATCAATTTTATTTTCAACTACTACACAAAAAAACACCCTTTCGAGTGAATAGTCATGGAAGTGTTTACACAAAAACACTTAAAAATACAGAATCAATCATGCCAAAAGAAAAAGATATAAAACAAAACAGAAAAAGTAGCAGATGTCGCTTTTGTAGAAAAGATACGAGGTTGTAAACAAGAATATGATTGAATTCAAACAGAGAACACCTAAAAAGTGAAAACAAGATCTCTTATAATTGCAGTACATAACAAATATATTATGAAGAATTGTGTCAAAGTGAAAACAAGGGAACACACAGAAAACAGCAAATGTCTTTCGGATAAAAAAATGACGAGGCTTTAAATTACATAAATGCAGGAATCTGACTCAAAATAGATGAGAAAACACTGATGTGCCAGAATCATGGAGTAGCATTAATGGTAATGTTAGGTGACACCAGTATAGTTTGACGTCATGAAAATGCTCAGACCTATATCATTTATGCTTTGACATTTGGTGAATTAGCGTGAACGCCAATAGGGCTGCTCAGGGCTAGGGAACGGAAATAATCGAAATTGGAACGAAGTATGGTAGTGGGTACCAGACGACAAGAACATTCCATTTCTGAAATGTTTGGCAGCCCTCGGCCTACGGTGAACAGTAAACGGCCACGTGTCCTTAATGAAGGTGACCAGAGACATCTGACAATAATTTTTTGCGGTAACAGACACGCGATACTGACCCAAATCATATCCATATTCAATGCAGGAGGCACTAGACGCATATACAGCAAGTCAGTTCTTTAGATATCTTGGAATATGGGAGCAAAAGATCAACCAGGGTGATTCTACTAGCACCACATCACTGAATACACTATCTTAACATCTTAACAAGGATCATGACATAGCTAACTGGACCCTAGAAGAGGAGCAACATTTGGTGTGGCCCGCTGAATTATGGTACTAGTTGTTTTGCAGGATCAAGTGAGACCAAGACCTATACGGCCATGGAATCCAGTTTTCAACAACCCAATAAACAGGCTGATGGTGATTCCATAATAGGTTAGGTTTACTGAACCATCTACACGTCATTGATCGGTAATCGCTACACAGCACCACTTCGTGATTTTTACACTCATCGATTGACTCCATGTACACCAACAACGATGGGTTATTCTAGCAAGATGTATTCCGGGATCAAATTAACTAAAATTGTTTTGTAGAACATTCTAAAGACTTCCGATAAATGGTTTGGTCACCATGTTTGTCAGACATTATTCCAATCAAGCATTTATTAGACATGATACAGAGGCCTGTACATACAAGATTCTGAATCTACAAGTATCAAAGAGCTGTGGATAGCTATCAAGAGGACATGGCTCAACAGCTTTTACAATCTTTTGACCACTTGTGCCCCATCAAGTTGCTGCATTTGATGGGATATAAGGGGATCCTGAACGATACTAGATCCATATCCCATAACTTTTGACACGTCATATCAAAACTGTCAGCTGTATACAACCGATTTCTAAGATTAATGGTGAAAAAAGGCTTTGAGCAAGTAAAAAGCCTGATGGTCTTGACAAAGTTCATCCTTCTTTAACATTGTGAACTGGCGCTACAGAATCACAAAAAGAACAGTACTAAATAGCAGAAACTACATCACAGCAACAACAATTTAAATGGATAGCACATGTAACGAGAAGAGAAAATAATGATATAATCAAGATGTTAACATTCCACACCACTTCAAATAAAAAAGGTTAAGAAGGAAACCTCCATCAATACTGGAAAAATTGATAACAGCTACTGGACTTGAAAACTTATTTTCCTAAAAGATTGTTTGAAAACAAAGATTTTATAAATTACAACCGAAAGCAGTACTGGCTGCTCGGTCAATGAAGGCTAAATGTTTCTATGTATGGAAACGGATAATATTACCATTATCATTGTACAAATAAATGCAAGCTGGTTCAAAAGAAATATAAAAGCAGGCATGACAGGAAAGGAACAGTAATGCAATATAATTTGTGAAAGATTTTGGCTAAACTCAGCTGTCATAGAACAAATGTAAAATACTGATAGATATTGTAATCCGGAGAGTTCCCTGATCCAAACTCAAAAAACCGGACTTGTGAACATAAAAAGAAAAATTTGCTTCAGCATAAACAAAGCAAACATAAACAATAAATAAATAATAATAAAATAAAATAAAGACAATTTAAAAATACCGGATCTCGCCTGGAGAAATAAAGAAGAATTTTATATATATAAGCTGCAATTGTGTCGATAATAACTGGTGTACACGAAAGCTGCTAGAAACAAGATGGAGGAATTTTCGATTTGTGAAAGAATTGATATCTTGTTTAAATTATGAGTGTTGACAAGAGTGCCTGAAATGCAAGCTCTCTCAGACCTCAAATGAAACTCATAAATCTGATCTATTACTAAAGCTGCTGGAAAAATGGTTGGTTCATTGAACCGCTCTAGTAAGTATCCGACACCCCTTGCTATACTCTATCTTTACAAGAGTTAGATCAGACCAAAATTGGAGTATTGCTGGCCTATCTGGGTTGGAGCTGCCCAGTGCTCACTTACCTGTCTTCAAAAAGCGTTTACGCGAACTTTTAAGTGATGAATTATTCTCCCCCTACAACCACTTTCCCATAGATGAAACGTCACGAATCTCACGCTGTTTTGTCACTATTTTTGCATGTGTTCTGACGATCTACATTGTTAGTCCCACCAGCACTGACGTTCAACAAGGACCCGACATGTCATGCATACAAGAGTAGATCATCCCCATTCCCTTCGTATTTCGTTAATAAGAAGTAAGTTCCACTCAGGCAGCTTCTTTCCAAGCACTGTTGTTTTATGGGACAGACTCTTGGCAGGACGTTTTTTGCCGCTTCAAGTCTAAGGTTAATCGTTATCTCTCATGCATAATCCGATGAACCTCCTTTTTACTTTTTTTATGTTCGTAACACCACACAGTAACACACTACTTTAAATGGCTCTTGGGCCTTGTATTGGATGAACATTGGTATAAAAAAAAAAATTTGAACAAACATGCAATCGATCAGTACTAAACATCTAGTGTGAACATGCCAATGTATAAAATAATAATAAAAATAATCTATATTATAAAAAAGAGCTGATTGTCATCCGTTACACTGCATTGTGACTTTGCATGCGTGTATGTATGCTTGCTCACATGCGCTTGTACCATTTAAAGAGCAGATACAAAACTCAAGCACACACAATTTGTTTGAGTTTGAATTAAGACATTGAAATTCCCCTCACTCAGTTGTCCCACTCAGACAACCTCTAACATGGGCGGAGCAGTAAACTCATTAAGTTGGATACATAAAAACATTGTTTTTTTAAACCCTAAAATATTAGGTGATTGTAAAATTTTATTGAACTTTTCTGAAATTAGTCGGTGTTAAATAGAATTATTTTTAAGCTTTTTCTTAAAATTTTGTTGAAATATTTTGTAGGTTTGTCATTGAATTTAAATATATAATTTGCACACGCAAATGCATGCATACACAATTTCATTAAATTGGAATGGACATCTGTATCGCGGACTAATCCCTGCGTAACAAGTAAATAGTATAACGATTTAATAAGCGCAGCTTAGATGTGGTACAAAACCGCATTTATGGAGCACTCAGTGGGAATCGTATTCACTACTCAGTTATAATTGATATAGCGGGACCTTGCTGCAATTATTACGCCCGTTAAAGAAGCCCAACAAGAAAACTGTATAAACCGACCCTTCGAAATCATTTTGCGACCTCTTCTGTATTTAAATTGTTTAGTAAAACCAAACATTTCATTCTTCGGTGTCTTGATCAGTTGTAACAAATTTAGCATAGCAGCCTCTTCTATGTCCAATTTCCTTCTCTCTATGCCGAACACCATAAATTGCTACAAAATCAAAATATTGTCCTGAAAAGTCAAGTTCTCAAACTTGTCAGATCGAGACTTTCATATGGGACATCATGCATGGCATAAACCCGTTTGAAATATCACAAACTGTCAGTTGTATACAACTGCTTTCTAAGATCAATGGCTAAAATAGGCTCAAAGGACTTAAGCCTATGTTTCTTGCAAAGATCACACTTATTCAAAACCTTGTGGACTGGTGCTACAGAATCATAAAGAACTGTATCAAATAACAGAAATCACATCGCTTCCAACAACAGTTAAAATGGATAGAACATGTAACTCGACAAGAGAATAATTACATCATCAAGATTCCTTTTACTTCAAACAAAATGTTAGGATGAAAACTCCCATCGATACTGTAAAGGGTGATAACAGCTACTGAACTTGAAAACCTATTTTCCTGAAAAATTGTTTTAATGAAAGATTTTATAAATTTCAGCCGACAGTAGTACTGGCTGCTCGTTCAATGAATGCAGAGGTATTTATTTATAAAGAAACAGCTAATATTGCCATTAACATATTTTGTAATAAAAAAGTATTTTAAATGGACAAACAATTTAAATTTGATCATCTTACAATCAGCGAAAGGACGAGGTACCAACCAAACTATTAATCGTAATAATGCTCCTCGTGAGTTTTTATTTCAAATTTTTGTGTACCAAACACAAGTGCTGATAGTATTAAATTAATTTGTTTCACCTAAAAAACCCATCCCCTCTCCCTGGCACAGTGTTTATTTGGTTTGGCACGCTTGTAGTTGTTTTTTTTTTAATAATTTTTCCAACAGCACGATTATTTTGTTTATTATACAATACGGCGGAATATTTATTTGATTAACACTTTTAGAAATTCTATCGTATGGTTATTCAGGAAGTAATTATGCCGGAGGTTAAATTAATATCAACTGAAGCCCCAAAGGTAGTGTTCATCCATTCATGCAGTGCCTACTGGAAGTACCGAGGGGCTTGAGCAATTTTTACTGGTTTTTCTAAGCTCACATTAAACAGCAACCTTGTATCATATTTTGTTGCGACTTGAGCGCGCGGATAAATACCAATTCAGACAATACTTGTATTTGGCAATAAAGAGTTTTTACTAAACTGAGCGAACATTCTTTGACAAACCCAATATTTTCTGTCTCCTGATCGAATTTATTTGCTATTATCATTTTCTAATATTTACGTCCTTTAAATTTAATTTATAGAAAAAAACACACAAATATAACAGAAATTATAATGAAAAAAAAAAATAGGTGAAAAAATAAAATATTGCAAAATATCTGAAAATATATTGGCCATCAGAAAATAACAACAAAAGTAAAAACAAATAAAATAGCAAATTTATTAAATAGTAAACGGAATCTCAATAAAGGATATTTTATTGATTTTAATGAAAAAAAGGAACAACTTCATTTGTTCATTAATTCCACAATCATTTTAAGCTAGGAAAGAAATGCGAAAAATAATTTTAAAACTTCAGTACTCAAGTATCAGAAAAATATATTGAATTTGTTATTTGATCAAAACATCAAAAATAATTCGTACCCCGTTTACATGAAGGCAAAAAGAAAGAAGAGGAAACAGTGAGTAACCTACTTAAGTTTGTGAAAAAGGATGGCAGAACAGAGATGGTAGAAAGAAAAATTATTTAGAGCAAAAAGACGGAGGCTCTGGACAGTTACGATCTCCTATATATCCTAAAAAAGAACATGGGCATAATAGATAATTCAAAAATATTTGTTATGAGTTATTTCCCTTGATTTGAACAAGCGAGACAATTTCAACCAAGAAACGTCCGTTAATCTCCCCATTTTCCTCGCAATGATTTACACTAATCTACAGAATTTAATACTGCAAAAAACATTTTCAAAGTCATTTATAATTAATTCGACGTTTTCTTCAGAAATTTTTCATGTTCATTGTCCTTTTTTTTTTTAATTAAAATGGCAATGAATACTAGACAACCTCCTCACAGATGAATAAGTGGGTTAAACAACAGAGATGTGGTTCAACCAATGAATGCTGAGAATATCTCATAGACAGAACATGTGAGCAAAGAGGGAAGATTTAAGGAAAAGAGAAACAACAAAGAAAGGATTACAAAACAAAGTTAGGATTTAAAAAAAAAAAAAAAAAAGTTTATTAAAGAAAGATGCAGAAACAGCACTAACATTTACTGTTCTTTTTTCCTGTGATTTTTCATGATTTTTTTCCTCTGATTTTTACCATGATTCATTACAAAAATGGGCCTAGAAAATTTAATAGTGCAAAGAGAAGAAGAAACAGTGAGTAACCTATTTAATTAATTTATGTGAATGAATGACAGAACAGGAACAAAGTAAAAAGATCAAAAATCAGGAGTTGTAGAGGCAAATCAACCATGCCCTGAAGAGATTTGACATAAAAGAAGAAAATACTTATAAATTTTTTTTTTCTCTTTTTTCATTGTTGTTTTTACGCTTGTTTTTGTTTTGTTGTTTTATTTGTCTTTTTTGGTTTTTGCTTTATTTTTGTTTTTGTTTCCCAAATAAAAATGTTACTATGTAATTTTTTATTTCTTGGTTTACTTTTTAACATAAATGACATTCTTTTGTTTCCCTTGGGAAAATGTATTTTTCATATGTTTAATTGGAGTTTCTATATGTCTTTAACATTTTTTGAGTTAATTTATTTGTTAAGATAAACTCATATCCCCCTTTGGGATCAGTTTTAAAATTTAGGGCCCTCTTTTTGGAGGCCAGGACACCTGAAAAAGAAACTACTCTTAGAAACGGCCATGGAGACCGGAGAGGCCGGGTCGCTTAGTGGAAGAGAACTCCACCCTATGAGAAAAATGAAGGTGATTGACACACTGCGCCTATGTACTGGGTTAACCCAAAGGTGGGGACCCAGGAAGAAGAAAGTTTCTAAGTGTTCTTTCGCTAACGAAGAGAGAGACCATCCTGTAGAGCAGAGATAGGTGGTAGAGAGATGAGGGCTTTGTGACACAGGAGCATCTGTGCTGGCTGATGAGAGAGGAAACATACAGGGCGGTGAAACGAAGAGAAGGTTACGAAGCGACATAGAGATCAATGCTAAGCAGATGGGGCCCCCCCTGGAGATAAAAGGGATGGTGAGGCTCCCGGTGAGGATTGGGAGGTGAAAAGCACCCAAAATTTTTACGTGAACTTTTGACCTGTGCACAGAGGCAATCTTGAGAAGATTGGCCCGAGCCAGAAAGGCCCAGATCGAATTTAATCTCATTGCGTTGGTGGTGAACGGTGAGAGAACGCCCATTGGGATGCCCACCAGAGAAGAGATAACCATAGTGGTGGAGGAAGATGTTACCCTAGGGACCGCAGTGTCGGAAAGGGTAGGCTAATGAAAAAAGGCATGGAGGACCCTGCAGTTGGTCCCTGTAGAAGGAAAAGATTCAGGAACGAGGCAACCCTAAAGTGAAACGGCAGGAGGCAGCCGAGTTGGTGCCCATAATGATGGTGAACCAGGCCCAAAAGACTATCAAGGTTAGAGAGGGGAGAAGATAGGAGAGCACTCTCCCCATGAACTCTGAATCTGGGTGAGATTCGAGGAAGAACAAGGAAGTAGGATAAACAGAAGGGAATCTTTAGATGAGGGACATATTAGCACCGATCAATTTAGAACCAGAGGGGGGGGGTCTGTTAAGGAACCGAGATGTGGTAGCTGCGTCAGACAAGGAGCTAGGTAGACCCACAGTCGAAAATGAAATCGACACCGGAGACCACCCCCTGTGAAATTAAAAAAACCCTAATCAACACCTATACATAAAAGACCCCTGGAAGAGGCAGTAGAGGAAATGTTGAAGGATGATCGAAGATCGATCTCCTTGAGCTTCCTAATAGTAATAGTAGGTGGCAAAAGATGGCGGCCACTGTTTTGTTGTAGATTTTAGAAAGCTGAATTTATATCGGGTTGTTGGTGCCATTGCATTGCCATTGATAGACTACATTTGGCATTATTAGGGAAGGCAAAGTACTTCTCTCACGTTGGACTTGAGGTCCGGGTATTGGCAGGTGGCCCTGGATGAGGCTGACAGAATGAGAAGGCCGTATCTATGTCACCTGGGACTGTTTCAGTTCAGGAGGATGCCATTCGGTTTAGCTAATGTGCCCTGGAGTCTTCCAACAGCTAATGTCAATAGTGTTAGGAGGATACGAGCTTTCGTTGTATTTAGACGACATCTTTGATATTTTCGGACAGTGAACAACATTTTTTTCATTTAAGACAGGTGTTGAAGGCTGAGGAAACACGGATTAAAATTGAAATTGTCAAAGTGTCAGTTTCTGAGGGAAGAAACTAGGTATTTAGGCTTCATTATAAACGGAGACGGTATTAAACCCGATATGATAAGGTAAAGGTCATAAGGGGAAATGCCAGAGCCTAAGACAGTGAGGCAGGTAAGAGGTTTTATAGGAGCTATAGGCTATCAACCGGCGCTTCGGGCTCCCCGGCATTTTTCAAGAATTGCCACACCGGGGCTTAGTGGCCCTGACGAAGAAATACGCTAGGTTCAAGTGGACAGAGGACTGTCAATGAGCATTTGATTCGCAGCGAGTCAGGACAACTGCTCCACTGCTGATTTATCCAGACCTCAGCAAGCCCATGATATTATACATGCCAGTGCCAGTGTGTAGGGAGCAGTACTTACCCAGCGTGTCCTGATAAGGAAGGACCAGTGCCAGGCATGGAGGAAGTAATTACATACTCTTCCCATAAGCCTCCTCACAACAGAGGTGGCCAGTAATAGAGAGGGAAGCATATATATCATGTATGCTCCCAAAAATGACTATTTATTTAAATGGTGTGTTTTCATAAAGACAGACCACAAGCCCTGCAGTACCTATTGCAGGCAGAGGGACAAATAATAAGAAAATTCAACAGTGGCACTTGGGTTAAGTGGCTACCACTGGTAAGATAGAGTATTTGGCAGAAAGGAAACACGTACAGATTTCCACTTCAAGAATACCGAAACAACTGGAAGAAAAAGATCTGTAAGGGTAGAAAGGGAGTAGATGATAAAGCCTATAGAATAGGAGTAATTAACTCTAATAAGCCAAAAGATCGCCCATATTAGAATCGGACGAAGGACGCCCAGATAATAACCCATCCTTACTGGACAGAAGAATTGAAAGGAGAAGCAGACAGTGAAATAGCTGTTTGAGAGAGAAGGTGAAGTCAGGAGACCACCAAGTATATAATAGGAGGAAAGGCTGTACATATCTCAGGAAGGGATGAAGAAGTCAAACCCAAGTTGTATGTGCCCAAAAGTCAAGACTAGAGATATTGGAACAAAGGTTGGGTCATGGGAATTGATAGACATGGATCTCATAGGAAGAAAGTACTATTGGCCCAAACTGTATGAGAAGTCACTAACTATGTTCGAAGTTGTGTAGAAAATAGTCGCAGAGCAGAAGGCAGGAATGGCACCTTTGAGAAACAGACGCACCAAACTTCCCTTCGAGAAAGTGAGTATGGATGTATCAGACCATATGGGGAAACTGCACAAAACAAACAATATAGTGAGTTTTGTCGATTGGCTAACAATTGGCCTGAGGCATTTGCAGTACCAGACAAGAAGGCCAGAACTGTGGCCGGGTTGATATGTTTAAATCTTCCCCTTATGTGGTGCCCCCTAATTGGTAACAGATAATGGCACGGAGAATGTGAACAGCATCATGAGAGAGGTTTTGACAGGTTTGAATGCAGAGCACATAAAAACATCCCCCATATCACCCCAGGGAAATGTTAAAGGGAAAGGTTTCAGAACCTGGGAGATGTATACAAGTTGGTCAGAGAAACACTGGAAATTGGGATTGTATTTGACGAGGTTTGATGGTCGTGAGGTTTACGATAAACGAAACCTCCAGATTTTTCTCCTTATTTTTGTTGTTTGCAGAGACGGTCCCGCCTGTAGATAACCTACTGATGCCCCGAAGGTATAAGGGAGAAGATCATCATCAACTATTGCTGAACAGCAACATAAGATATTCGCATAGCCAGAAGAAGAATAAAGAGGGCCCAGAAGAAAGAAATGAGGGTGAATGCTGGAAAGAAAGGTAGTAGAATTGAAGGTTGAGACCCTGTCTACTATAAAATCCACCAGAGAGAAGGAAAACTGACCAGAGATGGGAACCCGATCGGGATAGTAGAGCAGACATACCCAGTATCATATGTACATAAGGATCAAGTGGCAGGACGAAAGCAGGAGGTTCATGCCAATGATCTGAAGAAGGCTGAAAGAAGCTAACCTGGAAATGAGCGAGCGAGGCCTAAGAAGACAAGGAAAAAGGAAGGTAACTCTGGTTGAACTGGAAGGAATGGAGACGGAGGAAGACCCAAGAAGATGAGAGATAGGCCACTGACCAGATAAACGAAGCAGTCCGGAGACGGAGTTGGAACCCCATTAACAACGTTCAGTCGTCAGACTGAGTCAGTGCAGAGAAGACCCCAAAGAGATCGCCATCACAACCCCATATCCAAGAAAAAGTCTAAGAAAAAAGTAAGGGAGTCCAAGACAAGGACCAGTCGGAGGAAAAAAGAGGCACCTGTTAACAAGAGCGAAGGTCCAGCTATGGGAGGAGGAAAGGAATCAAACACCCTCCTCGGAGCAGCCTTAGAGGTTGAAAGGATCACCTCAGGATGAAAGAAGAACCCAATCAGACAGAGAATGATTGAAGACAGAACAGGCTAATAAACATCCTAAAACTATGGTAGAAGAAGTGAGGAGAAGAAGAGACGAGTAAACGTGAAAAACCTACCTAAATAAGACACAGAAAGACCAGGTTAAGGTGAACAGGAATCACCGAAAAAAAAAAAAACAAAAAAAGAACCCCAAATGATCAGTGATGAACAAAAGGGCTAAGAATTGAAGAATAACAACAGAGTAATTTCATACCTGGCTCTCAGGAATGATAGCAAGGTATGGTAGATAGTGGGAAAACGATGTTGCTATCAGATCGAAACATAAGATGTAGAGATGATAGTGATTGGCCACCAGTGGTGCTCAAGCAAGCACGCATATAAACTGGTAAACTGACCAACTGGAACTAGATTGTTTGAAGGGAGGGAGAAGAGAATAACCAAGAGACAGTCTATCATGACGGGTGGGCAGTAGCAACAAGAGAATTTGTTATCCACAAGGAATGACCGATATCCGGTGAAGCAGACCCATGGATGTTTCAATTGGGGTGTCCAATTCCTGCCCCCCTCATTACCAGATGGAAGAAAGGTTTGAGATGATACCTAGAGGTCTTCAATTGTACTTTTTATCTAAAAAAATCATTTACCTCGCATACTAGAATTAATTGAAGGACTGAAAAGGAATTAGAATTTGAGGATAAAATTTGGGGAGAAACCATGTTTTTATCATGCCAGACGGGTGGTAAGTAATAGCCATTCCAGAAACATATAGCCCTCTAGGGTATGTAATAATCCAAGATTTAGAATAAGAGAAGATTTCTTCTAACAAATGAGCATGCAACAACTTTCTTTGCCCCCTAAATCGGATGGAAGAAAGGTATGAAGAAAAGATTCACTGAAAGACCAATTGCAGAGGCTTAGTCAATTGTACAGAATTATGGAAACATCCCACGCAGAGATTAACTAATTTACTTCCCCTAGTGAACACATCTGCTAATAGAAAACATCGCACATTACCTTGGGATAAACAAAAGTGGGAGTAAGAATATCGCAGTGAATTAAAAGAAAATGAAATTAACATTTCACTTCAGAACAGAAGAAAATAAAAGAATGTTAGCGTTTAATAAAAAAATTCTTTCATTTTCTTCTGTTCTTACATGCAATGAAATGTTCTTTTCATTTTTCTTCTGTTCTACATGCAATGAAATGTTCTTTTCATTTTCTTTTGTTCTACATTTTAATGTTCTTTTCATTTCTTCTGTTCTACATGCAATGAAATGTTCTTTTCATTTTCTTCTGTTCTACATGCAATGAAATGTTCTTTTCATTTTTCTTCTGTTCTACATGCAATGAAATGTTCTTTTCATTTTTTTTCTGTTCTACATGCAATTGTTCTTTTCATTTTCTTCTGTTTTCTTTCATTTTCTTCTGTTCTACATGCAATGAAATGTTCTTTTCATTTTCTTCTGTTCTACATGCAATGAAATGTTCTTTTTCATTTTCTTCTGTTCTACATGCAATGAAATGTTCTTTTCATTTTCTTCTGTTTTACATGCAATGAAATGTTCTTTTCATTTTCTTCTGTTCTACATGCAATGAAATGTGCAATGAAATGTGTCTGTAGGTGCAGATGTGTTCATTAGGGTTTGTTCTTCTTGGTCAATGTTTTCCTCTCTGCCGTGGGAGGTTTTCCCCGCATCGTGGTGGTCTCACGCCAGCCTCCTCCATTGGTCTTTCAGCAATTTCTTCGCCAGTCCTGTCTGAGTAAGGAACACCGCTCGGCATCTCCCTCTCGAGTTGTTGCATGCTCACTAGACTGTCGTTCGCTAATCTTCTCTTACTCTTAATCTTCCACATTATTACAACCCCGATGGCTATAACTAGGAATGTACCCATTACTATTGACCAACTTATCGCGATCTGCTCATCGCCTTCCCAAGCTACACCTTCGTCTCCCAACGCACTTAACTTATCCCTTAAGTGATCCATATCGATCTTTTTCTATTGGCTTCATTAATACTGGCATCTTATTTAAGGTAACATTAGAGAATCTCTTCACCATCGGCTCCCATAATTCTGTACAATTGACTAAGCCTCTGCCAATCATCTCTCCGAGTGAATCTTTTTCTTCATACCTTTCTTCCATCTGGTAATAGGGGGCAAGGAGATGGACACCCCAACCGCCGAACATCCCCATGGGTAGCGACACCAGGGATAACGGTGGCCTTATTCTTAATGTCCTTGTGGACTCTCCCCACATACCCTAGACAGGCTGATATGTTTCTGGGTGGCTACTGCCCACACCCCGTCTGAAAACACTGATAGCTTGTGGTAATGCCGAGTTTGTTAATACCTCCACTTGGCAGATTCTTTTTTGATTCCTTCTCCCCTCCTTCAAACAATTCTAGTATGCACAGTTTGCGTTACCAGTTTTATAGATAGGGCTCAACGAGGTACAAGTCCCCAGGGTATCATCTCTACACCTTCTAGCTTCTTCAGCTGATAGCAACATGAATTTCCCTGTTCTCCCCGAATTTAATGCTATGTAGTCTGCTTCCACCTTGTACCTTGCTATCATTCCTGAAAGATAACAAATTCTCTTGTTGTTATTCTTCACAATCACTTAGTCTTGCTCGACTCATCACTCAATCATTTCATAACTTTTTTCTCTTAGTTCGGCTCTTCCTCCTCTAACTAACCCCTAGCAGACAGAATGGTCTGGTCAGGTGTGCGTGGCGCCCACTCTAAAGGTCGTACTTCATGACACCACTGGTGGCCAATCAATAATGCCAATGATCTTCCGTTCCTCGTGAGGTGCAGCCCGCATCTCCATCCCTCCACTCACATCTACCATAGTCAGCCAATAGGATCTTGGATGAGCCAGTGTCGTTATCTGTTGACACTAAATGCTTCTATTCTGCACAGCCCTTTTGTTCTACTGAGATTTGGGGTTCTTCTCCCTCCCTGATCTCATCTTCTGAGGTGATTCCTGTTCAACCTCTAACCTTCTTTCTGTGTTTAACTCCCGTCCAGGGAGGTTTTTTTCCTCTTCTTCATCCTCTGATTCTTCTTTCTGTTTAGAGTCTTCGCCTTGAATGTCTTCAATACCTCTCGACTCTATGTCTAAACTTCTCCTGTTCCTTATCCTTTCCCTAAGCTGGGAAAGGGTATTTGATCCTCCTCCCCCTCTCGCTGGACCCTTCGTCTTGTTCAGGGTGCCTCTTTTAGAGCCTTGACTGCTTGATTGGACCTCTTCTTTTTTTCTTCCTTTTCTTCGGACATGGGGTGTGATGGCGATCTCACGGGTCTTCTCTGCACTGATTCAGTCGACGACTGAACATCGCTAATCCCGCTGAGGGTTCCAACTCCGTCACTGGACTGCTTCGTTTATCTGGTCAAGTCGACCTATCTCCTCATCTTCTTCGAGTCTTCCTCCGTCTCCATTCCTTCCGGTTCAACCAGAGTTACCTTCCTTTTCCTTGTCTTCTTAGGCCTCGGCTCGCTCATTTCCAGGTTAGCTATTTCAGCCTTCTTCAGATCATTGGCATGAACCCTCCTCGCTTCGTCCTGCCACTTGATCCCATATTACATATGATACTGGGCCTGTCTGCTCTACTATCCGGTAGTACGGTTCCCATCTCTGGTCCAGTTTTCCTTCTCTCTGGTGGATTTTATAGTAGACAGGGTCTCCAACCTTCAATTCTACCACCTTTCTTTCAGCATTCACCCTCTCATTTTCTTTTCTTCTGGGCCCTCTTTATTCTTCTTCTGGCCTGTACGAATATCTTATGTTGCTGTTCCAGCAATAGTTGATGATGATCTTCTCCCCATATACCTTCTTCGGGGCATCAGTAGGTTATCTACAGGCAGGACCACGTCTCTGCCAAACAACAAAAAATAAGGAGAAAATCTGGAGGTTTCGTTTATCGAAACCTCACGGCCGCCAGAGCCTCGCGCCAAATACAAGTCCCAATTTCCAGTGTTTTCTCTGACCAACTTGGCCAATACATCTCCCAAGGTTCTATGAAACCTTTCCACTTTAGCATTTCCTGGGGGGGTGATATGGGGATGTTTTATGTGCTCTACATTCAAACCTGTCAAAACCTCTCTCATGATGTTGTTCACATTCTCCGTGCCATTATCTGTTACCAATTGCACAGGGGCACCATACCTAGGGAAGATTTTAACGTTATCAACCCGGCCACAGTTCTGGCCTTCTTGTCTGGTACTGCAAATGCCTCAGGCCAATTTGTTAGCCAATCGACAAAACTCACTATATAGTTGTTTCCTTGTGCAGTTTCCCCATATGGTCCTGATACATCCATACTCACTTTCTCAAGGGGAAGTTTGCACGCCTGTTTCCTCCAAGGGTGCCATTTCCTGCCTTCTGCTCTCACGACTGGCACACTACACAACTTCAGAACATAGTTAGTGACTTCTCCGTACAGTTTGGGCCAATAGTACTTTCTTCCTATGAGATCACATGTCCTATCAATTCCCATGTGACCCAACCTTTCGTGGCACTGTTCCAATATCTCTGGTCTTAACTTTTTGGGCACATACAACTTGGGTTTGACTTCTTCATCCCTTCCTGAGAGATAATACAGCCTTTCCTCTATTATGGCATACTTGGTGGTCTCTCCTGACTTCACCTTCTCTCTCAGAGCAGCTATTTCACTGTCTGCTTGCTCCTTCTCAATTCCTTCTGTCCAGTAGGGATCGGTTATTATCTGGGCGTCCCCTTCTTCGTCCGATTCTAATATAGGGCTTCTTTTTTAGCTTATTAGAGTTAATTACTCCTATTCTATAGGCTTTATCATCTACTCCCTGTTCTACCCTTACAGATCTTTCTTCCAGTTGTTTGGTATTCTTGAGAGTAAATCTGTGCACGTGTTTTCCTTTCCTGCCAAATACTCTATCTTACAGTGGTAGCCACTTAACTTAAGTGCCCACTGTTGAATTTTTCTTATTATTTGTCCACTCTGCCTGCAATAGGTACTGCAGAGGCTTGTGGTCTGTCTTTATAGTGAAGACCGCACCATTTAAATAGTAGTCCAGTTTTTGGAGAGCATACATGATAGCATATGCTTCCCTCTCTATTACTGGCCACCTCTGTTGTGTCTCTGAGAGCTTATGGGAGAGGAAGTATATCGGTACTTCCTCTGGTATGCCTGGCACTGGTCCTTCCTTATCAGGACACGGCTGGGTAAGTACTGCTCCTACACACTGCTCACTGGCATCCGTGTATAATATCATGGGCTTGCTGAGGTCTGGATACGTCAGCAGTGGAACGTTGTCAACTGTTCCTTTAGCGAATCAAATGCTCGTTGACAGTCCTCTGTCCATTTGAACCTAAGCGTATTTCTTCGTCAGGGCCACTAGCGGTATGGCAATTCTTGAAAATGCCGGGACGAAGCGCCGGTAGTAGCCTATAGCTCCTATAAAACCTCTTACCTGCCTCACTGTCTTAGGCTCTGGCATTTCCCTTATGACCTTTACCTTATCCATGTCGGGTTTAATACCGTCTCCGTTTATGACGAAGCCTAAATACCTAGTTTCTTCCCTCAGAAACTGACACTTTGACAATTTCAATTTTAATTCGTGTTTCCCTCAACCTTCCCAACACCTGTCTTAAATGAAAAAAATGTTGTTCCACTGTCTCCGAAAATATCAAGATATCGTCCAAATACGCCATGGCAAAGCTCTCAGATCCTCCTAACACTATTGACATTAGCTGTTGGAAGACTCCCGGGGCATTAGCTAAACCGAATGGCATCACTCTGAACTGAAACAGTCCCAGGTGACACGCGAATCGGACCTTCTCCTTGTCAGCCTCATCCAGGGCCACCTGCCAATACCGGACCTCAAGTCCAACGAGAGAAGTACTTTGCCTTCCCTAATAATGCCAAAATGTCGTCTATCAATGGCAATGGCACCGCCAACAGCTTCGATATAGAATTCAGCTTTCTAAAATCCACAAGAAACGGTGGCCGCCATCTTTCTTACCTACTATTACTATTGGGAAGCTCCAAGGAGAGATCGATCTTTCGATCATCCCAGCTTCCAACATTTCCTCTACTGCCTCTTCTACAAGGGGTCTTTTATGTATAGGTGTTTAAATAGGGTTTTAATTTCACAGGGGGTGGTCTCGGTGTCGATTTTCATTTCGACTGTGTGGGTCTGACCTAGCTCCTTGTCTGACTGGGCTACCACATCTCGATTGTTCCTTAACAGACCCCCACTCTGGTTCTAAATTGATCCGGTGCTAATATATCCTCATCTAAGATTCCTTTTGTTTGCTCTACTAGCTTCCTTCGTTCCTCCTCGAATCTCACCCGATTCAGAGTTAAGAGGGGAAGTGCTCTCCCTATCTTCTCCCCTCTCCTAACCTTGATAGTCTTTTTTTGGCCTGGTTCACCATCATTATGGGCACCAACTCGGCTGCCTCCACTACCGTTTAGCATAGGGTTACCTCTCGTTATCTTCTAGGCCCTTTCCTTCTACAGGGACCAACTGCAGAGGTCCTCTCCGTACCTTTTTTCTGACATTAGCCTACCCTTTCCCGACACTGCGGTCCTAGGAGGTAACTTTACATCTTCCTCCACCACTATGGTTATCTCTTCCTCTGGTGGGCATCCCAATGGCGTTCTCTACCTCACCACCAACACAGTAGGATTAAACTTCGATCTGGGCCTTCTGGCTCCGGAGCCAATCTTCTCCCAAGATTGCCTCCGTACACAGGTCGGGGGTTACGTAAAAATTTTGGGTGCTTTTCACCCTCCCAATCCTCACCGAGCCTCACCATCCCTTTTATCTCCAGGGGGCCCCATCTGCTTTATGTGATCTCTATGTCCGCTTCCCGTAACCTTCTCTTCCGTTTCACCCGCCTGTATGTTTCCTCTCTCATCAATGACACAGATGCTCCTGTGTCCACCAAAGCCCCCATCTCTCTACCACCCCTCTCTGCTCTACAGGATAGTTCTCTCTCTTCGTTAGCGAAGAGAACACTTGAGCTTTCTTCTTCCTGGGTCCCCACCTTTGGGTTAACCCAGTCATAGGCGCCGGTAGTAATAAATCACCTTCATTTTTTATGAGGTGGAGTTCTACTTCCCCCGCACCTGGGCGACCCCCGGCGGACCTCTCCCGGTCTCCCATGGCCGTTTCTAAGAATACAGTTTCTTTTCAGGTGTCCTGGCCTCCTGCAAAACCAGCACCTTCTTGCTGGACAGCTTGCCCATAAAGTGGCCCGGACCACCACATGTCCAACATTTTGCTCTTTCCTTTTTAACTGGGTTGGCCTTGTGTCTATCCTCGGGGGAACCCGTCCTCTATTCAAGCGGTTCGCCCACCCACTGGTCCAATTTTTTATTTCTCTCCTTTTTAACTGGGCCACCCTCCCTCTTAATTCTGGGGTGGCCCGCTGGCTTTTCTTGGGCTCGGCCTTCTTTGTTAATATTGGTGGGGCACCCTTCCTCAGCCCGCACCACTTGGCCAGGTGTCCTTTCTTACCACCTGGTGCACCTGTCACGATCGAAGTCTGGGGGCAACCCCCCACTTCGTCGGGACATTCCGCCCGCCCTGTGGTCCTCGTAACCACAGGTCCAGCAGACCAGCCCGTATCGACCAGGGGGCTTATAAAAGCCATGCCTGGTTCCACCATGCCCTTCTATTGGGGGTCCTCCTCCCATAATTCTGCCCGATCCACCTCTTCCTTAACCCTCTGATTCCACACGGGGCTCTTCCGCCTACCCCCCTTCTTCCAGCCTCTTGACTTGGTATCTGCTTCTTCCCACACCTCTTCACTTTATCCCACACCCCCTGGCTCTCCCTGGCCAGCTCTATCGCTGCCGACAGTCTGAGCGGTCCTTCTTTCCATACGTCGTGATTTAACACGCTCGTCGCTCAGCGCCTCTACATACAGGTCCGCCAGTTGAGCCTGCATAACCGCGTGATTAACCCTGACCACTTGGGGAATGCCAATGATTTATAGCTTCCCCTTTCGGCCCCCTAATTCTCCGGGTTTCATCCATGGCTGTGTTAGTTTTAAAAGGGCCCTCATGGCCTCTATGGCCGTACCTTCGTCGTCGTGAATTCTTTGGTCAGTTGTCTTTCTATTTCTTCCCAAGCCAAGCGGGGTTGGTTCTCCACGAGCCCCTACGAACTCAGACGCTTTTCCCTTTGTGGCATCGTATGCCAGGTACAGGGTTTTCTTGGTCCGAGAGCTCGTAGATGGTTCGGCTCTTCTCGAGGATTGCCAGCCAGTTCCTAAACTCCTTCCGCTGCCATCAAATACTGGGACCCTCGGTCCACCCAACAGCTTCCTTAGATCCACTGACAACCCCCGCCCTACTTCTTCTTCACCCCCCACTGCTCTATCTGACTCATAATCTGACATGTCTACAGAGAAAGACAGTCTATATAGCAACAATCGAGGTTGGGAAACAAAACAAGGTGTCCTACCCCACAGACGATTCTGTTCCTTCTTTTCCTTTGGTCCCGGTCGCTCTGATTTCTGCTTGAACTTTCAGCAACGGGCGGTCGATCGTGGTCTTCTCAGGGTTGAAATCCCTCGGTCACCACGGCACCATACGTGGCGTGGTTGTCTCAGGGTTGATCCTGGTCACGGCACCACTTGTGACGGTTACACACCTGGCCCAGTGTCGGATCCTTTGGTTACGGGCGCTAACGGTGACGTCGCTCCTCCTGGTCGCTCCTCCTGGGTCCAAGCGTGCCGCCCAACCCTTTGGTCAGATGATCACCAGCCTCGCCTTTCCCGAATTTCGCTTCAATACCTGGTCACTAAAGCAACTATACGATCTCCGGTCTGTCTACCCACGCTGTGTTTAGATCTTAGACAGACGGGACCAGCAGGGATCGGGGCCGATATGTTGAGTCCGGCGGGGGGTGGCAAAACACAAATAAAATAAAAACTCACGACACCAAACAAAATTGCTGATAAAAAGGGTAACAACCTTTTATATCTTAAAGTCCGTTACATAAAAACAAAATTGTTCTCAATTCCCGACCCGCTCTGTGGACTATGGCACCAAGCTTCTATCACACAATAGGAAAATGTCGAATTACCTACTTTCTAGAATCATGTATGTATGTCGGAGTGTGGTTCAGTTCGACACTGGGGCTAATTTCTATCGATCATTCGCAGTTGATTCTTCTCTCCGACTTGAGTTGTATTTCTTCTTCTTCTTCTACTTGGGCTGGAAGTTCTTCTTGTCTGAGGGTTCTTTTGCCCGCAAAGCGGGCGAGTGAATCGGGCCTGATGGCCGCGTTCAGGCTCTATCCCTGCCCGCGGTCCAACTCTCAACTGCAACTCCAACTCAACTGATTTCTGTCGACTGGGGTCCTGCTTATATTGACGCCTCAACAAACTGGGGTGGGTCTGTCGGCGTCAGGGTTTTCTCGATAATTCCAAAAACTGCATTAATTCTGTCTTCTCCATTATCGCTATTGTTTTCGCCCCTACTTCCTCGCTGTACCTTTGGTGGGCGGCGACATCCATCTCTTAGTCTCTCGTATGTCAGGTGACCGCTTTTCAACCAATCGCTCCTGATCGAGCATTTCTTTCCTTTTCTTCCGCAGGTCACGTGATCGTATTCGACCAATTGTTATTGGTGAACATTTCTTTCCCTTTTCTTCCGCAGGTCACGTGATCGTATTCACCAATTGTTATTGATCGAACATCCTCTCCCCTCTGTTTGCGGGCGTGGTTACATCGTTCTTGTTTAAAAAACAAAATCCAATTTTGCCCCTTTTTGCACGCGTCAAAAAATGACAATCTTTAGCTTTCTCTCACCTGGACTTTGTCAAACAGCCCGCTGCTAATTAGTCTTGACTTTAGAAAGGATCTTTTCCGCCTTCTTGGCGCCCTCTGTGAGCCAAAAGCAATTGTCCCTCTTTTTTACCTCTTTGTTTTACCTGATAGTCGAAAATCTTAATTATCTACATTGAAATGTCTCTACTTTTATTAACGTGGGTGTCCAATTCTTAACAGGTCTGTATATCGTTCCCACGGTCCTCCCCTCAACCCAAAGACACTTTTCTCTGATTAAAAAATTGTTTCATTGTTCCCAAAATTTCTCTTTATCCAAATTGATAAGGTGTCTTTCCATGCAAAAAGTAGGCTAGGTGCTCTGACCGACATTCTTACCAAAATGACTTTCGAAAATCGCCAAGACGCTGACCTAAATCTCTTTCTGACTCCTATCTCCACCCTCAATTGGGTCATCGTCATACATTTCTCTTTCTTTCTTTTTCTTCCTTCCTTCCTTTTTCCTTTCTTTCCTTCTTCTTTCCTTAGGATCGTCTAGTACACTCTTAGTGAATTATTTTCAACTCAGTTATTTTCCGTTTAAAAAAAAAAATTAACAACCTGTTTAGTAACCGAGTAAGAAAAAATTAAATCATATTTCTATGAATATTTCTAATAATGCAAGGTGCCACACATGTCTTTGGTGTGGATTGCTTCCAAACTCGCATGGGTTGCTGTGACTGAGGTTACCCCGCTTATGCATTAATGCATATTCGTTGGCGAGGGTTGCCATCTCATATAAGCTATCTGCCCTCTTCTCATCGAGGTAGTTAAATCGTCAGGGGCACATTCTTTAAATTCCTCTATCAGGATCATTTGCCTCAGCCTGTCATGATCTGCCTCAATGTTTTTCACTAAGCTCCATCTATCAAAATATATTTCCTTCTGTCTCAAAAAAATCTATGTCTTGTCTTCCTTTCGGTATGCTCTAAATTTTTGCTGGTATACCTCCGTCACTAGCTCATATGATTTAAGAATGGCTGATTTGACAATGCCATATTTAATGCCGTCTATTATTAAGAGAGTGGTATACGCTTCTTGGGCTTTGCCTTTTAATGTTGTCTGCAGTAAAATTGGCCACATTTCTATGGGCCATGATAGGTTTGAGGCAACCTTTTAGAAATGCTGTAAATACTTGTCAACTTTGACCTTGTTAAATTGCGATACGAGTCAGTTCTACTTTGCTAAGTCAAACTCACATCTTGCTTCGTGAAGTTCCTGCCTTTAAGGAAACAACATGCATGTACTACAATAAAAATTTATTCTGTGAACACAAAATGCTTCAATAATTATCGCAGTGTCTAAAATTTCCTTTATCCACTACAAAAGAACTCAATATACATAATGAAGAAAAAATTAACTATTAATAGTCCTAAATTAATATATTTCTCTTATGAATAAATATATTAAGACACAGGACCATACTAATCCCTTATTTATTACTTTTGTTTTATTTTAAATATTATCTACAAAGTGTGCAATTTTCAACATTCCTTCTCATCTGCTGTTAGATAATTAAATTAGGCTTTTAACACCCAACAATTCCATGAGCTTCACAAACCAATGAGACCTTTTGTTAGCACACCTGCAACCATTTCTTTCCTTGGGCAGTATTGTAGTTGTATTGCTCATGTTGCCACTTGTTCCCTGATGAAATGAAATTTAATTTGCTTGATTGATTGTCCTCATAGATGTTTTCAAACAGAAAAAGAAAGGAAAATGCGAAATGATGTCTGAAATCTATTTGTTTCAGTTTTCAAAAAAAAACTTTTTGTGGTAAAATTAAGAATTCACAACAGTAACATTTTAAGTGTCCATATTTTCCATACTGAAAACACTTTGGCGGTCCTCTTTATTGTTGACTTATATGATATGTTATAGCTTTCATTTTGTTGCCATTAACCTCCTTTTGTTTAATTTTTGCCTCTTCATAAAGTAGACATTCCGTTACAATTTTTCAAAGTGGTACTTTTAGCATTGGCTTCTAACGCTGTCACTCACTTATTGAATGAATCAGGAAGGCTTGCTTGATATATATATATATATATATATATATATATATATATTAGATATTCTGAGCAGATTCCTTAACCTGCAAAATGTAGGGCTTTACAGGGATGATAGTCTCATTATTATACCTAACTCTAATGGACCTCTAACATCCCAACTCCAGAAGAAAATAATTAAGGCATTCAAATATATAGGATTTAAAATAGAAATATCATCTAACCTGAAAATAGTAAATTTTCTAGACGTAACATTTGATCTCGAAAATAACACTTATAAACCATTCCAAAAGGAGAACAAATCGCCCATATACATTAATATCAACTCAAACCACCCTATAGCAATTATAAAACAGATCCCTAACACTGTAAATACTAGAATAAATAAACTATCCTCTAGTGAAAATATCTTTTATCAAAATAAATCAACATACAATCAAGCCCTATTAAAAAGCAGATTCAAACAAACACTCACTTATATAGATAAATCTATTAACAACACATCTTCTAAATCTAAAAATAGAAAAAAGGAAAATTATATGGTTCAACCCACCTTTCTGTAAGCTTTAGAACATTAACATAGGAAAATACTTTCTTAAACTAATAGATAAACATTTTAAAAAAGATAAACTATTATTAAAAGATGTTCAATAAAATGAATTTAAAAATTAGTTATTCCTACATGAACAACATAGAAAAAATTATTAGCTCCCACAATAGCAAAAATTTTAAATGAATTTCATAATCAACTACAAAAAAGATCTAATCTGAGCCAAAAGACCAAATCGACCTGTAACTGCAGGGAAGGATCCGTTTGTCCAGTAGAGGGAGTATGTTTGTCCGAAAACGTGATATAAGAGGCTACGATTTTCTCCAAGGAAGATATTAAACAGAAGAAGATCTACATAGGGATATCGGCGGGAAATTGGAAACAACAGTTTTATAACCATCGCCAATCCTTCACTAATAAATCAAAGAAACATCAAACTGCACTTTCTAAACATTATTGGGAGTTACTGGAAAGCAAATTAACCCCACAAGTAAAATGGAGAATCGTCTCGAGAGCTAGAACTCCGATAAACTTCAGAGACCGATGCAATTTGTGCATTATGAAAAAAATCTTAAAAATAAAACATAAGGATCCGGACATATTATTGAACAAACATAATGAGTTGATTTGTAAATGTAGACACAAAAACCACCTCAATTTAACGGGTATGTTTAGATACAACTATATAAAAAGAGAAATATTAATTTTGTTTTTGAAATGAATGTATGAATACATGGATACTATACTTGTTAATATGTGCATGGATGAACTTAGACATTTATATGTGAATTTATTTATATATATATATATATATATATATATATATATAATGTCATCCACAGACAGACTGTTTCGCTGTTTACAGCTGTTTACAGACATCCAGTTGCCTCTAGCTAGATCGAAACCCGACTGAATCTGTGTCTTCTAACCACTAAGACAGGAATCCATTTATTTTTTGTAAACATGCCTCTAGCTAGGATCTCTCGATAATAATAGTCCACGACTGAATCTGTGAAATCAAATTCAGGAGCAAATTGTCATCCACAGACAGACTGTTTTAGCTGTTTACAGCTCATCAGTCTTGACTAGACATCCGGTTGCCTCTAGCTAGGATCGAAACCCGACTGAATCGGTGTCAGTCGAACCACTAAGAGGAATGAAGGTGGATTTTTAGCGTATTTATTTTTTGTAAACATGCCCAGTGACTGACAGTGACTCAATTAAACTTTTACGCCAAGAGTCTCACTATATTAGCTATAATAGTCACTGTTTACCAACCCACCCTCTTTCCCAGAGTGCTCAACTGAAATCAAATTCAGGAGCAAATATAATGTCATCCACAGACAGACTGTTTAAGCTGTTTACAGCTCATCAGTCTTGACTAGACATCCGGTTGCCTCTAGCTAGGATCAAAACCTGACTTAATTGGTGTCAGTCGGACTTCTAACCACTAAGCCGTCCGGGCGCATTTGCAGGTAGGAATGAAGGTGGATTTTAGCGTATTTATTTTTTGTAAACATGCCCAGTGACTGACAGTGACTCAATTAAACAGAAGATATATGAATATATATATATATATATATATATATATATATATATATATATATATATATATATATGAATATATGAACATTATGGATAAGGGAGCTTATATGGAGGTATGTGTATAGGTATATATATAATATATATGAACATTATGGATAAGGGAGCTTATATGGAGGTATGTGTATAGGTATATATATAATATATATGAACATTATGGATAAGGGAGCTTATATGGAGGTATGTGTATAGGTATATATATAATATATATGAACATTATGGATAAGGGAGCTTATATGGAGGTATGTGTATAGGTATATATATAATATATATGAACATTATGGATAAGGGAGCTTATATGGAGGTATGTGTATAGGTATATATATAATATATATGAACATTATGGATAAGGGAGCTTATATGGAGGTATGTGTATAGGTATATATATAATATATATGAACATTATGGATAAGGGAGCTTATATGGAGGTATGTGTATAGGTATATATATAATATATATGAACATTATGGATAAGGGAGCTTATATGGAGGTATGTGTATAGGTATATATATATATATATGAACATTATGGATAAGGGAGCTTATATGGAGGTATGTGTATAGGTATATATATAATATATATGAACATTATGGATAAGGGAGCTTATATGGAGGTATGTGTATAGGTATATATATATATATATGAACATTATGGATAAGGGAGCTTATATGGAGGTATGTGTATAGGTATATATATAATATATATGAACATTATGGATAAGGGAGCTTATATGGAGGTATGTGTATAGGTATATATATATATATATATATATATATATATATATATATGAACATTATGGATAAGGGAGCTTATATGGAGGTATGTGTGTATAGGTATATATATATATATATATACACACATGTGTGAGTATAAATATATAAGTATGGGGTATGTTTAGGTACTAACGTTATTTTTGTGCTAGGTATCATTATATATATATGTGTGTGTGTGTGTATTTTACATATGTGTGGATATATGTGTATAGATATGTATTTGTGCATGTGTGTAGATGTATGTGTATATGTATATTGTATGTATATGTACGGATATATATATGTGTACATGTATTTATATATGTGTAGTATTTTGAATATTAAATTACTTGTAATCTGTATATGTATATAGATGTATATACCTTAGAATTAATATTTGTAATATATGTGTGGATAGTTATGGGTAGAATTCTTTTCATATGCTTTTTTATGTATATAATCGTGTGTGTATATGTAGGTATATGTTTTTATGTATGTATATGTGTATGTGTATATATATGGTTGTATATGTATATAAGGGTGTGTATGTGTATATGAGTATACCTATATGTATATGTGTAGATATAGATTGATAGATATATATGTGTGTGTGTGTGTATACGTGTATGGAATAGTTTTAAATGGAAGTACTTGGGTCATTCTAATGGTATTTTAAAATTACTCTTTTTAATATTTAATATCACTTTCTCTTTTAATGTTCTATAATTAGAATTTTGAGAGTGTATTTTTATCTTCTGAAGGGAGTTTCATTTTAAAATTGATAATTTAAATTTAAATATACCACTTGAAATGAGTTGACAAGACAGGTTTTCCTTAACAAGGATTTAATTAACAAAACATTCCTTGACTGCGATTCGTCAACTGAAGAATGCAAGTAAGGGAGGTAATTATAATAAAAAAATGCCAAGGGCAGATAAGTATAGTACATTCTCCCCCTCCTTTTTTTTTTTTTTTTTCCACAGTTCATCATACCTCCTTGGCTTATGAATTTCCCGTTGGGATCGTCTGGGTATATCAGGAGTTCTTGACATTACCTGAGGGGAAGTAATATTTAGATCACTTGGAGAAGATACAATTTCTGGGTTAACGATAGTTTGTGAATCGTTACTATCTACTTCTTTTTCCTTGGGATTTTCATTAGTGGGTGTAGAATCATTTAGATCTTTCTGGATGTTATCATCTACGACATCCCCACTTTGTAATGAGATCCTTGCTGGTGCTAGGTCACTTACAGAGACTGTAGATTCACGACCATTGGTGAATCTTATGTGTGCATATTGGGGGTTTGCTTCGAGTAATTCTACTTCGTCAACCACTGGTTCGTACTTACTGGCTCAGACATGGCGACGCAAAAGAACAGGCCCTGGCGTAGAAAGCCAAGTAGGTAAGGAGTGACTGCTGGGAGTTCGCCGTTGATAGGAAAAGAGTCTTTTATGTGGTGTGGCATTAGTAGCGGTACAAAGAAGAGATCTTATAGAGTGTAGTACTTCAGGCAAAACTGTTTCCCACTGCGATTTCTTGAGGCTAGGGCTAATAATGTGTGTTTCCATATAATTCCGTTATACCGTTCACACTGACCGTTTCCTTGGGGGTGATAAGGTGTTGTCCGGCTAGTAGCAATCCCGAGATTGGTGAGATATTCACGCACTTCCTTTGATAAGAAGGATGTACCCCTATCCGAATGGATATAGGACGGCATGCCAAATACTATGAATATTTGATTTAGACTTTGTATTACAGAGTCTGCATTTGTGCTTAATGCATGCATCAGCAAAAAGGAAACGTGAGTACTGGTCTATTACCGTTAGTAGGTAATGGTTTTTGAAGTTGAAGGAAGGGCCCTTAAAGTCAATGCTGAGTCGTTCCATTGGTTGTGTTGCTTTGACTAGGCGTCCTGCTTCTGGTGTATAAAGTGTGGTTTCCATTTAGCACACACTGTACATGCTGTACACACTCTTAACCTCTTCAATAGAGTACGGAAGATTCCTTACTTTAACAAAATAAGCCAACCTGGTTATACCTGGATGACAAAGATGTTCATGTATTTCATGCAATCTTCCCATGTTGTTGAGTGCATTGCACTGGGCACGCGAGAGCGTATCAGCTGGAATATTGTTTTTCCCTGGTTGGTACATGATGTCATACTCGTAACACCCTAATTCCATTCTCCATCTTTCGATCTTGCTGTTCTTGATCTTTCCATGCCTTCTTGCATCAAACATGAAATTCACAGCTTGTTCTATCACAAAATGTCGTGCTGATAGGTAATGTGATCACTTTTTAACTGACTCTACTATTGCACAAGCCTCCTTTTCTGCGGAAGAATGTTTTTTTTCTGTAGTCGTAAGTGTGCGTGAAAAGAATGCCACTGGACGGTTTGCTTGCTTGAGAGTAGCTGCAATAGCAGTATCAGAGGCATCAGTTTCTACTATGAGAGGTATCTTTTCGTCGACTGAGTGCAATAAGGCCTTTTCAATTTCCTCCTTGAAAATTTCGAATGTTTTTATCAATTCTGAATCAAGGGGGAATGAATTAGCTGCTATCAAGGGTCTAATTTTGTCAGAGAGCTTGGGTTTCCACTGGGAGTAGTAAGAGAAATAATCCAAGCACTCGGCGCAGAGAGAGGTTTTGTTCGAGGAATAGGTAGCTCTCTTAATGGCCGTGAACGTTCTGCATCAGGTCTAAGTAAGCCCTGTGATATATTATAGCCGAAAAATCAATGGATGTTTTAGAGGACACAGACTTCTCTTCATTGGGAGTGAGGTTATACTGTGTAGTAATCTTTTTAAATTTTTCTAAGTTCTCATCATAGTCTTGCTGATTTTTCCCAACTACAACAATGTTGTCTACATAGGCATACACTCCGTTAGATTATTTTCCTTAATAATCTTGTCTATTATCCTTTGAAACATGCAACACCATTAGTCACTCCAAAAGGAATTCTACAAAATTGGTAAAGTTTACCGTTAGCTTCAAATGCTGTATAGGGCTTATCCTCTTCTTTTATTGGTATCTGATGATATGCACTCTTCAGATCCAATGAGCTATAAATTTTAAATTTTGATATTTCCTGAGCTAAGTCATCCATTCTTGGTAATGGATAAGCATCTAATCTAGTAAACCTGTTAATTGTTCTACTATAATCGACTACTAGTCTCTTTCTTTGACGTTCATTTGTTACTATTAAGACCTGAGCCCTCCAAGGGGAAGTACTTTCCTCAATTACACCCTCTTTGATCATTTTCTCAATCTGTCTGTATGAAAAGTCTGTCACCCTCTCCCCATCTTTTAGATTTAGTTGTAATAGGTTTACAGTCTGGATCAATGTTGGAAAATAAAGATGGTGTGTCCACTAATGCAGAGGGGGCACACTACAGGAGATAGGATGAGAGATTACCAGATCTTTCTTAGGGCCACCGAATGCAAAAGATATGGCGGAATGTTGTGACATGAAATCTTAGCCAAGAATAATATCAGAGCAGAGGTTGGGTAGAACTGAAAGTTTTACATCTGGATACCACTCACCTAGAAGGTTCAAGTCCACTGAACACTGTCCTTTGATAGAGGCTTTAAGTGATGATGACGCCATGGATACGTTACCAGCTGCAGGTTTTATATGTAGTCTGTGTTTCCTCACATAACCGAGAGAGAAAAAGGATCCTGAGCTCCCTGTATCCATTAGCGCTGTACCGGCGCCATTTTTCCCGACTAACACGTATAATGCAGCCTGTTTTAGGGATCCTAAGGAAGCAGATGTAGTATTCAATATCAACATTGTCATGAGTCTGTGAGAGCATGTTGCAGCAGATGTCATTTTTGGGCTCGAACGACACATTTTTGAGAAATGGCCTTCTTTTTTACATTTAAAACAAGTAGCATTTCACGCTTCTATTATGACGAGGTCCTCCACAGAAGAAACACGTATACTTGGTGTTAGCCGAAGCTGCACAACAAGCATTAATGGGATCCGTTGACTGGACACTGGTACTGGTATTTTCCTGAGAAACTGTACCTACAATTGGTGTTTGAGTGTATGTGTATGCTTCTGAATTTTTCTGAGCTGCATGGAGTACTCTAGCTTGGTCAATGGCTATATTTAAATGCAGTGTTTTGTTTTCAAGTAGCCGTTGTCGAATAATGTTTGAACGTAAACCTGTGATAAATGCATCTCTAACACAGTCGTTGTGGTTTTGAACCGCATCAACAGACTTAAAGTTACATTCTTTCGCTAGTAGCTGTAGTCTTTGTACGTATTCGTCGATATTTTCCTCCTCTTTTTGGCCGCAAGTAGCAAGTAAATACCGGGCGAAAACTTCGTTCGGGGGTTTTATGTACAGTTCTTTCAGACGGTTAACAGCAGTATCGAAAGTATTACACTCAGCAATATATTCATATACATCAGAAGAAACACAATTTATCAGAGTATCAAGTTTATCTAAGTCAGTATGGATGTTGGGGTCAATAATTTTATGAGAAACGCGAAAGCTTGAAACCAGTGATTAAAATTCTTACTTGACAATGGTGTATTAGAAGGGGTGTCCAAATGTTCCGGCTTCAAGTATTTCTCCATACTGTTCGATTTGTCAACTGAAGAATGCAAGTAAGGGGGTAATTACAATAACAAAATGCCAAGGGCAGATAAGTATAGTACACCACTCTTTAACTATTAATAGTGATAATAATATTAATGAAATTCCTTTAATAATGAGGCACTTCAGAAGTCACCTAAAGTTAAACTTTAACTATAGAATCAAACTAAAATCTAAATAAATTTCAAATATTAAAATATAGGTAATGATTGAGAAATGTTTGTATATATAATTTATGTATGAAGATGGATGAACATTTGTGTATATTGTTACACGTGTGTCTATGTGTGTGTTTACACATGTTAATAAACGTATGTATATATGGATTTGCATGAATATGTTTGTGAGATACATATAAGAAAACAAAATCTTTAATATTACCCTCAAATATTATTAAATAATGAAACCTAAACCTTAATTAAGTTTACCCATATAATAAATAAAAATTGCATTCATAAATTAGATTAAAAGTAAAAATAATATAGATGTTATTGTTACCGTAATTTTCTTACTATATTATGGAAATACAATTGGTTGGGTAAGTAAACTATTATAATTTTAAATATTTCTTTAATATGTTCTCAATAAATATGCTAATAATAATAGTAGTTAACTTATATTAAGTCCCTAAACTATTTACTTAAAAATTAAATATTTGAATTGATGACATTCATCATTTTTTAGACATCTAAATTTCTATCAAGCATTGAAATCTATCTTTTACATAATTTTGTTAAAACAAAACTACAGCCTCTTTCAATTCACTTCCCTCTCCCCCTCTCTCTTTGCCGTAACACTCATTTGGATATATCTGTATTACTGTCGTCTGTCTCCTCTCTTTTTTCCTTTTCTTTTCTCCCCTCCCATTCCTACATATCATTTCTGTTAAGTTAACCATCTAAATAGGTCATGGTTCGGTCACTCCTCCTACCCCAATATAAAGCATGCTTAAGAGAGATATGAAATTAACCCTTCCCTATACTCTACCTTGTCTCTTTACCTACCACTCTCCCCCCCCCGTTAAATTACAAAAATTACACTACCCATCAATTTCTAATCCCATTTTTCCTTTCATTTCGTTGTTGGAATTGTTACCTGATGATCCGGAGTCCTTTAAAAAGGATTTTGGTGAAATAAATTATTTTAATGGTCCCTTAAAGTGGTCTGTTTTTCATTAAATAATTATATATATATATATATATATATATATATATATATATATATATATATATAACCCGGTCTTCTTCTACAATATCCTCTATAACACAATTCTTCAAAAACTTCTCTCATCATTTGATATGGCTCTGAATGGGTTTCCTTCTCTGAACTTAAAAGAAAATAGTCTCCTTCTCAACATTGTTTCTAAAAAATTAATTTTAATTGTAGAAAACAAACAATTTTACACTAGAAACTTGCATATTTGGAAATATACACATTATAAATGTGAAATTAAGAACTATTTTAATTATTCCTAATATCTAATTTACGTGCATTCCCTAGATAAAAAAAAATTTAATTTATTAAAAAAAAAAAAATCATTCATTTTTTTCTTGTTTACAACAAATTTGTTGTGCAAGAAAGTGTGCTAATAGATTCATTAACAAAGCAAATAGCAATACAACATAAACACAAAAAAAAAGTTTAAAATAACCACACAAGTCTTCATATAACATCAATTGAATATATATATTTATATTTGAAATGTTCATACAGTGTGTATATGTTCTTTGTGAGATTGATATCTGGAAAAGAAGGTGATCTTGAGTACTTATCTTAAGTTGATCGTCACAAGCCTGAATAAGTACGTCTTTCTGGTTTGACTGCCAGGAGCCAAAGAGGATGTTTGGCTTTGGCACCTAACGATCCCTTGGGCTGTTCACATGACTAGCTATATATCTATTTTTATTTTATTTTTTTTTTTTTTTTAAAGGGAGATAACTTTTGTCTCCCTCAACAAATTTATTTTCTGATTGGCATACTGGCTTACTAGAAAACGATTACCCTTAGGAAAAATCCAACTTCATAACATTTAACACGACAAAACTGGTAACTATTTTTTTATTTTTACTTGCTTAAGTTGTTAACTTAATTTTACCACAAAATTTTTTATTTTTTTATTTTTTTGAAAACTGAAACAGATTTCAGACATCATCTTGTATTTTCCTTTCTTTTTCTGTTTGAAAAGATTCTATGATTTCAAAGTGTCATATTTGTCACATTTCCTTTTCTTTTTTTTCTTTTTCTTCATTTCTTTTGTAAAGAAATAAATTTCACATTTATTTAAATGTTTTTAACATTTTTGTTCAATCTTTTTCTCTTACAATGGTATAAATGTTGATAAAATTTAATTTTATTAACATCTGAAAGTCTTTTACAATAATGTTTCTTTGAATATGGTCACTCAGTAGTGATAGCACTTAAACCAAATGAAATCTGTTTCGTAAGAAATTTCGATGCAGTTTCATGGTGTGAAGATGAAACCAAAAAAAGTTGGTTTTGTCATGCCGTGTTGTGCATGGATGTGTATTAATAGATAATGATAACCTGAACACATGTGGTAGTTACGAATAAAGGACTGTCATGGTGTATATTTATTGATAATGTGCATGCATGTTTGTACATATAAAAAAAAAGCAGATTGACGTTCAGGAATCTGGAACGAAGTAGTAGGCAGTGTCATTACATTTCCCCCCCCTTTCTCTGAAACCAAGATCATGAATACTAGGTCTGTAAAAACAAAACAAACAGCTACAGCAAAGCAGGGGATTATTCTACCCCATGAAGTGCTTGCTGTGAGGTTATGAGCATATACTCTGTATATGTTCATAAGTCCATCTTTGATGGTGGTCGCACCATCCTACCACTCTGGTACCTTTTGAGGGTTATTTGGCATGTTTTGGATTGCACACTCAGGTGGATCCACAAAAGTCACACATTTCTGTGAAGCTGCTTTTAAGACACGACACTTGTCGGGCAGGCGTCACTGGAATACTCCTTATGTGTTGCTGGTTTCTTCCTAGCACATACCCATTGATGTTCTCCAGGAGATAGGAGCAACGACCATCTGCTTGGGATACTACAGTCACTGGGTCCCAGCTTCCAGATATAGGGTTTTGTACCCTTATCCTTTGGCCACGGTACAGGGGTGGTAGTTCCTTCTTGAGTGCATGTCAGTCGAAGTACCTCTTTTGGTTTTGTTGACATTGTTGGATCACGCTATATATCTGATCCTGATCTTGGTGATCATTTCTGATTTTGGTTATCAGTGGTGATTGGATTTGTCTACCCATGAGTAGTTGTGCAGGACTTGGTATGATGCTTGAAATTGGAGTACAGCGACAGTGCAGCAGCGTAATTTCAGATTTTGTTCCCGATTGCTTGGCTTTCTCGAGGATGGTCTTGACAGTTCTTATCCGACGCTCTATGAAACCCCCATTCTTTGGCGAATTCACGGACCCAAAGTTGGGACCACGGAAGGAAAACACGGATTAGAGGTAAGAAAGATATATTAAACAAAAAGGTTACAAAGATAGTGTAAGCGGAGCTATGTGCTAGTGTCCAATATTGGTAGTCGTACGCGGCTGATACTACAGTATTAGAATACTCTCTCTCTCTCCTCCTCTTCTCATAGAGTGTTATATCTCATACTTTATATAGTCCTAGAAGAGTCCATGTTGTAGGTATGTTACGGTCTCACAACATAGAGGTAACTTGAAAAGTGTGGTCCATTATCACTGACTACCTTTGCCAAACTCTGCAAAGACTTGGCATGTGATGTTCACTATAACACTGCTTGGTGAATGAACAGGTAGGTGTTTGACTATAGGGTACTTGGAGTAATAGTTGGCTATGATCAATCATTGACTTCCATGGAGATCAAACAAGTCAGTGCCAACTACATCCCATGGCTTTGTTGGGATGGCAGATGCTGCAGGACGATGTGAATTGTTCGATGTCTCTGTTTATGTTTTCCAGTAGACAGTGTTCTTGGTGAGGAGTTTTGTTTTCTGTCTTAAGTGAGCGGTATGAAGCTGTTTTAGGATGTCTTCTTGAAGTGTCTGGGGAATGACGATTTTCTTGTCCTTTGAGGATAAGACCATCATCAATTGAGAGCTGGTCTCTTAGACCCCAGAACACTCTGATATCAGTAGGCAGCTGCTTGATTGTCTCTGGCCATCCCGTGATGATGGTATATCTCACCTGGTTAAGCAAAGGATCTGCTGTTGTAGAGTTTCTCAGTTGTTAAATGTGATCATTGAAAAATGGACAGTATCAACCCGGACATCAAGCTCAATAGGGTCCAAATTACCGGGTGATGGTAGGTGTGATAACCCATCAGCCAAGATGATGTCAGATCCCTTGTTATAGGTGAGCTTGAAGTTGTACTCTTGGAATTGTATCAAGCATTTGTTGTAGGTGTGCCAGGGCTGAGGTGACTGGTTTGTCAGTAATCATTGTAAGGGGTTTATGGTCAGTGACGATTTGGAAATTGTGGCTATCTCTGTGTGCCAAATACGACGGCTAGTTGATTAATAGATGATCTTAGGACAGGCCTGCATACAAATCTACAACATGACAAAATCCATTGAGCAAAGTATAAACATGTAAGAGAAACAATGACTTATCAAAATTCGTTTTCTTTTTATCTCCTTCAGCTTAATGTTTTGTCTTTTCTTTTCTCCCCCCCCCTTTTTTTTCTCTCTTTCTTTTGCTTTTTGCACAAGTGTTTCTTTTTGAGGTCTTTTCTCTCTTTAGTTTCTTTTGATGTCTTTTTCTTTTTCTCGTTTCTGGTCTAGGGGCTTGAGTGAAGAATCACTCGAAGGTTCGTGGTTCTCAGTATAATGTATACAACTTCAGGATACAACTTCTCTCCTCTCATGCCAAAGTTTACTTTCTTTTCTGGGTAAACCAAAGTTTACTTTCTTTTCTGGGTAAACCTCGTTTGAGCTTGGAGAAAAATTTAAGTAGTAACAGTCCAAAATTAATATATTTACCTTATAAATAAATATATTAAGATGCAGGACCATACTGCTGATTTTGTTCTCAGCTTCATAGGAAAGTAAAAACAAAACAATTTGAAGAAGCAGACTATCTTAAATTTAGTAGATAAAAAACCAAAATATAGTGTTCACAGATAAAACATTTATTTCAACAAAATTCCCATGCATATTGTTCCATATGCCAAATAGTAACAAAACAATGATAAACAAAGGGATTTACTTACATTAATAATTTTGTCAGTCTATAGAATGTATCATTCATTAAACTGCCAATTTAAACATCTTTTTTTAACCTTTTCTTTTACAATGAAAAACTTGTTTAAAAATCTTTTCTTAACAGTCAATTTCTTCAGATACTTTTATCTTCTTTCTTCTACAAATTTCCTTTATCTTCCTCTTCAAATACATTTCTTTTTCTTCTTCCGCAATTCTTTTTCTCTTTCTTAGGAGAAAACACAACACCTAACCTAGATCAAATTTTAAAATAAATATCTATTTAAAATTTTTTAAAATCTCATTTTATAAAGAAAATGAGAATGGGGCAGCCTTTCCTGCATCAAACAACTCTGCCAAATAAAACGTCGACTCTCCGAGTCGACAATACAAAGAAATCAAAGGAAAAAATTCCTCCTCTTGGGAATAAAAACACCTCTTCCAAATAAATAACAAAAATGATGTGAAACAACAACAAATATTTATATCAAAATCATACAAATATTAAAATGAATTTGATCAGAATATTTAATTGAATTAGACTGATTTTTCAAGACCACTATTTTTTTTTATGTGGCAGATTAAATTGCTTTGGAATGTTTCTTTAAAGGTGTGTGTTTAATGCAAAATATACATTGAATAAAACAAGAGTTGTTCACTCTTAGAGTATTTGAAAACTTTTTGAAAGAAAATATTTAACTGGTTTCACATGAAAAAGAGTTTGCGACTAAAATTTAGTTTTAACAAGAAATGTTCTTTGTCAAATAGTTGCAAGGTTGAAAGTTTTATGTGAGACAAATGCTATGAAATTTTGCTTGATGAAAAGGGAACTTTAAATCTTCACTTTCTGAAATAAATGCAATAAAACTTGCTGCTTAACAAAAATGTTCACCAGAAGGATAAATTTTGTTAAATAAAATTGAGTGAAAAAGTTTCTTTGAAGTAAATTCTAAAAAGCTGAAAATATGTTTGATGCAAACTTGTAGTTTCAGAAGGTTTTTAAAATATTTTCTTTGCTGGTCAAAATTTGCAAAAGCTGGAAAATTCACGTCAAATTTTACTAGCTTGGCAACCACGTGTCTTGTTGGCTTTCAAAAAGGTCTCACTGATGGAATACGTCCATGACCCCTATTTATTTAGTTTTTGGTCACATGACGGGCTCCAGATCACTGTTCAAAATATTGTTGGTAAAACCTGATTGCGTGGGCGTTATTCATAGTTATTATTATTTAACCAATCAGAAAAATAGCAAGTTCTGTGTGATCCACTTTTTTGAACAAAAGTTTTCATTTTTGAAGAAGATATATAGCAAATGCATTGCAGTATTTTTCAGCCAATGATATTTATCAAGAAAAATTAAAAATTGAAGTAGAATGCTAAAAGATTTTTTGCGATTAACCCGAATGACCTTAAAAATATTTAATCAAAACAATTGTGCCATAAGTAATGATCATGTCAAATTTGGAGAAAATTGCTTGAAAAAAATCAGGGAGTTATAGGCAAAAAACTGGTTTTCTAAGCAATTTTTTATTATATACAGTGGGGAGGAGCAGAAAAAAATAAAGTTGTTCTTGACCACTCATAGAACATGCTATCAGTGTGTCAAGTTTGAGTGAGATCAGTTGAAAAATGTGGAAATGTATAGTGAACATACACACAGCCACCTGTTTTATACATATATATAATCTTTTTAAAGATCATGAACTAAATATTACCACCACCTATCCTAAAGTGTTTAATTTTCTCAATGTAACCAAGGACCTGAATAACAATTATTATAAAGCATATAGAAAAGATCTATATAACCATTCATATGCCAGTAAAGAATCAAACCACCACCACAAAACTTGAAATAATTTACATAAATCATTCCAACTACAAACTCTAGCAATAAGGAAATATTTGATAATATTAAAATTAGATATATAAAGGCTTTAAAATAAAACAATTATAAAGTAAATTTAGAAAAAAAAACAAATGTGAAAATAAACAGAAACAGCATAAATGCAAAATCATATGATTTAATCCACCTTTCAGCTGTAATGTTTTAAATAATATCAGAAGGATTTTCTTAAATTTAATTCATAGGCGCTTTAACCATTCACCAACTCAAAAAAAGATTTTTTAACAAAAATAATGTTAAGATCAGCTATAGCTTCATTAATAACAGACAAATCCATATTCCAACATAACAACATTATATTAAACAAAGACAACATAAATTTTTCTAAAAGTAAATACAACAGCCGAAAAAATATGATCTGTTTCTTAAACGATCAATAATAATAATAATATCATATACCAAGCAAGCATACATTTCGGTAACAATGCTAAATTCTATTTTGGTTCCACTGAAAATCTTTGCAAATTTCATTTCTACGATTATCGAATTACTTTAGGTAATATAAAATACAGCAAATAAAATATAAAAAGCAAATGTAAGCAGAAGTTGTAGAATATTAATGAGTTTTTCATGTCCAACTTTTATTGCTTCTTAAAATTCCATGTTTGGCAAAATCTTTTGCTGCATTTCTTCCCCAAAATTGTTGAATCATAAATGGCTTTAATTGTACCAAAAATGATGTAAGTGTTGCTTCCTGTCTTGCAGTAGCCTTAAGTTCAAAATGGGCCCTCCTGACATAACTTTCTTTTTTTAATGTATCATTCATAGTTGCTAGTAGCATTAAAAAAAAAGAGACCCATAAAATGTCTAGGGAAGAAATATTTATTTTGATCTGTTCAATTTTCAAACAATGGCCTCTGTGCTCTGCAGCCACTACTTAACCATTTGGTTAACTGTTTTCCTTAGGTCATATTGCTGATCAGAATGGTCATGAATATTTATAATTTATATAAGCAGAAAATAACACAAATGTTTGTTAATGATTAAAGTTTTTTTTTTTTTTTTTTAACCAAAAGTTGATAGAAATAAATGTTCTTGCTTTGTTTATTAAAGCAAAATTAGTTCTTACAATTAAATTGAAATGTTTTTTCGACATTTACAGATAGATAATACAAATATCTGAATGTAAGTCATTTGACTTTCTTTTCTTTTTTTTTGTTCTGCATCCAATTTACCAGTTTAAAAGGAACATGTAAATTTATTTTTTTTTTTTTTATTTTTTTTTTTTGTTTCTACATTTGTGCATGAATGCATGCATGCAAGTGCTTCATTAGAACTTGTTTTTAGAATAAATAATAAAGTATATATATTAAATATAAATAATAGAATTTTCATGACTTATTCTGTATCTTGGCATCAGGGAGATGTTAATCTTGGGCCCTGGTTCAAGCTAACGGGTGTCAAAATTTGTTGGTAAATGTTATTTTTGGATTTCTGTAGCTGTCTTTGTTTTGAATGCCTCATGTAACAATAATATTGTAATAAAAAAATCAATAAAAATGTATCCTCTTTTAATTTTATATTTTTCTTGCTTTATTTTTTTCTAATTCATTAATTTTAAACAGAAAATCTCTGATTTCCTATTCTTGTCTCAAAGTAAATTATCAGCTATCGTATGTTCTTGTGCATAATATGAGTAATTTTGAACGAAAATTAAAGTAAAAAAAAAGAGGGTGGATTATACGCAAATACACATTTTCAGAATTTTTTATTCAGCTTAAAAAACCTTACTTGAAACGACAACATTGCGTATACACTCCATTTTGCATGTTTTTTTCTCTCCATTCAAAATGAAAGACAATATTATTTTATTTTCATATCACTCTATATTAAGTCATATCAAATAAAAAAATTAAAAAAAAAAAAACCTATAGTAGATTAATTAAAACTTTAAAATGTATTATCAAGTATGTCTAATTATGTATGTGTATGTCTAGTTAGCTCTTTTCCCCAATGTAATTTATTCCTTGTTTTTAGCTTCACAAACATGGTGTCGTATTACACACAAGACAATACAGTATTTGAATTACTCACATGAACAAGGTAAATCAAACAGTGAATTCGGCAGAATATCTTTGTCAGCATTTCATAAAATTTTACATATTTGAAGTGGATTTATCAGTGCATTGCAATCCCAATATAAAAGGTGTCAGATAAAACGCCCTACATTTAGTTACTACAGGAAGAGATAGTTGACATTTTTAGGATGCAATGAAGAAAGTGGGCTTGGAGAATTTTTACATGGCATATTGATGGCAATTGGGACAGAAGAAAACCGTGAGTAACCTACCCCATGAGATTCTGATAGTGAAAAGACAAACTTTACTGAGAGCTACAAACGATAGGGAAGTTGTGAAGAGCCATGATTGCTGACATCTCACATCCAAAATCTAGTTTCAATATAT
The DNA here is from genome assembly GCA_903632075.3 of Acanthosepion pharaonis. Lineage (NCBI taxonomy): Eukaryota > Metazoa > Mollusca > Cephalopoda > Sepiida > Sepiidae > Acanthosepion > Acanthosepion pharaonis. The sequence continues at coordinate 5,195 of CAHIKZ030005193.1, read as the reverse complement.
GCCAGTATACTATTTTTTTGTATCTTGTCTCATATATTTCAAAGTTTGTTTTAGTTATTAAAGATAGGGTGTGCCAACCTGGACAATTTCAACTCTTGCAGTATAATGATAAACTATATCCTGCAGCAATGCTTTTGATTGGGAGGTTTTGAGGTGTGGGAACCACCTCTTAATTACTCATGTTCCCAGGTTCATAAATTTCTTTTACCAAAAAAATTTAATGCTTTTAAACGGGAAATTTTGATTATAATTAAGGAAAATTTGATAAAATTTTAAATTTAATATATATTATATATATATGAATAATTATTAAAAAACCTATATATAATAATATATAGTAGTATGATCTCCAAAATTTTTCAAAACACACAAAAATATAATGGTTTTGGTTTTTTGTTAAATTGAAAAGTCATAAACTTTAAGATTAAAAAGAGCATAAACCATTCTTTTTTTTTTAAGGATTTATTATAACAATGGCAAATGAGAATCAGGCGCACTTTAATGGGGGGAGAAAAGGGCAGGGGTATGAAGAAGAGAAATTTGGGTCTTCCAACAATAAAGCTGCCTTTTAAATGGGTTTCCATTGGCCAAACTTTTTTACAGAAAAGAGATAAAAAAATAAGGGACTTTCAAATAAATAGATTAGGAAACTAATTTTTACCGATCAAATTTAATTTGGGAAAAGGGAGTTATAGGGGGTTGGAAATAGATAAAAGAAATTGGTTAGTATCCCGGGGGTTTACATTTTTAATTAATTAAAATGGAACTCGGTAATTTTATGAAAGTTTATAAAAAAATAGAAATACAAGTATTCAATTAATGGGGAAACCCAAAATTTGAAATTATAAATTGAACAAATAAAAAATTCTATGAATATTTAAATTGATTGATTTTAAAATATGGGGACCCAACAAAACCTGGAAAGGAAAAATACAAGAATTTTTTTTTTTTAAAAAACCCAACGTTACTTGAATCCGGTCCCTTTTTTAAAGGTGGAATTTTTAAAAATTTTTAAAGGGCAAGGGACGTATATTTTAAAAATTTAAATTTAAAAAAAAACACATCCCCCGAATTTTCCCCAATAAAAAGGAAGGGCGTTAGAACCAGCAAAAAAAATTTATGGGAAAGGGTTGGGGGAACTAAGCCTTTGAAGGTGTTTTTGGGGGTTTTTTGTTCGTTTTCCGTGGGAAAATTTTAAGAAGAGTTTTACCCCGGTAAACCCTTTTTATTAACAGGTTAATCCTTGTTTTGTTAAGGGGGGGTTCAAATTTTCCCCTTCTCAGGATAGCTGATATTCCTGGTCAATATTATTTGTTCCCTTAAAGGTGAGTTAAATTTCGGTTTTTCTGACTGGGCTAGACATTGGAATCTTGAGCGGTGCCTTCAAATTGTATAATATGGTCCTGGACCATTCGCCAGGAGGGGCCAAATCCTGAACCAACACATTTTGTAGGAACCACTCATTACACTGGGCAAATTGTTCCACAAAAAATTACATTTCAAAACCAACCTAAGAACTTAAAACACCAAACCAATTCAAAAATCTTAAACAAAATTTTTTCACTCGGCTTCGAACCAACTAGGGGAATAGTTCCTATTGGTTTCTAAATATATATTCGCATACATCCTTTCAACTTCTATCCGTCATGGTAACTCTTCTAAAAAATTTACTACCATATTATTTAAATCATGACATCTTGCTGCTAGAATTTAAAATTCCAGATTGAAATGAAGGCCCATTCTCAAACGTGTATATTTCAACCCCATCTCGACCCGGGACTAAAATAAATGGAATTTATTCCATTGAAATATCATTGTGTTGAATTTTAAAACTAAAGGGAAAAACTATAAAAAAAATTTATATATAAATTATTTCTATTTAAAATTAAAAATAATATTTATCAAATTTCCTCAAGAACATTCGGTAAATTCCATTTTCCACTTTTAACATTGAGTGACCCTCGCCCCTAATTGAGCATCACGTCGTCCTTTCCCCAAATATTTTAAAAGAAGTCAAGAAATTTTTGCATTCAATTGAGAAAGTATTAGGAATTCTCTAAATTAAGTATGTTATAAAATTCCTTCAGAATGTTCGAGAAATTTGCGTAAAGCTAAATTAGCTTTACCACAAATATAAAGTTGGTCAGATTCTTGCAATTTTTCCTTAAATTTTGACTCATTGATTAAGATCAACAGATTCTCATTGTTTAGTTTTGAAATTTTAAGTTTCCCATAAAACATATTTCTGATATAAAAGAATTTTTATACTCAATTTGTTCTTATTATGAATTTAAATTAAATCTTGTCCTTAATTTTAAAATTTTACCCGGTTAATTTTTTGATTTTTTTTAAATTTCTATATTAAACCTTTATTCCCCCTTTTATGACCCATACAAAAAACCCTAAATTTGAAATTTGGTTTTTTTTCCCCCTTTTCAAAATTTTGGGGAATGGGGACTTTAAAAAAATAAAAATAAATTTCCCCAAATAAAAAAACCCCCTTTCATTAAAATGAAATAGTTTAAATTTTTTAAAATTTTAAAAATATTAAATTTACATATTCATCTATCATCCAGCCTGACGCCTGCAGCTTCATTGGCAATTGATATCTTTTTCAAGATCTTTTTACCAAAAAAAACCACGAAATCTTTCTGATAAGGTTAGAAGTCAATGTTTAAAGGATTCCATTGCTGGATTTTGAAATCTTAAGAACGTTTCAGGTCTCTCACGTAAAAGTATGGGCTTCCCAATGAAATAAAGTTGTTTTCCTCTCTATCCAATTACTGAATCCCCTTTAATCGTCAACCTTTAAAATTCGCAAAACGCTTATGTTCACAAGTTAATTTTAACCCTAACAAGTATTTTGCCGTAATGAAATATTTGTCATCAAATTGGTTGGGATATATAGCTTTCAAAATATTATACAAAATTTAATGTTTTTAAACATTTGAGGAAAAATTTCCTTGAAAATTAGTGTTTTGTAAAATTTTACCCAAACGTCACTTTTAGTTCCGTTTTTTTAAATCATTGACGTTTGAATAACCCCATTATATTGCTCATTTCAAATTAGAATCCTAGGTCGTGAAACGACAATTTGTATTGAAAAATTCCTTATTTTTTCAAATTTTAAAATAATTAATTTGCTTTCCTAACCTTACTTCTAATTTTTCCTATTAAACGTCTATATTTATCATCTTTAATTTAAATTTTTAATTTCCAATGTGGTTAAAAAAAGACCATGATTTTAATAAGAATATGTTTCCACTTTTATTCGAGATTTAGGATTTAAAATTGTTTCGAATCTTTAAATAATACAAGCAGGTTTAATATTGTAAAGCTTAATGAATCGTCATTAACTTTAATTATAATAATTCATTCAAAATAAATTAATCCTGAGAAAATTTACTAGCAAACTCTAAAGAAATAAAATGAAAATAAAAACATAATTTATTCAGGTATATATAGTCTGAATTATTTAGTTCATACCAACAAAATGTATCTTTTAACTAAATTAACAGAATTAATGTTTTTTTTATTTAAAGAAATATTTTTTACAAACAAAATGATCTCCTTAATTTAAATCATGTAATATTAAATGTTTAATTTTAAATTAGATTAATTATTTTTGATAATATATGAATTATTGCAATCTATTTATCTATTTTTTATTAAATATTAAAATAATAATAGAATTTGATTAAACATTTTTGAATTTGATTTCAACGTATTTAAATTATACAATGGCAAAAATATACTTTAATATTATTATGCATTTTAAATTTTAAATTTGCATATTTTTTTTTCTTTATTCATGTTTTTTTAAGCTTTAAAAAAATAATAATAAATGATGTAAAAAAAAGCATCTTAATTCAAAAAAGAATTAAATGACAGAAATTAAATTAGTTTAAGTTTATCAGAAATTATATTTTAAAAAAAGAATTTTGTATATAATTAAATAAAACATATTTTATAAATGATGATTTTTAAAATTTTTAAGTTTTTATATTTAATCTTCGAATTCTTTTTGAATTTATGTGAATGTTGGGGTTTAGTCTCCTTCTAAGGGTTGAATGCCTTGACTTATTTCCAAGGTTAACTTTTTTATTCGTATTCAATTATTTTAAGATGAAATCACTTATTCACATTTAGTAGATTTATATCAAGGATAGACTAATTTTAATCAGGAATCGATTAAATCAAATCGGTTAAAAATTTATAATTTATAAAATATTATAATTAAAGTTACAAATTAAAGAAATCAAATTAGAAAATTTAAAATAGCAATTAGTTTGGTACAACAATTTTAAATAAAACAATGAGCAAACAATGAATGTAATAAATGAAAATAAGCATTTTGTTGATCGAGTGATTTTACCCTGATCTAACCCATGTGAAAATTATTTTCCAATTTAGATGAAAATCTTAAAAAAATGAATTAAATAGACGAGTCAAATCGTTTGAAAAATTTTGATTAAAAGCTAAAGGGAAAATTAAAAAAAAAAAAAAGGAAATCGCTGCAAATATATAAAATATGAAAATAAGTAATCGATTTTTAAGATATAGATTTTGATTGATATTATAAATGGAATGAATGCTTTTCTAAGTACATTAAAGATTAATTGTAAGTAAAACAGGTAATTTGACAGAAATAAAAATTTTGTTTGAGAAAACTAAGGGGATAGATATAAACAAGCAGTTAGAAAATAAAAAATAGAGTAAAGTTGATGCTTTGGGTGAGAAGAAATCTGTGTTAGAAAATTTAAAATTGTATAAATATTTGTATGCAAGAATTTCTAAAAAAAAAATAATAGTTTGATATTAGTAAAAAAGCAGTGTAATCAACCAAAGGATTCAGTGGAATTAAGAAATATTTATATTTTATAATAAAGTTAAAATATTATATAATAATATTATATTATAAACATTTTATTTTTATTATATATATATATATATATATATATTCATATATTTTGAAATCATATGGACAATTTTGGTAACCCAGTGTAGGAAACGGTATGGTTTGTTCATATGACATAATGAGATCAAGCCAAAAACTTTTGCAAATAATGATCCCCCAAAGAATTTTGGTTTTGAATATCCACGAGGGCCATTGAAAATAAACGGAAAATCATTTAATGTGATTAAAATAATTTAAAAAAATTTTAAAATAAAATTTATTTTTAGGGTATTACTAG